>CM031622.1:40861546-40866546 GCA_018398815.1 Conus ventricosus
ACAATGACAGACGGAAAGATCATAAAAACGAGACACAGAGAAACAAAAAAAGAAACCATAAAGATATTAACAAAGGAAGACGCAAAGCTCCTTAAAGAAAGAACGATATCAAAGAAAGTTACAAAAAGGGTAAGGCATAGAAAATTACACAAAGAACAAAGGAGGAAAATATATACACAAAGACATTCATACACAAGGAAGGGAAAACGCAAAAAGCGAAAGAAAGAAATACACAAAGAAAGAAGAAAAAAGACAAAAAGATTTAAAGGTAGACAGACACACAGGAAGACCGAAAGACACTAGACACAAAGAAAGACAGGAAGCAATGCACAAAGACACAGTAACTCTAAACTAGCATCTGTGTACACACCAAAATACCCATCTTCTTTCCGTGTTGAGACTATAATTTTTTTATCATAATGATCAGTACTATGCTTAATAAAAAAAATAAATAAATAAACGAGAGAAAAAACAGAGGGAGAGAAGGAAGGAAAGGAAAAGAACAAAACAAAAACAAACCAATGGTTTCTGTGCTTTTTAGATAGAACAATGCAACTCTGGCTGATTTATAACCCATCAGATAAGACTTTAGGAATGTGATCTATAGACTTCTGTTTAAACTAATCAAATGAAAACCTGTACCAAAAAGTTGTCGAACAAAAAGTAGAGAAAAAAAAAGTCAACTTCAGAGTACATCTGCGGGTGGAAAAGTTGAGTTACTAAAGTAATAAACGAATAGAACGAACCCAAAATTTTACAGAAGTAACAGAGCATTTTTTTTCTTCTAATCAAAACTAAAAGATCGAAGACATTCCAGCCCCAAATCATTCAGATTTCAACCCCCTCTACTCCAAAAGTCAACTTCAGATGACGCACGGTCTTACCTGAGAGAAGTCAATATTCAGATAATCCGCTGTAGAGGTAGGACTACATTCCACGCACGACGCTGTCACTCCACCGAACTTTAACTCCAGCTGAGACAAGCAAAGGGGAAAAATCACTGTTGAAGCACAATTGAATACCTGAGAATTTGCTCTTCTCTCTCTCTCTCTCTCTCTCTCTCTCTCTCTCTCTCTCCTCGCAGCTCTTGATCCACCATTAGTACAAAGTTACACTCACACACAGATCACAGATAACAGACACTTTCACCCCTCCCTCACTTCAACGCTGTTCTCCCGCTGGACTAAGATCTCTTCGAGTCGGTCTTGTCGCACTACAGACGTGGCAGGTCCTCTTTGTGTGTGCGTGTGTGTGTGTGTGTTGTGGTCGTTGCGCATACACACGTTCCACGCCCACGTCCTATCACGCCTTTCTAAAAACCGTCTGACTCCACTCATGCAATGAAAAGGTCTGGAGAAACGGTGGTTAAGGCCAAGGTAGGGACCAGAGAGGTTTCGCTGCAAAGAAAGGGAAGACACTCGCTGCATTCACACACACTGAGGAGACGAATTCGGAGAAAGGGGGGACTAAAAGGACTCCGGCCAACACACCCCCCCCCCCCCCCCCCCTCTCATTCCTCCACTTCTCTGCCTATCCTTTCCTCGGCTCCCTAGCGCCCTCTGTGTTGTTTTTTCTTCAGTGTTGTAGTGATATGGTTAGCAACCACCACAGAACTCTGCTCTACATCCCCTTCCTTCAGTGTTGTAGTGGTCCTTCAGTGTTGTAGTGTCCTTCAGTGTTGTAGTGGTCCTCAGTGTTGTAGTGGTCCTTCAGTGTTGTAGTGGTTGGTTAGCAACCAACACAGAACTCTGTCCTACATCCCACTCCTTCAGTGTTGTAGTGGTCCTTCAGTGTTGTAGTGGTCCTCAGTGTTGTAGTGGTTGTGTTAGCAACCAACACAGAACTCTGTCCTACACCCCACCCTTCAGTGTTGTAGTGGTCCTTCAGTGTTGTAGTGGTCCTTCAGTGTTGCAGTGGTCCTTCATGTTGTAGTGGTCCTTCAGTGTTGCAGTGGTCCTTCAGTGTTGTAGTGGTCCTTCAGTGTTGTAGTGGTCCTTCAGTGTTGCAGTGGTCCTTCAGTGTTGTAGTGGTCCTTCAGTGTTGCAGTGGTTGGTTAGCAACCAACACAGAACTCTGTCCTACATCCCACTCCCACATGGAGAACCGACTCGCCAGAACACACAGAGCGCGCATTTGTGAGCATGAAAACACTCTCTCTCTCTCTCTCACACACACACACACACACACACACACACACACACACACACACACACACACACACACACACACACACACCTCCTAGTTTTCTTCGTTAAGGCCTGAATCAGGCACGCCCATGCCACGCGATGCAAGTGTCCCGCTGTCGTTCCACACCCAGTGTCCACTCATCCCTCCAACCCAGTGTCCACCCAGTGTCCACTCATCCCTCCACACCCAGTGTCCACATCATCCCTCACACCCAGTGTCCACCCAGTGTCCACTCATCCCTCCACACCCAGTGTCCACCAAATGTCCACTCATCCCTCCACACCTAGTGTCCACTCATCCCTCACACCCAGTGTCCACTCATCCCTCCACACCCAGTGTCCACCCAGTGTCCACTCATCCTCCACACCTAGTGTCCACTCATTCCTCCACACCCAGTGTCCACCCAGTGTCCACTCATCCTTCGACACCCAGTGTCCACTCATCCTTCCACACCCAGTGTCCACTCATGCTCCACACCCACTGTCCACCAGTGTCCACTCATCCTTCCACACCCACTGTCCACTCATCCTTCCACACCCAGTGTCCATTGGTGTCCACTCATCCTTCCACACCCAGTGTCCACTCATCCTTCCACACCCAGTGTCCACTCATCCTTCCACACCCAGTGTCCACTCATCCTTCCACACAGTGTCCAACCAGTGTCCACTCATCCTTCACACACCAGTGTCCACTCATCCTTCCACACCCACTGTCCACTCATCCTTCCACACCAGTGTCCACCCAGTGTCCACTCATCCCTCCACACCCACTGTCCACTCATCTTCTACACCCACTGTCCACTCATCCTTCCACACCCACTGTCCACCCAGTGTCACTCATCCTTCCACACCCAGTGTCCACTCATCCTTCCACACCCACTCTCCATTCATCCTTCCACACCCACTGTCCACTCACCTTCCACACCCACTGTCCACCCAGTGTCCACTCATCCTTCCACACCCACTGTCCACTCATCCTTCCACACCCAGTGTCCATTGGTGTCCACTCATCCTTCCACACCCAGTGTCCACTCATCCTTCCACACCCAGTGTCCACTCATCCTTCCACACCCAGTGTCCACTCATCCTTCCACACAGTGTCCACCCAGTGTCCACTCATCCTTCCACACCCACTGTCCACTCAACCTTCCACACGGTGTCCACCCAGTGTCCACTCATCCTTCCACACCCAGTGTTCACTCATCCTTCCACACCCTCTGTCCACTCATCCTTCCACACCCACTGTCCACCCAGTGTCCACTCATCCTTCCACATCCAGTGTCCACTCATCCTTCCACACCCACTGTCCATTCATCCTTCCACACCAAGTGTCCACTCATCCTTCCACACAGTGTCCACTTATCCTATACACCAAGTGTCCACTCATCCTTCCACACTCAGTGTCCACTCATCCTTCCACGCCCACTGTCCACTCATCCTTCCACACCCACTGTCCACTCATCCTTCCACACCCACTGTCCACTCATCCTTCACACCCACTGTCCACTCATCCTTCCACACAGTGTCCACCCAGTGTCCACTCATCCTTCCACACCCCACTGTCCACTCTCCTACTCCACACCCACTGTCCACTCATCCTTCCACACCCACTGTCCACTCATCCTTCCACACCCAGTGTCCACTCATCCTTCCACACCAAGTGTCCACTCATCCTTCCACACCCAGTGTCCACTATCCTTATACACCCACTGTCCACTCATCTTTCCACACCCAGTGTCCACTCATCCTTCCACACCTAGCGTCCACTCATCCTTCCACACCCACTGTCCACTCATCCTTCCACACCCACTGTCCACTCATCCTTCCACACCCACTGTCCACTCATCCTTCCACACCAAGTGTCCACTCATCCTTCCACACCCACTGTCCACTCATCCTTATACACCCACTGTCCACTCATCCTTCCACACCCACTGTCCACTCATCCTTTCACACCCAGTGTCCACATCATCCTTCCACACCACTGTCCACTCATCCTTCCACACCCACTGTCCACTCATCTTCCACACCCACTGTCCACTCATCCTTCCACACCCATTGTCCACTCATCCTTCCACACCCACTGTCCACTCATCCTTATACACCCACTGTCCACTCATCCTTCCACACCCACTGTCCACTCATCCTTCCACACCCAGTGTCCACTCATCCTTCCACACCCACTGTCCACTCATCCTTCCACATCCACTGTCCACTCATCCTTATACACCCACTGTCCACTCCATCTTTCCACACAGTGTCCACTCATCCTTCCACACCCACTGTCCACTCATCCTTCCACACCCACTGTCCACTCTTTCTTATACACCCAGTGTCCACTCATCCTTCCACACCCAGTTTCCACTCATCCTTCCACACCACTGTCCACATCATCCTTCCACACTCAGTGTCCACACATCCATCCACACCCAGTGTCCACTCATCCTCCTACACACAGTGTCCACTCATCCTTCCACACTCAGTATCCACTCATCCTTCCACACCCAGTGTCCACTCATCCATTCAGCATAACGAACACTTTCATGAACCAAGCAGTCATCCATTCAGCATAACGAACACTCTCATGAACCAAGCAGTCACCCATTCAGCATAACGAACACTCTCATGAACCAAGCAGTCATCCGTTCAGCATAACGAACACTCTCATGAACCAAGCAGTCATCCGTTCAGCATAACGAACACTCTCATGAACCAAGCAGTCATCCGTTCAGCATAACGAACACTCTCATGAACCAAGCAGTCATCCGTTCAGCATAACGAACACTCTCATGAACCAAGCAGTCATCCATTCAG
>CM031622.1:40871546-40874046 GCA_018398815.1 Conus ventricosus
AGTTGCTGTAGAGTCCAACGACATCAATGGTGACCAGGTATGTGCTGTCGTCAAAAGGACCGAACTCACGGTTCCATTGGTCTAGTTTATGGAGCATATTTTGTGGTGTCTTGCACATAGGACGGAAGTTGCTTGACATGATCCTGTAACCAGTGGTCCACCAATTTGGAGATACGTTCAGTGGGGCCACCAACTCCTGAGACAATGGGACGTCCAGGTGGGTTTTCCAAAGTTTTGTGGATCTTAGGAAGCATGTAAAACTGATGGCTGCGTACACTCCCAATTTCAATAGTAGCCCATTTGTGTGTGTTCTCATCGATGTAGTCATCATTCAGCAGTCGGTTCACCAGGTGGTTGGATTTTCTAGCAATGGTGTTTGAAGGATCTTTCTTAATTTCTTCATAGTGCTGAGTGGAAAGAAGTTGAGATGAGCTTCAGCATTATAGTCATGGCGTTTTGAACGACAACAGCTCCCCCTTTGTCGGCTGTGCTGATGCGAAGTGTCCTGTTGGGGACAAGCCCTTTGAAGTTCTTTCAGGGCGGCCCTTTTCTTGCTGTCCGATTGTTCCGTGGTCGTTGTTTAGGGGGGATAGGACTTAGTTTTAATCAAGTAAGTTGATGTATTCATAAAGGGGCTGCTTTCTCTTCCTTGGTGGTTGTAACCAGTAGGCTTGTAGAATTTGGGTATTAGTATTAGGAGTTTTCATTTATATATATATATATGCTTAAATCATTTCCTTCTTTACAAGGTTTTTTGGTTTTTCGTACTGTGCGGCTTGTTCAGGGCGGGAAATTTTTCGTATTCTTCAGTGATCTTCTTTTGTCGCAGAGGTCAAGGATGTCGTTTGAGATCCATGCTTGGTGTTTTTTCCCTCTGTCGCCCAAGTCCCTTTCCTCTGCGTTTCGCAGACTGCCTCATTGAAGTGTTTGTGAGGTCGTTGATGTCATTGCCCAGGAGGTTGAGTGCTGCGAACCGCCCCCGGCTGTGCCTGGAATGCCTCTTCTATCTCTGGGTCTTTTAGTTTCCAGGTCAATACTTGATGCGTGGCTGCGCAGCTTGGTACTTTTTCTTCAATTTGATCTTCATTGTGAGCGCACGAGATCGTGGTCGTGCCTATATCAGCTCCGGGTATGTCCTCGTCTTTGCTTTATTGATGCTTGATTTGAAGCGCCGCGGGTGAGGACAAAGTCGATCGGGTTTGTGAGTCATTCCGTTCTGCGCATGGCCGGTTGTTCTTCTTGACAGTTTGGGGGGGTAAAGGGTGTTGGCAATGGTGAGCCTTTGGGTGCAGGCAAACCCCAGAAGGCGAAGTCCCCTGTCTTTTAGTTTCCCCTGTGCCGTATTGACCCACTGTTCCAGCCCAGTTTTTGTAGGCATCTGGGCCGACTTTGGCGTTGAAGTCCCCTGAACTATGATGATGTCTTTCTTGGGGGCTTTTCTGATGGTGTCTTCTACTTTCTCGTAGAATTCTTCCACCCCCTGATCTTCGTGGCTTGTAGTTGGAGCATACACCTGTATGATGTTGATGTTCTTTGGTTTGGCGACACACGAATGCTGATGATTCTGCTGTTAACAGGTGTGCAGCTCAAGATGCATCCAGTGATTTCTTTGGTACGATGAAAGCTACGCCTTTTTCATGTAGGACTCTTCGCCACTTTTACCACATCTTGGGGTCCTTCCTCGTGATGCTTCTCCAAAGCTGTCCATCTTATTCCGACAAACCCACAAGTCCCATTGGGTAACGTCTCAGCTCGTGCTCTAGTTCTTTTACTTTGCCGCACTGATGGAGTGTACGAACATTCCAGGTTCCAATGGTAATTTTCTCAGTTGGCGCTTGTATGATGTCTTTGCCCATTTAGCTGACTTTTCACTTCCACCCTGGTGTTGTCAGTGGAAGCGTAGTCGTTGGTAACCCGGGCCCGGCCGATCCGGTATGTTGCTGGCTATGGTTGTATCTCTCATGACTTTTCTGTGGGCTTAGGTTAATCCTTGGTGGCGCCAATCCCCTCTCCAAGTCTCCAACTGTGCAGGTAAGTACGGGGGCTCAGCTTTACCGTAGCAGACCATTTGTCTGCCCTGACCATGAAGGAATGATTGAAGCCAAAGAACAATGGATCAATAATCAGTGCGAGACATCGAGAAAGGTATGGAAAAGGGAACAGCAAACATGCCTTCACCACACTGAAAAACCTCACCAAGACGAAAGCAAAAACAGATCATCAGTCATCGAGGATACCTCAGGCGAGCCGCTGACAGAAAGCCCGTGTTTTGAACAGAGGACACAGTAACTGCCAAGAACTTTACAACTACCTATACACCAGAGACAGTCTGTTCGAGGGGGGAATCAACACCATCAAGGGAATCCTCACCGCTACCATGATGAGAGAAGAGTGGAAGAAGCCATCGGCAGCCCACCGGCAGGGAAATCAACTGGAGCAGACAATATTTCCAGCAGAGTGCTCAAACATGGAGGGAAGGAATTGGTCACTCTAGTAACAT
>CM031622.1:40886546-40926546 GCA_018398815.1 Conus ventricosus
CACACACACACACGTGCGCGCGGGCAAGAATAATAACAATAACAATATAAAGCATATCCCAACCCCCCCCCCCCCCCCCCCCAACCCCCAGAACTCTCTAAAGCTTCCTACCAGTATCAAAACCTAATTCTAAAAATAAGGATTAAAAAATTCCTGAGTCTCCTCTAATCTTTCTGGAACCATCCAAACGACAGAAAAAAACACTCTTAAAAAAAACACATTTCCCCGAATATCTCCAACTAAAACAAACAAAAGCCGCCCATCTCCCGCCGAATTTGACAAAGGGAAGTAATTGCTCGTTCTTGTTTGTCGTTGACCTGTGTGTTGTGTGTCTTGCCTGAAGAAGACCTAGTAGGTTAAAACGCGTCGCGTTTTGTCTGTCATTCGTTTATCCACTTTATTCAGCGGAGTTGTTATAATTACTTTTTGTACTCCCAGTTCTTAAAGAACAGGGAGTACTTTAGAATGGGAACGAAGAAATGCTGTGTGTGTGTGTGTGTGTGTGTGTGTGTGTGTGTGTGTGTGTGTGTGTGTGTGTGTGTGTGTGTGTCCGTGGTCAAAATATGTTCCACTCGCTCCAGACAAAAACTACTGGACCGATCTTTCTGAAAATTTGTAGGTAAGTTCATTATGGGCCACGGATGATGCCCGATGTTTTAGTTTACCGCTAGAACCGTTACTAACGGCTGTAACGGCCTGTAACGGTTTTTCTTCTGTATGGAATATCTCAGAAAGTACTTGGCCGATCTTTGTAAAAACAAGATGCGAAGCATATAAACGTACTGCCAGTTTTCCAAACCGCTTATAAATCGGCCAAGTGCTTTGTGAGATAATAAATAAAGGCAAAATAACGGTTTTAAACGGTTAATTAACCGATCTACACTTTTGAAACTGGTATTTTAGTCCTCACTGGGCTAAAGCCTGTGTACATACCAAATTTCATCCAAATCGGACAATATGTCAAGAATAACGGTTTTAACGGTCAGATTTTGAAACACTACATGGAAGTGCCATTTGTGTGTGATGACCTTTCTATATACAAAATTTCATCAAAACCCACCAATTTTTAAACAATAACGGCAGAATAACGGTTTAACGGTTATATAACCGATATACACTTTTGAAACCGGTATTTTAGTCCTCACTGGGCTAAATAAAGCCTGTGTACATACCAAATTTCATCCAAATCGGACAATATGTCAAGAATAACGGTTTTTAACGGTCAAATTTTGAAACACTACATGGAAGTGCCATTTGTGTGTGATAACCTTTCTATATACCAAATTTCATTAAAACCCACCAATATATATATATAAAATAACGGGAAAATAACGGTTTAACGGTTATATAACCAATATACACTTTTGAAATCGGTATTTTAGTCCTCACTGGACTAAAACCTGTGTACATATCAAATTTCATCCAAATTGGACAATATGTCAAGAATAACGGTTTTTAACGGTCAAATTTTGAAACACTATATAGAAGTGCCATTTGAGTGTGATAACCTTTCTATATACCAAATTTCATTAAAACCCACCTATATATAAGAAATAACGGCAGAATAACGGTTTTTAACGGTCGTTTAATCCATTTTCAGCATTACATCACTTACAAATGGACAGAGGATCCGATTTGTCACAAGATCATCCAAACCGCTTATAAACTGGCCAAGTACTTTCTGAGATATTCCATAAAGAAGAAAAACCGTTACAGGCCATTACAACCGTTAGTAACGGCTTTAACGGGGCAAACTAAAACATCAGGCATCATCCGTGACCCATAATGAACATACCTGCTAATTTTCATAAAGGTCGGCCAAGTACTTTCTGAGATATTCCATAAAGAAGAAAAACCGTTACAGGTAGTTACAGCCGTTAGTAACGGATATAACGGTAAACTAAAACATCGGGGGCATTATTCGTGACCCATAATGAACATACCTACAAATTTTCAGAAAGATCGGCCAAGTACTTTCTGAGATGTTCCATAAAGAAGAAAAACCGTTACAGGCCGTTACAGCCGTTAGTAACGGCTATAACGAGGTAAACTAAAACATAGGGCATCATCCGTGACCCATAATGAACGTAACTGCTCATTTTTACAAACATCGGCTAAGTACTTTCTGAGATATTCCGTAAAGAAAAACCGTTACAGGCCGTTACAGCCGTTAGTAACGGCTATAGCGGTAAACTAAAACATCGGGCATCATCCGTGGCCCATAATGAACATACCTACAAATTTTCAGAAAGATCGGCCCAGTAGTTTTGTCTGGAGCGAGTGGAACACATTTTGACCACGGACACACAGACAGACAGACAAACACACACACACACACTCACACAGAGCATTTCTTCGTTCCCATTCTAAAGTACTCCCTGTTCTATAAGAACTGGGAGTACAATGAGCAGTTACGTTCATTATGGTCACGGATGATGCCCGATGTTTTAGTTTATCTCGTTATAGCCGTTACTAACGGCTGTAACGGCCTGTAACGCTTTTTCTTCTTTATGGAATATCTCCAAAAGTACTCGTCCGATCTTTCTGAAAATTTGTAGGTATGTTCATTATGGGTCACGAATAATGCCCGATGTTTTAGTTTACCGTTATAACCGTTACTAACGGTTGTAACGGCCTGTAACGGTTTTTTTTTTCTTTATGGAATATCTCAGAAAGTACTTGGCCAATTTATAAGCAGTTTGAATGATCTTGTGACAAATCGGATCCTCTGTCCATATGTAAGTGATGTAATGCTGAAAATGAATTAAACAACCGTTAAAAACCGTTATTCTGCCGTTATTTCTTATATATAGGTTGATTTTAATGATATTGGGTATATAGAAAGGTTATCACACACAAATGGCACTTCTACATAGTGTTTAAAAATTTGACCGTTAAAAACCGTTATTCTTGACATATTGTCCAATTTGGATGAAATTTGATATGTACACAGAAAAGAAAAAGAAACACCCGAAGGTGCTGGGGTCGTATTGTCCAATTTGGATGAAATTTGATATGTACACAGGCTTTAGTCCAGTGAGGACTAAAATACCGATTTCAAAAGTGTATATCGGTTATATAACCGTTAAACCGTTATTTTCCCGTTATTTTATATATATATTGGTGGGTTTTAATTAAATTTGGTATATAGAAAGGTTATCACACACAAATGGCACTTCCATGTAGTGTTTCAAAATTTGACCGTTAAAACCCGTTATTCCTGACATATTGTCCGATTTGGATGAAATTTGATATGTACACAGGCTTTAGCCCAGTGAGGACTAAAATACCAGTTTCGAAAGTGTACAACGGTTAAATAACCGTTAAAGCCGTTATTTCGCCTTTATTTCTTATCTCACAAAGCACTTGGCCGATATATAAGCGGTTTGGAAAACTGGGAGTACGTTTATATGCTTCGCATCTTGTTAAAATTTGTTTACATTTCCGTCTGCAGTTGCCTCGCTTTGCAACTAAAAAAAGCTGGATCAAACCGAAATTCTGCCGGTTTCAAAGTGGGATGACTGCGAGCGGAAACGGAAACAGGAAAACAAGAACAGGACTGCAGAGCCGCCACACGAGGCGACACACACATTTATCACTCTCTTCACTTTCAGTTTCAGTTTCAGTTTCATCAAAGAGGTGTCACTGCGTGTTGACTTGTCCATACACGTCACATCACTTCCGCTAAGATTGGAGACCACACTGCGCATGATAGACCACACTGCGCATGACAGACCACACTGCGCATGATAGATCACACTGCGCATGATACACCACACTGCGCATGATAGACCACACTGCGCATGATAGACCACACTGCGCATGATAGACCACACTGCGCATGATAGATCACACTGCGCATGATAGACCACACTGCGCATGATAGATCACACTGCGCATGATAGATCACACTGTGCATGATAGACCACACTGCGCATGATAGACCACACTGCGCATGATAGACCACACTGCGCATGATGCGCTGATAGATAAATGAATTAATGACTCAGATGAGAGAACGTAAGAAGACGGTCTCGAGGCTACGACTTAGCATATGTAGTCTGACTACACATTAGCCCAACAAATTGGTCAGACCTTGTGTAGCCCACCTAACACTGGCTGTGCCATTATTATTCAGCTTCCTTGCTAGGTGGCTCAGTAATTCTGTCCTTTGTGTGATGAAATTCTCTTAATGGCCTTCACTCTTAGTCCTCAGAAAAGCAAGAATTCTATCCAAAGAAGAAGAAGCAGAAGAAGAAGATGTGTTTTACATGTACGCAGGCTAGCACCCGTCACAGCTACCTTAACCCCAGTTCTGATTTGGCCTAACCTCAACCCTCACATATTCCTTGGAAGCGAGGGGAAATGGAAGGGGAGGGGGTGAGTTGGGCACGAAAGGGAGGGAGGGGGGGTCTAGAGGCTTCTAGTCCAGGTGTTCGCTGTTTCTGAGGAGCCATGGAAAGTCTCTGGGGAATGTTGATAGTAAACAAAAGTAGGAATGTGTAGAGAGGGAGATAAAGGTACCTACATGTTTTCATCAGAAAACCCTGCCAGGTCATTCATAGAGACCTCAACTCCGGCAGCTACCCCCCCCCCCCCCCAGTCCCATCTCTCTCTCTCTCTCTCTCTCTCTCTCTCTCTCTCTCTCTCTCTCTCTCTCTCTCTCTCTCTCCTCTCTCTCTCTCTCTCTCTCTCTCTCTACCGCATTAAACTTCCATGAACTGAGTCAAGTTCTCATGAAGATGGACTGGGTGGGGTGGGGTGGGGACGCGGAAGTGGGAGGGGTGGTGCTGCTGGAGAGTGGGTGGGGTGGGGTGGGATCGCTGGAAGAGTGGGTGGGATGGGGGGGGGTGCTGCTGGAAGAGTGGGATGGGGTGGGGATGCTGCTGGGAAAGTGGGTGGGGGTGGGTGCTTCTGAAGTGGGGTGGTGGTGGGGGATGCTGCTGGAGAGTGATGGAGGTGGGGATGCGTGGAGAGTGGGATGGGGTGGGGGATGCTGCTGGGAAGAGTGGGGTGGGCGTGGGGGATGCTGCTGGGAAGAGTGGGATGGGGGTGGGGGATGCTGCTGGGAAGAGTGGGGTGGGGTGGGGGTGGGATGCTGCTGGGAAGAGTGGGTGGGGATGGGGGTGGGGGATGCTGCTGGGAAGAGTGGGTGGGGGTGGGGGATGCTGCTGGGAAGAGTGGGGTGGGGTGGGGGATGCTGCTGGGAAGAGTGGAGTGGGGGTGGGGGATGCTGCTGGGAAGAGTGGGGTGGGGGTGGGGATGCTGCTGGGAAGAGTGGGTGTGGGGGTGGGGGATGCTGCTGGAAGAGTGGGGTGGGGGTGGGGGATGCTGCTGGGAAGAGTGGGGGATCGCTGAGGAAGAGTGGGTGGATGCTGCTGGAAGAAGTGGGGGGGGATGCTGCTGAGAAGAGTGGGGGGATGCTGCTGGGAAGAGTGGGGTGGGGGTGGGGGATGCTGCAGGGAAGAGTGGATGGGGGTGGGGATGCTGCTGGAAGAGGGGGGGGTGGGGGTGGGGGATGCTGCTGGGAAGAGTGGGAAGGGGGGGGGATGCTGCTGGGAAGAGTGGGGTGGGGGTGGGGGATGCTGCTGGGAAGAGTGGGATGGGGGTGGGGATGCTGCTGGGAAGAGTGGGGATGGGGGTGGGGGATGCTGCTGGGAAGAGTGGGCTGGGGGTGGGGGATGCTGCTGGGAAGAGTGGGTGGGGGTGGGGGATGCAACTGGGAAGATGGGGTTGGTGGTGGGGGATGCTGCTGGGAAGAGTGGGGTGGGGTGGGGGATTCTGCTGGGAAGAGTGGGGGGGGGTGGGGGATGCTGCCGGGAAGAGTGGGATAGGGGTGGGGGATGCGCTGGGAAGATGGGATGGGTGGGGGATGCTGCTGGGAAGAGTGGGTGGGGGTGAGGGGATGCTGCTGGGAAGAGTGGGATGGCGAGTGGGGGATGTCTGCGGGAAGAGTGGGATGGGGGTGGGGGATGCTGCTGGGAAGAGTGGGTTGGGGGTGGGGGATGCGCTGGGAAGAGTGGGATGGGGGTGGGGATGCTGCTGTGAAGAGTGGGATGGGGGTGGGGGATCTGCTGGGAAGAGTGGGATGGGGGTGGGGGATGCTGCTGGGAAGAGTGGGGTGGGGGTGGGGGATGCTGCTGGGAAGACTGGGGTTGGGGGTGGGGGATGCTGCTGGGAAGAGTGGGGTGGGGTGGGGGATGCTGCTGGGAAGAGTGGGGTGGGGGTGGGGATGCTGCTGGGAAGAGTGGGGTGGGGGTGGGGATGCTGCTGGAAAGAGTGGATGGGGGTGGGTGGATGCTGCTGGAAGAGTGGGGTGGGGGTGGGGGATGCTGCTGGGAAGAGTGGGGGCGGTGGGGATGCTGCTGGGAAGAGTGGGTGGGGCTGGGGATGCTGCTGGAAGAGTGGGGTGGGGGTGGGGATGCTGCTGGGAAGAGTGGGGATGGGGGGTGGGGATGCTGCTGGGAAGAGTGGGGCGGTGGGGATGCTGCTGGAAGAGTGGATGGGGGGGGAGGGGAGTGGGGTGGGGGGATGCTGCTGGGAAGAGTGGGATGGGGGTGGGGGATGCTGCTGGGAAGAGTGGGGCGGTGGGGATGCTGCTGGGAAGAGTGGAGTGGGGCTGGGGGATGCTGCTGGGAAGAGTGGGGTGGGGGTGGGGGATGCTGCTGGGAAGAGTGGGTGGGGTGGGGATGCTGCTGGGAAGAGTGGGATGGCGGTGGGGGATGCTGCTGGGAAGAGTGGGAGTGGGGTGGGGAGATGCTGGAGAGTGGAGGGGGTGGGGGGGGGGGTGGGGGGGATGCCTGCGGGGGGGGTGGGGGAGTGGGAGGTGGGTGGGGGGGATGCTGCTGGGAAGAGTGGATGGGGGGTGGGGGGGCTGGAAAGTGGGGGGGGGACTGCTGTGGAAGAGTGGGATGGGGGTGGGGGATGCTGCTGGGAAAGGTGGGATGGGGGTGGGGGATGCTGCTGGGAAGAGTGGGGTGGGGGTGGGGGATGCTGCTGGGAAGAGTGGGATGGGGGTGGGGGATGCTGCTGGGAAGAGTGGGGTGGGGGTGGGGGATGCTGCTGGGAAGAGTGGGGCGGGGGTGGGGGATGCTGCTGGGAAGAGTGGGGTGGGGGGGGGATGCTGCTGGGGAAGGAGGGGGGTGGGGGGTGAGGGATGCTGCTGGGAAGAGTGGATAGGGGTGGGGGATGCTGCGGAAAAGTGGGGTGGGGTTGGGGATGCTGCTGGGAAGAGTGGGATGGGGGTGGGGGATGCTGCTGGGAAGAGTGGGTGGGGGTGGGGATGCTGCTGGGAAAAGTGGAATGGGGGTGGGGATGCTGCTGGAAGAGTGGGGGGGGGTGGGGGATGCTGCTGGGAAGAGTGGGGTGGGGGTGGGGGATGCTGCTGGGAAGAGTGGGGGGGATGCTGCTGAGAAGAGTGGGGTGGATGCTGCTGGGAAGAGTGGGGGGGATGCTGCTGAGAAGAGTGGGGGGGGGGATGCTGCTGGGAAGAGTGGGGTGGGGGTGGGGGATGCTGCAGGGAAGAGTGGGATGGGGGTGGGGGATGCTGCTGGGAAGAGTGGGTGGGGGTGGGGGATGCTGCTGGGAAGAGTGGGGTGGGGGTGGGGGATGCTGCTGGGAAGAGTGGGGTGGGGGTGGGGGATGCAACTGGGAAGACTGGGGTTGGGGGTGGGGGATGCTGCTGGGAAGAGTGGGTGGGGGTGGGGATTCTGCTGGGAAGAGTGGGGTGGGGGTGGGGATGCTGCTGGGAAGAGTGGGATAGGGGTGGGGATGCTGCTGGGAAGAGTGGGATGGGGGTGGGGGATGCTGCTGGGAAGAGTGGGATGGGGGTGGGGGATGCTGCTGGGAAGAGTGGGATGGGGGTGGGGGATGCTGCTGGGAAGAGTGGGGTGGGGTGGGGGATGCTGCTGGAAGACTTTGGTTGGGGGTGGGGGATGCTGCTGGGAAGAGTGGGGTGGGGGTGGGGGATGCTGCTGGGAAGAGTGGGGTGGGGGTGGGGGATGCTGCTGGGAAGAGTGGGTGGGGGTGGGGATGCTGCTGGAAAGAGTGGGGATGGGGGTGGGTGATGCTGCTGGGAAGAGTGGGGTGGGGTGGGGATGCTGCTGGAAGAGTGGGATGGGGTGGGGGATGCTGCTGGGAAGAGTGGGACTGGGGTGGGGGGTATGCTGCTGGGAAGAGTGGGGTGGGGGTGGGGGATACTGCTGGGAAGAGTGGGATGGGGGTGGGGGATGCTGCTGGGAAGAGTGGGGCGGTGGGGAGTCTGCTGGGAAGAGTGGAGTGGGGGTGGGGGATGCTGCTGTGAAGAGTGGGATGGGGTGGGGATGCTGCTGGAAGAGTGGGGTGGGGGTGGGGGATGCTGCTGGAAAGAGTGGGATGGGGGTGGGTGATGCTGCTAGGAAGAGTGGGGTTGGGGTGGGGATCCTGCTGGAAGAGTGGGATGGGGGTGGGGATGCTGCTGGGAGAGTGGGGTGGGGGTGGGGGATGCTGCTGGGAAGAGTGGGGTGGGGGTGGGGGATACTGCTGGGAAGAGTGGGATGGGGGTGGGGGATGCTGCTGGAAAGAGTGGGCGGTGGGGATGCTGCTGGGACGAGTGGAGTGGGGGGGTGGGGGATGCTGCTGGGAAGAGTGGGGTGGGGTGGGGGATGCTGCTGGGAAGAGTGGGTATGGGGGGTGGGGGATGCTGCTGGGAAGAGGTGGGGGGGAATGCTGCTGGGAAGAGTGGGATGGGGGGGGGGATGCTGCTGGGAAGAGTGGGATGGGGGTGGGGGATGCTGCTGGAAGAGTGGGGTAGGGGTGGGGGATGCTGCTGGGAAGAGTGGGGCGGGGTGGGGGATGCTGCTGGGAAGAGTGGGGTGGGGGGGGGGATGCTGCTGGGAAGAGTGGGGGTGTGGGGGTGGGGGATGCTGCTGGGAAGAGTGGGATAGGGGTGGGGGATGCTGCTGGGAAAAGTGGGGTGGGGGTGGGGGATGCTGCTGGGAAGAGTGGGATGGGGTGGGGGATGCTGCTGGGAAGAGTGGGGTGGGGGTGGGGATGCTGCTGGGAAAAGTGGGATGGGGGTGGGGATGCTGCTGGAAGAGTGGGGTGGGGGATGCTGCTGCGAAGAGTGAAGTGAAGGTGGGGGATGCTGCTGGGAAGAGTGTGGTGGGGGTGGGGGATGCTGCTGGGAAGAGTGGGGGTGGTGTTTGGAGATGCTGCTGGGAAGAATGGGATGTGGGTGGGGGATGCTGCTGGGAAGAGTGGGGTGGGGGTGAGGGATGCTGCTGGAAGAGTGGGGTGGGGTGAGGGATGCTGCTGGGAAGAGTGGGGTGGGGGTGAGGGATGCTGCTGGGAAGAGTGGGGGTGGGGGTGGGGGATGCTGCGGGAAGAGTGGGTGGGGGTGGGGGATGCTGCTGGGAAGAGTGGGGGTGGCGGTGGGGGATGCTGCTGGGAAGAGTGGGGGTGGGGTGAGGGATGCTGCTGGGAAGAGTGGGGTGGGGTGGGGGATGCTGCTGGGAAGAGTGGGGGTGGGGGTGAGGGATGCTGCTGGGAAGAGTGGGGTGGGGGTGGGGGATGCTGCGGGAAGAGTGGGGTGGGGGTGAGGGATGCTGCTGGGAAGAGTGGGATGTGGGTGGGGGATGCTGCTGGGAAGAGTGGGGGTGGGGGTGAGGGATGCTGCTGGAAGAGTGGGGTGGGGTGGAGGGATGCTGCTGGGAAGAGTGGGGTGGGGGTGGGGGATGCTGCTGGAAGAGTGGGATGGGGTGGGGGATGCTGCTGGGAAGAGTGGGGTGGGGTGAGGGGATGCTGCTGGGAAGAGTGGGGTGGGGGTGGGGATGCTGCTGGGAAGAGTGGGATGGGGGTGGGGGATGCTTGCTGGGAAGAGTGGAGTGGGGGTAGGGGATGCTGCTGGGAAGAGTGGGGTGGTGGTGTGGAGATGCTGCTGGGATGAGTGGGATGGGGGTGGGGATGCTGCTGGGAAGAGTGGGATGGGGGTGGGGATGCTGCTGGGAAGAGTGGGGTGGGGGTGGGGATGCTGCTGGGAAGAGTGGGATGGGGTGGGGATGCTGCTGGGAAGAGTGGGATGGGGGTGGGGGATGCTGCTTTGAAGAGTGGGATGGGGGTGGGAGATGCTGCTGGGAAGAGTGGGGGTGGGGGTGGGGGATGCTGCTGGGAAGAGTGGGGTGGGGGTGGGGGATGCTGCAGGGAAGAGTGGGATGGGGGTGGGAGATGCTGCTGGGAAGAGTGGGGTGGGGGTGGGGGATGCTGCTGGAAGAGTGGGGTGGGGGGGGGGGATGCTGCTTTGAAGAGTGGGATGGGGTGGGAGATGCTGCTGGGAAGAGTGGGGTGGGGGTGGGGGATGCTGCTGGGAAGAGTGGGGTGGGGTGGGGGATGCTGCAGGGAAGAGTGGGATGGGGGTGGGAGATGCTGCTGGGAAGAGTGGGGTGGGGGTGGGGGATGCTGCTGGGAAGAGTGGGGTGGGGGTGGGGATGCTGCTTTGAAGAGTGGGATGGGGTGGGAGATGCTGCTGGGAAGAGTGGGGTGGGTGTGGGGGATTTTGCTGGGAAGAGTGGGATGGGGGTGGGGAATGCTGCTGGGAAGAGTGGGGTGGGGGTGGGGGATGCTGCTGGGAAGAGTGGGATGGGGGTGGGGGATGCTGCTAGGAAGGGTGGGATGGGGGTGGGGGATGCTGCGGGAAGAGTTTGGATGGGGGTGGGGGATGCTGCTGGGAAGAGTGGGGTGGGGGTGGGGATGCTGCTGGGAAGAGTGGGGTGGGGGTGGGGGATGCTGCTGGGAAGAGTGGGGGGGATGCTGCTGAGAAGAGTGGGGGGATGCTGCTGGGAAGAGTGGGGGTGGGGGGATGCTGCTGGGAAGAGTGGGATGGGGGTGGGGGATGCTGCTGGGAAGAGTGGGGTGGGGTGGGGGATGCTGCTGGGAAGAGTGGGGGGATGCTGCTGGGAAGAGTGGGGTGGGGGTGGGGATGCTGCTGGGAAGAGTGGGGGGGATGCTGCTGGGAAGAGTGGGGTGGGGGTTTGGGATGCTGCTGGGAAGAGTGGGGGGGGATGCTGCTGGGAAGAGTGGGGGTGGGGGTGGGGGATGCTGCTGGGAAGAGTGGGGGGGGATGCTGCTGGGAAGAGGTGGGGGGGGATGCTGCTGGGAAGAGTGGGGGGGGGATGCTGCTGGGAAGAGTGGGGGTGGGGGATGCTGCTGGGAAGAGTGGGATGGGGGTGGGGGATAATGCTGGGAAGAGTGGGTGGGGTGGGGGGATGCTGCTGGGAAGAGTGGGGGGGATGCTCATGGGAAGAGTGGGGGGATGCTGCTGGGAAGAGTGGGGTGGGGGTGGGGGTTGCTGCTGGGAAGAGTGGGGTGGGGGTGGGGATGCTGCTGGGAAGAGTGGGGGGGATGCTGCTGGGAAGAGTGGGGTGGGGGTGGGGATGCTGCTGGGAAGAGTGGGGTGGGGGTGGGGGATGCTGCTGGGAAGAGTGGGGGGGATGCTGCTGGAAGAGTGGGGGGGGATGCTGCTGGAAGAGTGGGGTGGGGGTGGGGGTTGCTGCTGGGAAGAGCGGCGTGGGTATCACGTGGGAGGTACAGTGCGTGGGAAGGAGAGGGAGCGGGGAGGAGGGGGAGTGTCGAGAGTGGGTTCGGTTAACAACACACACACTCGCGCGTGCGCGCGCCCCTCAAAAAGAAAGAAAGTAAGAAAGAAAGAAAGAAAAATAGAAAAGAAGAAAAAGGAAAGAAGAAGGAAAGGGAAAATGTACTAAAACAAAGACGACAATTGACTGTCATTGCTGCCACCGTGACTGACGCCGGAGTCCTGTTACGGAAAGTCCAGACAGAAACGTCATGAACGTCCATGGCTAATGAGATTGACGGAGAGTGCAGTGTGGCTATCAACTTCCCTCCTATCCTGTTGAGAGAGAGACACACAGAGAGACAGAGAGAGAGAGAGAGAGAGAGAGAGAGAGAGAGAGAGAGAGAGAGAGAGAGAGAGAGAGAGAGAGAGACAGACAGACAGACAGACAGACTGACACACGGACACACAGACACACAGAGACACAGACAGAGAGGAGAGAGTCAGCCAGTCAGACAGACAGCGAGAGAGAGAGAGAGAGAGAGAGAGAGAGAGAGAGAGAGAGAGAGAGAGAGAGAGAGAGAGAAGAGAGAGAGAGAGAGAGAGAGAGAGAGAGAGAGAACGTGAGTGCATGTGCCCGCTCGTGACGGGAATGGGAGGAGGAGGGGGGGAGAAGCTGAGGTAAGTGATAAAAACCCGGAGAGTGAAATTGATATTAGATTAAAAAATAAACCCAACAGACATATATGCGCATGTTAATTTTACCTCGTAATCCTCTCTCTCTCTCTCTCTCTCTCTCTCTCTCTCTCTCTCTCTCCTCTCTCTCTCATCTCTCTCTCTCTCTTCTCTCTCTCTCTCCTCTCTCTCTCCTCTCTCTCTCTCTCTCTCTCTCATCTCTCTCTCTCTCTCTCTCAGACGACCTGTCTGCTTTCTTCCTGATTCTTTTTGTCTGCCAGCTTGTCTGTCTGTACGTCTGTTTATCTGTCCTGCTTACCTCTCCGTCTTTCCGGTCGGGAGCGCGCACTTGCTATATATGGTCAGTCCCAGTTTGTATTTGATTCGTTTCTTTGTTGTTGTTGCTGTTGTTGTTGTTGTTGTTTCCGATGTGAAATAAAATGATATATGCTCCACATCAGATTCATTCATCAGTTTATTGGTCTAGTTGTTCTTATATCTGTTCAAAGAATTGTCTAGCACTTCTGGTTGACTTAACTATTCATTTATTTATTCGTTTTCTTATTTACTTTGTATTTTGAATTTGCATCTATTTCCGTGTTTTGTTGGTCTTGTTGTTGTTTCGTTGTTGTCGTTACTTTTGATCGTAGATGCAGGTATACAGGGGAGTGATGTGAGCGAGGGGAAGCTAGATGCAGGTATACAGGGGAGTGATGTGAGCGAGGGGAAGCTGGTCTGTTTTCATTCATTCATTCATTTAGTCGCTAATTGCTAACTTTTGTCCTCTTTCTTTCTTTCTCATCTTTAGTTTGTTGTTGTTGTTGTTGTTGTTGTGGTGGTGGTGGTGGTGGTGGTGGTGGTGGTGGTGGTGGTGGTGGAGGTTGTGTGTGTGTGTGTGTGTGTGTGTGTGTGTGTGTGTGTGTGTGTGTGTGTGTGTGTGTGTGTGTGTGTGTGTGTGTGTGTGTGTATGTGTGTGTGTGTGTAAGCGCTCGCGTGTCGGTTAATAAACATCACCTATTTGATACACCTGTGGATTCTGTTGTCTAACCCACCCGATGGTTTCATGGCAGATCTTCAGAAGGCGTGTTTCAGATTTGTGTGGAATGGAAAACAAGACAAAATGAACTGGAAGACAATAGTTGAAAGTGTAAAAGATGGTGGTTTAAGTGTTCCTGAAGTTAAAACATATTCAATGTCTGCTAAAATTACATGGATACGAAAACTGTATTATTCCAAGCATAACTGGAAAACCATTTGTACCCAGTTATGTCCTGTTTTAACTAAACTGGATACGTTCGGACCATGGTGTGTTAATCATAACAAGATGCGAAGCATATAAACGTACTCCCAGTTTTCCATACCGCTTATAAATTGGCCAAGTGCTTGTGAGATAAGAAATAAAGGCAAAATAACGGTTTTAACGGTTTATGTAACCGATGTACACTTTTGAAACTGATATTTTAGTCCTCACTGGGCTAAAGCCTGTGTACATACCAAATTTCATCCAAATCGGAAATGTCAAGAATAACGGTTTTTAACGGTCAGATTTTGAAATACTGCATGGAAGTGCCATTTGTGTGTGATGACCTTTCTATATACAAAATTGCATTAAAATCCACCAATATATAAAAAAAACATAACGGCAGAATAACGGTTTATCGGTTATATAACCGATATGCACTTTTGAAACCGGGATTTTAGTCCTCACTGGGCTAAAGCCTGTGTACATACCAAATTTCATCCAAATCGGACAATATGTCAAGAATAACGGGTTTTAACGGTCAGATTTTGAAACACTGCATGGAAGTGCCATTTGTGTGTGATGACCTTTCTATGTACCAAATTTCATTAAAACCCACCAATATATAAAAAATAACGGCAAAATAACGGTTTAACGGTTATATAACCGATATGCACTTTTCAAACCGGTATTTTAGTCCTCACTGGGCTAAAGCCTGTGTACATATCAAATTTCATCCAAATTGGACAATATGTCAAGAATAACGGTTTTTAACGGTCAAATTTTGGAACACTATATAGAAGTGCCATTTGTGTGTGTGATAACCTTTCTATATACCCAATTTCTTTAAAATCCACCTATATATAAGAAATAACGGCAGAATAACGGTTTTTTAACGGTTGTTTAGTCCATTTTCAGCATTACATCACTTACATATGGACAGAGGATCCGATTTGTCACAAGATCATCCAAACCGCTTATAAATTGGCCAAGTACTTTCTGAGATATTCCATAAAGAAGAAAAACCGTTACAGGCCGTTACAACCGTTAGTAACGGCTATAACGGGGCAAACTAAAACATCAGGCATCATCCGTGACCCATAATGAACATACATGCTAATTTTCATAAAGGTCGGCCAAGTACTTTCTGAGATATTCCATAAAGAAGAAAAACCGTTACAGGTAGTTACAGCCGTTAGTAACGGATATAACGGTAAACTAAAACATCGGGGGCATTATTCGTGACCATAATGAACATACCTACAAATTTGCAGAAAGAGCGGCCAAGTACTTTCTGAGATATTCCATAAAGAAGAAAAAAACCGTTACAGGCCGTTACAGCAGTTAGTAACGGCTATAACGAGGTAAACTAAAACATCGGGCATCATCCGTGACCCATAATGAACGTAACTGCTCATTTTTACAAAGATCGGCCAAGTACTTTCTGAGATATTCCGTAAAGAGGAAAAACCGTTACAGGCCGTTACAGCCGTTAGTAACGGCTATAGCGGTAAACTAAAACATCGGGCATCATCCGTGGCCCATAATGAACATACCTACAAATTTTCAGAAAGATCGGCCCAGTAGTTTTGTCTGGAGCGAGTGGAACACATTTTGACCACGGACACACAGACAGACAGACAGACAGACAGACAAACACACACACACACACACACACACACACACACACACACACACACACACACACACACACACACACACACACACACACACAACACACACACACACACACACACACACACACACACACACAGCATTTCTTTGTTCCCATTCTAAAGTACTCCCTGTTCTATAAGAACTGGGAGTACAAAAACGGATAGCCTATTTTGGAAACATGTTTTCAGTGCATGTCATCTGTCCTGGAAGAAAGCACAGCCTAAAACAAGTACAGATTTACTAGCCGGACCATTTCTGTACAATCAACACTTTAAACTTGGAAACAAAGTTATTCAATCAACGAATTGGACAGATTATGGCGTTCATTGCATCGCAGATTTTGTGAATTTAGACGGAAGATTTTTGTCTTCAGCAGAATTCAGTCGTCGTTTCCAGGTCAGCATTAACGTTTTGACGTATGGTGGTTATCTATCATGTATTTGGCAATACATGACAAAACATAATATCGCTTTAGAAAATGACAGCAAGTTTGACTTTCTGTGCGCCCTAAAACGATTTGTCGATTTGTAAAAGTATGAACCTTTATTATCGCATATTGATATACGATAGCCCAGCTCCTAACTGTTGTAAAATGGGAGTAATACATTTGAAGGCGAAATAGTTTGGCAAAATGTTTTCAGCAAGATGCACAAAATTTCTTAAGTGAAATTAAAAATGGTTTCAAATGAGGATCGTACATCGAATCTTGGTACAATATTATATTGAAAGAAATGGGTGTGGTTGGTGATAACTCTTGTACGTTTTGCCATACAGAAAAGGAATCTATAAGACACTTATTTTGGGGATGTAATATTATCAAATTATTCTGGACTAAACACAACACAGAAATTAATGAAAAATGCAAAATCACGTTAAATGTGACCAAAAACTTTGTAATTTCAGGTACTGATAAACAAATTAAAAATAACGAGCATTTGAAAGAATTAGTTTTGTTCGCGAAATGTTTTTTTTTTAATGTAACAAAACAAATGTGTTCCAATGTGCAGTGTATTCAGAAAACGACTGTTAGAAAAGTTTAAAATTGACAGATATATAGCCAAAAGTAATTGCCTGACACGATTTGAAAAAAATATGGGAATCGTGTATACCTTTTACTATTACAGATAAAAGGAAAACTTCAGCATCACATAGTGTTTAATGCTACCAATATCAA
Source organism: Conus ventricosus (assembly GCA_018398815.1). Classification (NCBI taxonomy): domain Eukaryota; kingdom Metazoa; phylum Mollusca; class Gastropoda; order Neogastropoda; family Conidae; genus Conus; species Conus ventricosus. Next base: position 40,902,861 of record CM031622.1, read on the forward strand.
TATGTTGACATTCATCAAGACTGTTTATGCTGTCTCACACACATGTGTTTGGAAACTTTTCACTGATAGACTATGCAGTCTAGGGCGGCACCTACTTCTTTCCCGGTTTTCAGCTAAATTCTTTTACCCCCGTGCGTGCGTGAGTGCGTGCGTGCGTGCGTGCGTGCGTGCGTGCGTGCGTGTGCGTGTGTGTGTGTGTGTGTGTGTGTGTGTGTGTGTGTGTGTGTGTGTGTGTGTGTGTGTGTGTGTGTGTGTGTGTGCTGTTACTTCCTTTTTATATTGAATTGATATTGTGGTTTGTGATTCGAAAAATAAGTGTATATTTCTTGTAAGATATATAATTATGAAGAAATGGGGTCAAAAGATTGAAAAAAATGCTACGGTCTTATTTTGTTTTCTTTGCTGTATGTCTTCATTCTTTATCAAATACAGCCGTGTGCTAGTTAAATTAGCTATTGTCTTGAGAATGGAGAAGTTTATAAGAGTGACTCGGAGAAGTGCTGTTATATGCCAATGTCTGTACGCACTATCCTCTTTTTTGCGCACTTGTCAACTCTCGATTAAGCTGATTACAGATTGTTTTAAAAAAAGAAAAACATCAGCGTATTAGCATGTTTGTGCTCTCTCTCTCTCTCTCTCTCTCTCTCTCTCTCTCTCTCTCTCTCTCTCCTCTCTCTCTCTCTCTCTCTCATCCCCACCTTCATTCCACTTCCCCTTCGTGCGCTGATCGACCACCCAGTTCCACAATCTGTTCCTGTGTTCTGCAGTGCCTGTCACTTCAGCCTATCTCTCGTGGTGTTCTGCACTGCCTGTCACTTCAGCCTGTCTCTCGTGGTGTTCAGTGCCTGTCACTTCAGCCTGTCTCTCGTGGTGTTCAGTGCCTGTCACTTCAGCCTGTCTCTCGTGGTGTTCTGCAGTGCCTGTCACTTCAGCCTGTCTCTCGTGGTGTTCTGCAGTGCCTGTCACTTCAGCCTGTCTCTCGTGGTGTTCTGCAGTGCCTGTCACTTCAGCCTATCTCTCGTGGTGTTCTGCAGTGCCTGTCACTTCAGCCTATCTCTCGTGGTGTTCTGCAGTGTCTGTCACTTCAGCCTGTCTCTCGTGGTGTTCTGCAGTGTCTGTCACTTCAGCCTGTCTCTCGTGGTGTTCTGCAGTGCCTGTCACTTCAGCCTGTCTCTCGTGGTGTTCAGTGCCTGTCACTTCAGCCTGTCTCTCGTGGTGTTCTGCAGTGTCTGTCACTTCAGCCTGTCTCTCGTGGTGTTGTGCAGTGCCTGTCACTTCAGCCTGTCTCTCGTGGTGTTCAGTGCCTGTCACTTCAGCCTGTCTCTCGTGGTGTTCTGCAGTACCTATCACTTCAGCCTGTCTCTCGTGGTGTTGTGCAGTGCCTGTCACTTCAGCCTGTCTCTCGTGGTGTTCAGTGCCTGTCACTTCAGCCTGTCTCTCGTGGTGTTCTGCAGTACCTATCACTTCAGCCTGTCTCTCGTGGTGTTCTGCAGTACCTGTCACTTCAGCCTGTCTCTCGTGGTGTTCTGCAGTGCCTGTCACTTCAGCCTGTCTCCCGTGGCCATGCCAAAGACTCCCCACTATGCTTCCCTTTCCATCTTGATACCACAGTCTGACGCAACTGTGCTTAGAGAGCAGAAGGTGTGAAAAAGAATGAGAAGGGACAGAGGGAGGGAGAGGGGGGGAGAAGAATGGAGAGAGGGGGAAGGTATGGAGAAATACGGGCAGGTGAGAGAGAGACAGAGACAGAGAGAGAGAGAGAGAGAGAGAGAGAGGAGAGAGAGAGAGAGAGAGAGAGAGAGAGAGAGAGAGAGAGAGAGAGAGAGAGAACAGGAGGGTGGAATGGGGGAGGGGAGGAGTAGGAAAGAACTGGCAGAAAAGCATGTCATCTATCGAGTGACAATAATAAAAGCGGTCAAATGTGAAACACACACACACACACACACACATTCACAAACGCACGCACACACACATACACACACACACACACACACACACACACACACACACACACACACACACACACACACACACACACACACACACACACACACACACACACACACACACACACACACACACACACACAGAATCAAACATTGTTGAAGTTGTTCAAGGACTGATTAAGAGCCCAATTGGACATTTACTTTAACGTCTATGTTATTTTCCCCACCTTGGTGTTAGTTGCTTATTTAGTGTTTCTTTTAAAATTTTGTATTCAGTTATGTTGTGTTTTCTTTCTTTCTTTTTTTTTTAATCTAGGCCTAATTGCATTAAACATACCTACGTACGCCCAAAATCAACACCAACCGTTCGCATGCATATACCCCAAAACACCACATGCACACAAACATAACACTTACATACTGTCTAAGATCACTGTTAGGTGGATAGACGTTAAATTAAAGAACGAACGAACACACACACACATACACACACACACACACGAGAGAGAGAGAGAGAGAGAAGAGAGAGAGAGAGAGAGAGAGAGAGAGAGAGAGAGAGAGAGAGAAGGAGAGAGAGGAGAGAAGAGAGGAGAGAGAGAGAGAGAGAGAGACATGCAAGTCATTTCCCTGCAGAGCGTACTTCCATTTTACTACTTTTCCACCTTTCACTGGCTGCTTTGGGACTCCACTGGAATCAGGTTTTTTTTCTAACCCTAAAGGTGATAACACTACAGAACTGTGGGTGGTGTCTTTCCTTGTGATGCTAATAAGGGCCGATACAGTCACAGCAGGGTGACACCGAAGACTCCGACTGAAAGGATGAAAAGCTTCTGGCCGGGCCATTCAAAAAGAACGGTTCTGAAGACAGATTGTTCAGGTCCCTATATATTACTAATGAAAGAAGTAAGAACGGTTCTGAAGACAGATTGTTCAGGTCCCCATATGTTACTAATGAAAGAAGTTTTACTGATATACTCTCGCCCCTTTGTTCCCTTGTATTTTCTTCTACTCTTTTTTCGACAAAATCTCTCCTACACTTGGCCAAGTCATTGTGCTCATGACCGAGAAACTGGTAGCTTGCACTTGTCCTCCCCCCCCCCCCCCCCATTACTTTCTTCAGAAAGAAATGTTACAGAATTGTACCTGTAAGTGGCTATATGTCACGAGACAGAAACGAGCAAGGAGACAGACAGCAGACAAATCAATAGCAACAGAGGAAACTCTGACAGACAATAGATCACCTTCATTTGAAAAAAAAACAAACAACATCGATCTCCATTCTAAAAGGAAAGGCTTGTCGGCTGTATTGATGTCAAAGAACATGTCAGATTTGACGTCAAAGAACAGGTCAGATTTGATGTCAGAGAACATCAGATTTTATGTCAAAGAACATGTCAGAATTGATGTCAAAGAACATGTCAGAATCGATGTCAAAGAACAGGTCAGAATTGATGTCAAAGAACATGTCAGAATTGATGTCAGGTCAGACCACAACCCGGACACGGCGAGCAAAGCAACATTAACAAAGGGGAAGGGGTAAGGGGATGCGGGGGGGGGGGGGGGGGGGGTAGGGGGGAACAAGGAGAGGGGGGAGGGAGCATTTACTTAGTCACTGCACAGTTGTGAATTGAACTGACAGTGTCGCTCATAGTTAAAGAGGAAAACAATCACTCAGAGAGAGAGAGAGAGAGAGAGAGAGAGAGAGAGAGAGAGAGAGAGAGAGAGAGAGAGAGAGGGGAGAGAGAGAGAGAGAGGACTGACAGACAGAGACAGAGACGGAGACAGACAGACGGACAGGCAGAGACAGAAACAGAAAGAGACAGACAGACAGACAAACTGCGAGTCGTTTCTCTCACAGCGAAGACTTTGACAAGGGTTACAGACACTCCCCCTAGTGTATGCATGGATCAGTTTTGGTCTGGCACAATCGTTTGCTTTCCTCTTAAAAGAGAGACAGACAGACAGACAGACAGACAGACAGACAGAGAGAGAGAGAAGGAGTAGGGGAAGGGAGGGGGGAGAGGAGAAGAAGGAGGTGGACGGAAGGAGAGGGGTGCGGCATAGGGGTGGGGGAGGAGGGGGGGGGAGTTAGGACAGTTGCACTAGGGAGAAGGGGGCGTTGTGCAGTCAGTAGTACAGAACTCACTGGCTCCTTCTGCTCCAGCCCACATTACCCTGTCCAGTTGTCACGGTGAGTCTCATTGACATGGGGTCTGTGCCCACATTACCCTGTCCAGTTGTCACGGTCAGTCTCATTGACATGGGGTCTGTGCCCACATTACCCTGTCCAGTTGTCACGGTCAGTCTCATTGACATGGGGTCTGTGCCCACATTACCCTGTCCAGTTGTCACGGTCAGTCTCATTGACATGGGGTCTGTGCCCACATTACCCTGTCCAGTTATCACGGTCAGTCTCATTGACATGGGGTCTGTGCCCACATTACCCTGTCCAGTTGTCACGGTCAGTCTCATTGACATGGGGTCTGTGCCCACATTACCCTGTCCAGTTGTCACGGTCAGTCTCATTGACATGGGGTCTGTGCCCACATTACCCTGTCCAGTTGTCACGGTCAGTCTCACTGACATGGGGTCTGTGCCCACATTACCCTGTTCAGTTGTCACGGTCAGTCTCATTGACATGGGGTCTGTGCCCACATTACCCTGTCCAGTTGTCACGGTCAGTCTCATTGACATGGGGTCTGTGCCCACATTACCCTGTTCAGTTGTCACGGTCAGTCTCATGGACATGGGGTCTGTGCCCACAATTACCCTGTCCAGTTGTCACGGTCAGTCTCATTGACATGGGGTCTGTGCCCACATTACCCTGTCCAGTTGTCACGGTCAGTCTCACTGACATGGGGTCTGTGCCCACATTACCCTGTCCAGTTGTCACGGTCAGTCTCACTGACATGGGGTCTGTGCCCACATTACCCTGTCCAGTTGTCACGGTCAGTCTCATGGACATGGGGTCTGTGCCCACATTACCCTGTCCAGTTGTCACGGTCAGTCTCATGGACATGGGGTCTGTGCCCACATTACCCTGTCCAGTTGTCACGGTCAGTCTCACTGACATGGGGTCTGTGCCCACATTACCCTGTCCAGTTGTCACGGTCAGTCTCACTGACATGGGGTCTGTGCCCACATTACCCTGTCCAGTTGTCACGGTCAGTCTCATTGACATGGGGTCTGTGCCCACATTACCCTGTCCAGTTGTCACGGTCAGTCTCATTGACATGGGGTCTGTGCCCACATTACCCTGTTCAGGTCAGTCTCATTGACATGGGGTCTGTGCCCACATTACCCTGTTCAGGTCAGTCTCATTGACATGGGGTCTGAGCAGGTACTGAGGAGACTGGGGGGGGGGGGGGGGGTGTCACAGTTAGCTCCCATTCCCCCTCCCCCTTTCCTTTCCCCCTCCCCATTTCATGTTTTGTATTTGCTTTTTCTTTTCTTTCTGTATAAGCGAAGATTGGAGGAGGGTGGGTAAAGGTGGGAAAGTGAAGGATGATGAGGTGACACAGTGCTGAAATGGTGTTAGACACGTGCATCACTCACGAATCCGCGCACGTGCCTGCACACACACACACACACACAACACACACACATTCGTGTAACTCAACCCAACCAGTGAAGTTTTCAACTTGTCAGTGGGTCGGTTTGCCTGCCAGCAAGACCATGCAAAAACTGCTATGGAATTGTTTTAACAAACCTTGGTGGGAAGTCGGTATGTGGACGAAAATGGACAAAGAGTTAGGATCCGTTTGGCCTTTGTGGAGGTTAACGCCCCCTTTAGTGCCCCTCTTGTTGATAAGCGCCTTGATCCAAGCGCCTTGATCTCCTATAGATGTTTGATGTTTGAAGTCCAAGGCATTTTAACGTAGTACGTATAGATGTTCTTTACCTCTTGTCCTGTGTGTTGTGTACGTGGCACTGTCCGAATGCCTGTTCAGACTGATGTGACTGTTGGTTTTTTCCTTCTGCTTCGTGTGTCATTCATTAAGTTTGTTGTTGTTGTTGTTGTTGTTGTTGTTGTTGTTGTTTTGTTGTTGTTGTTGCTGCTGCTGCTGCTGTAAAACCTGTTTTGAAGAGCTGGATCGATCTGTGATATCATTTAGTTGCGTGCAGCGATCATTTTTTCGCTTTTTGTTGTTGTTCTTGTACCTGGTGTTAATGAAAGTTAGTACCTGTGTATAATCTTGAAAACCGTTTGATAATCTCTTTTCATTGAACTCAATGCTGCTGCGACATAGAGGCCATACAAAAATCTAGATCTTTCTGATGTCTATTTACCAGAAAAATAAATATATGCATATGATACACATACATTGTCGGGGGGCCGAGTGGGGATGAGGGATGGACAACACGTGCTGATTGTGATGTGATGGGCATGTGGAGGTAGGGGAGGTGGGTGTGTGGGGTGGGGGTGGGGGTGAGAGAGTGAGAATATCTGTGAATTGTTTTCATTAGTTGATGACTGGAAACCTGGCTTCATTCTTGTCATTAAAGTCCCCTGAGGTAGACCTGTTACAGGTCAAAATATTGGGAATAATTATATGAGTCTGCTGTTTTTCTTCTTCGTTTTATTTGCATATATATATATATATATATAATTAGAGTTAAAAAGCCACTCAGAATGATGAAAATGCTCAACCAAGTAGGGAGCGACATACCAGTTTAAAACAGGATTTTAAAATGGAAAAATTAAAACCAACAAATTTGTTTCGAGCCGGCGCTCTCGTCAGGGTGTACAATTTGGGCACGCCACCGGTTTTATATGGTGTGGCGTGTGGGCGCCTGAGCTCTGCGCGTGTGGCACGTGGCCTGCAGATTTTTTATCTTTTGGGGGGCACGTTCAGGGGGGGGGGGGGGGGCGTGCTAGGGAATGATGCATTGACAAGGATTTCCATTTATGCCTGCAATTGTTTATCATTTCTGCTTTAGAGTTCAGAGATGCTAGATGGGGTTTACATAATATCAGCCACTTTTCTGTAGTACACAAGTTGCATTTTTTAGAAATGTTGTTGTATGGTGTTGCTCTTTTTATAATTTTCCATGATATGTTGTAATCTATTTTCTTATCTTTAAGCTTCCAGATATATTTGCTTAGTTCTGTTTGGTTTTTTTATTTTTCATTTTTGAAGGACTGTTTATGGTTTGCATATCTGGTTTTAAAATGGTTTGCCGTGATCCCTATGTATGTTTCTTTATCACTGTCTGTTGTTACCGTAGCTTGGTACACAATATTGTTGTAGAGACATTTATTATTCAGAGGGCACTGGTCTTTTTTTGTGCAGTTACAAGATATCCTTTCATCACCCTCTTTGGCTGTGTTGTGTTTGGTTTTATTGGAAGAATCAATTATATTTTTAAGGTTGGGCATACACGAGTACGATAGCTTGATGGTATTTTTGTTGAATATTTTAGATAGTACATGTTCTTTTGGGAATGATGTTTTAAGGATTTTGAGGAATTCTTTTCCTACGTTAGTTTTTGTTCTTCCATCATATGGAGGGTTATACCATATAATTTTTTTCAAAAACTAACGTAGGAAAAGAATTCCTCAAAATCCTTAAAACATCATTAAAACATGCTTTTTTGAGAAGCATTTCTTTTTGAGAAGCATTTATTTCATTTTTTCCCCATCCACCCATTTGAGCACATACTGTTAGTTAGGCAGTATTAACTACCACTGCAGATATGAATGCTTATCTCCCCCTATTTCTTCTATCTAAGACATAAGAGCAAGCTTTGTTTGTAATCGAATATATATATATATATATATATATATATATATACTGCTGAACAATTAAATAGTGGGAGAAAACAAGTGCAGGTTAACAATTCTACAGTCATTATAGTAACGACTTGGCAAAGATTTTATTTATTTAAAAAAAAAAAATTAAAGATGAAGAAAATGGGGGGAATATATCATAAATATGACAAACCCTTCACTAGCTGCCTGAGAGAACCATCGTACTCCCCTTTGAAGACAGATCTATTTGTATTGCCTGCTCCTAGGCCTTTCGTCCGCTGGATCGGATTCATCAGGTAGACACGGCTGATTGTGTCTGTGCCCTTGGTGTCAAATAGAGACACACCAAAGTCCATAATTCTGTGGTGTTCTCATCACCAAGAGTTCAAAAAAGAATCCAAACAGCACCCCCAAAGCAGCCAGCGAAGGGTAGTAAAATGGAACAAAAGGAAAGTGTGGAGAAGAAAAAAGTTGCTAAAAAAACTAAAAGCATTATGCAAACAGTATGAAATATAGGGGACAATCTTTGAGCCTATGCTTGAGGATCCATTCAAGGATGCAAGGGAGATCAAAAGATATGGAACAGTCTGAGTGGTCAGCTCTGCTGTTCAATAACCCAAGCATTGTGAGTGGCTAAGAATTGAACAGAACAACCTTTACTTGGATCTCCTAAGAGATGCAATCTCCCACTGATTGACCAAACATTATACGCTGAACAATTAAATAGTGGAGAAAAACAAGTGCAGGTTAACAATTCTTCAGTCATTATAGTAAACGACTTGGCAAAGATTTTATATATAATATATATATATAATATATATATATATAAATAGTATGTGTGTGCTTGCGTGTGTGTGTGTGTGTGTGGTGTGTGTGTTGTGTGTGTGGTGTTGTGTGTGTGTGTGTGTGTGTAAGACAATGCGGCTCTGGTTTCCAGGGCTGTGCGTCTTGTAGAAAGAACTGTAGAGAACAGTAATATGCCGACTCTACCCCACTTGCTCCTCCACCGAGTTTTCGGGCGAAAGTGACCTAGAATCAGCATATTACTGTTCTCTGACAAGTAAGACTTCAATAACCAAAAATAACGATTATCTACAAACAAACATACTGTGCAGGGTTATCCGTTTTTAATACTAATTTACTAAAGTTTCAGAGAGTAGCGTAGGGGAAAGTAGCCGGGAACTGAACACGCCCCATAGAGTAACGTAGGGAAAAGCAGCCGTGACTGAACGCGCTTCATATACAAACGGTGTCTGTTCCCACGGCTCTCTTTTCAGTACTGTCAACTCTGTCAGGTGGTGTAAGCTTTTAATTGCTAGTTGCCGGCCTACCTGCCCAGCACTCCGGGTGTTTATTTCTCCCAGTGCGTGGTGGTGTAAGTTTGCATATGGCAATATAGCGGCAGTTTTAGAAGACAGTGTGGATTCTAAGTTAGAAAAAGTTTTTGAATCACAAATACTTTTTCAACAGCTTTTTAGTTTAAATTGGTGGGGGAAACAGGGAACACTAAATTTTTATATAAACCACACACAAAAACCACACACACACACACACACACACACACACACACACACACACACACACAAAAAACAAACATACACTCACTCACACACAAACATACACTCCTCCCCACACACACACTCACACCACACCCCAAACACACACTCACTCACTCACTCCCCTTACACACACACACACACCACACACACACAAAAGCCTATGCACGGCTAGATAAACACGCGCAGGCCGAGGGGCTTTTTTTGCAAATGTGTTTTTTCCCAAATTTTTGGGCCCAAAAAAATCAATAAACCAATCCCCTCGCGAGTTTACTGGTTTTTTCCTTTTAAACCCCCCAAGTGCGCTGCGGGCAATTTGCCCTTTATTAAAACAGCAAATGTTAAACGAATATTCTAGACTGCCAGTGACACCCACGTCAACGCCACAACCCCGGGCCCAAAAAACCCCGGGCCATTTTGGGGCCAGGGTTTTTTCAATGGAGCCCAACGTGTTTTGTTTACAGAAAAAACAACGTCGGTTAGGGGGTTTCAAAATGCAATACCAAAAGGGTTTATATGGAGAAAATATAAACCCCGGGTGGGCGCTTTTTTTTTTACCTTGAAAGCCAAAGAGCATTTTGCTTTTTTTTGGAAGGGGGGGAAAAGAAAAACGAGAACAACCTTTTGAAGAACACACAACAAATTTGAAAGCTTTTTGGTTAAAGGAAAAGAATTTAGAAAAAAGTTTTGGGCAATTTTACTGAAAAAGATGTTGAGGGGATTTGATAAGTTTTTTGACTTGGCGAAATGATTCCATTTCTAAAAAAAGGGTTTTTATTAAAAAAATTTAAGCAAAAAAAAAACAAACCATTATGCTCGGGTTTAGGGCCACTCCCCTTGAAAAGGCACAAACAATGTTTCAAAAAATCAAAACCAACTAAACCCTGCTTCTTTTTTAACCAACCCCAAATGAATATTGATGATTTATTAAAAAGAAAACTAAATGCAGTTTTAAAAACCCTTTTTTATTATTGTCCAAAAATTTTCAAAACCCTTTAAAGAAACGAAACAATAAATTTTTTTCCCAAAAACGAACCTTGATCGCTAAGTATTTTCCCAAAAAAAATATGTTTCCGAAACGCCTGGAAAAATTAGATGGGAGTTCTCTTTAGTACTCCCTAACAAGAACGGGGGGGGGTAGGGGGTGGCCCACTACTCCCCAAAAAAAGTTTCAAACTTTCCCGCGACGGTGTACAACTGGCGATTAAGAGCCGAAAAAAAAGCTCCCCCCAAAAAAAAAAAAAAAAAAAAAAAAAAAAAACCACCTAACTCGGGCCAAAATCCGGGTTTCCCAACCCCGGATGAGAAAAAAGGGGTGGGTATAAACTTTTTTGGGTGAAAAGGGAAAGTATAAATGAAACCTTTGTTGCGGAGGGGGTTTCTGTGGTGAAGTCACCCCTTGCTATAAATACCCCGTTTATACAAAGGGTTTATTTTTAGCAGAAAGGGGGCTGTGGGGAAGTCAGCCTTGCTATAAATGCCGTTTAAAAACCGAAGGGCTATTTTTAGCAGAAAAGGGGAAACTGGGGGAATTTCAGCCTTGCTAAAATAACCGTTTTTTACAAAAACCTAAATTTTTAGCAGAAAGAGTCTACAGATGTATTTGGTGCCGAAACGGGGCCCGATTTCCCCCAACCCCCCCCCCAAACGCATGCAAAACCTCCTCCCCCACCCCACCCCACCATGCACCCTCCTCCTCCCACCCCCCACCCCACGCATGCACACCTCCCCTCCCCCCCCCCCCCACGCATGCACACCTCCTCCCCCCCCCCCTACCCCACGCATGCACACCTCCTCCCCCCCCCCCCCCCACCCCCCCCCCCGCATGAAAACCCCCTCCTCCCCCCAAACCCCCACCCCACCAAAAACCCCCATTTAATCACTTTTAAGTTCTTAACTTAAGTCACCTCAAGTCCTTCAATTTCACCCCAAGTTCTTAATTAATTTTTTAAATTTAAATTTTTAATTAATACTTCAAGTTCTTAAAAATTCTTGATTAAGTTCTTGATTAAGTTCTTGATTAAGTCGCCTCAAGATCAAACTAAGTCACCTTTAAGTAAAAACCAAGTTCTTTTTCAAGCTTAAAATTTAAACAAAAAATACAATCTAGTTTTTATTTTAAATTTAGTAATCCTTTAATATAGTACACACACCCCAAAAAAACGCGTAAACGTTGAGGATGTCTTGCTCAGCGTTCTTTTGCATAGATTTTAAATAAAGGGCCCTTTTAACATCCTAAGAAAAACCGTTTGATTAAAATTTCGGTCAATGGAAATGTTTTTTTATAGACCCAGGGTCTTTTTTTTAAAATTGATTTTAAATCTTTTTAAAATAGGGCCCATGATCTTTTTTTAAAAAAAAAATTTAAAATTAAGTTCTTAAAATTTTAAATTCCTTTTTAAAAAATTGATCAAAATGATGCTTTTTTTGGCGGTTTTGGGGTCCCTGCTGTCTTTTTCTGTATTTAGGGGTTTCAGTTTTTTTTTTGATTCCCTTTTGTTTCTTTTGGGCCTTTGTGTATTATTTTATACCCGAAAATAACTCCCCCCAAACAGAAACAATGGGGCCCCAAAAATGGCAACATTTTAAGTTAAATTATTCCATGAAGATTTTGGGGGCTTAGGTCTTGTTACACATGGGGGTTTTTAAAGCCGGCATTAAATCAACTTTTTTTAGGCGTTGGGGGTTTTTATTTTTTCATGATGAGGTTTTAATTCTGAAAACTTTTAATTTTTTTTGTCTTTTTCCACTCTGCAAATTTTTTTTTCCTGCTTCAACACGCCCGGGTTTTTTAATGGCCCCCCACCGATTCGGGCTTTTTTTCCTGCTGTTTTTTCTGGCTTGGTTACTTTCTCCCCACCTGATTAAGTGTTTTCTGGTTCGCTGTTTTTTCCAGTTTCGTTCATTTTTGAAGGGAAACAAAATCTATTGATTAAAAGTTATTAATCCCATGATTAAGGGCGAAAAAAAAGGTTCCAAATCAAAGTAAAAAACAAAACCCTAGAAAACTCTAAAAAATTTTTTAAAAAAACTGGATCTTGCGTTAAATCATACTAAAAATTTTGTTCAGAATCAAGGGGAGCAAATCAAACTGACTGGGTTTAGGGGAAAAAAAAAAACAAAAGAACCGTTTTCCCCACCCTTTTCACCTTTTCTAGCCCCCGCTGCGCTTCGACCTGTTATGATACTTTAAAATGTCTTGGCGACATCTGTTGAATTTGTTCAATGCGAATTCAGTTCCCGAGGAACTTTTTTTTTTTTTCCCACACGCTGCCAAAGAAATACAACCCCCCTTTTGGGGGCAAAACAGTTTGGGGCCAAAACCCTTGGTCATTCAAAATTGGGAAGGGTTTTGGGGCCCCTTGTGGGCTGTAGTAATCCACTGTTCATTTTTTTTAAAAAAAAATTATAATTATTTTTTTTAAAAAAATTTGAGCACCGAAAAAACTTTTCCAAACCCTTGAAAAACCTTTCCCTGCGGGTTATTGGAGGACAAGTGTAGGATACTCAATGTTTTGGTAAAAGCCTTTTAAAAAAATAAAACCAGCAATCGGCAAACTAGACTTTGAGATTCAGCAAAGCTGATTGCTACCCATTGCAGTTTGGGTTGCCACGAAAGTTTTTCTAGTCAAGAAAGGAAAATAATTCCAGACAGTAAAAAAAATGTAAATAAAAAATCCATTTAAAAAAAAAGGCTTCGCTCGTAAGATAAATTGGGGCGCTGGGGGTGAATCCCTTTGGCTTTTAGGGGAAGAAAATTTCGCATTTGTAAACTGCGGGATGAGGGCGAGAAAAAAAAAGAATAACAAAAGGGAAAAAATTGGGAAAAAGGAAAAAAATTACTTGGGCCCCTGCCACAAATTTTGGGCCAATAAAACAAAATTTTAAAAAGGGAAAGGGGGGGGTTTTTTGGGGGGGGGGGGGGTTGGGGGGGGCGGGGGGGGGGGGGGGTTTTGGGGATGGGGGGGGGGGGGGGGTTTTTTGGGGGGGTTGGGGGGTTTCCAGGAAATTGCCCCCACCAAAATTCGTGTTTTTAAAAACCACCCAAAAAAAAAAAAGATGCAAGAAATGCGTTTATTCCCCTTTGGGGTATGCCCGTCGTGTTTTTTGTTGCACATAATTTTTGGCTGAAAAAAAAAAGAAAAAAAATTTCTATTATTCGCCCAAAAGGGATTTTGGGAAGGGAAAATAACCCCTTTAAAAAAGGGGCTAACCCAAAAGCACTGGGCCCCAGTAAACCCCAAAACAGAAAAGGGAAAAGGTTTATTTTAAAAAAAGCAATTTGGAAAATTTTTAAATTTCCCTGCCCCTAAAAACGAATACAAAAACCACTTTTTTGTTAATACAACCCAAACCCACCCACCCAAAGGGACTTCTATTTTTAAAACCCTCTGAAAGGATTAAACAAAAAGTTTTAAAAGTACGCACTCACAGCCCCATTGACATGGCTTAAAGAAACAAAGAGGGCGGACCCTTTAAACACAAAAGAGTGCTTCTGCTGTTGCTTTTTTCCCAACAACTGATATACCAACGGGGCCCCCTTAAACCTTTCCCTCGCATGATTAAAAGCCCGATGATGGAAAAAAAATTTAAAAAGGCCAAAGTAAAACAATTATTGTTAAAACACAGATTTCCCCTTAATTAGAAAAGGCTTTCCCGGGGATTTCCCACAGTCACGGGTTTTTAGTGAAAACTTTAACAAACAGTTAGCCCGAAAGACTTTTTTCTTCCCAGTACCCACAGAAGCTGATTGAAAAATTCTCGCAACACAGAATGGGTCCAAAACTGCCCTCATTTTTTTGCGCCAATGAAAAATGAAAATTTTAAAAGGCCTAAAACCGTACAAGCAACCCAAAAGAAAAACAATAAATTTGCTAAAGGGAAAATCTTCATCTGGCAAACTATTCCCTTTTGGGTTTTGGGAAAGTAAGGTCCCTTTTAAATTTTACCGGGGAAAAGCAGAAGGGGACACTCGCATCGGGGGCAACAAAACCCCTTTTTGGAGTTTTTGATCCATAAAAATTTAAAAAGAATTGTAAAAATGATCCGCCCGTGTATTTTTTTAAACGGAAATTTGGACACAACAAAAAAACCACTCCTCAAAACTTTTGTAAAAAGAAAACTGCAGTTTCCCCACCAGACACTTTTCCGGGCTTTAAATTTAAATTTTAAAGGGTTCTCCAGTGCCCAATTTGCATATAAAAACCTCGGGAAACCCCCAAACACCCTTTTTGTGTTTGTTCTATCTAATACTTCTTTTTTACAACTGTTGTGTTGATCTCATGTAAAATTAGATCGCATTTTAAATTTTTGTCATATGAAAAGTCTTATTCCCAAAAACAATGCTTTTTTTGTAGTTGCCCATGTGTTTTTTTGACTGAAAACCCCGCTGCGAGAAAACCCCCTTTTTGCTTCTAATTTTTTTCCCTCCGGCTCGAAATACTGTACTTTTTTAAACCTTTAAAGGCCCCAAAATCCCCTTGACCCACCCCAGAAATTTTCCCCTTTCCCAATTTTTTTCCAAAAAACCTTCTTGTTAGTAATTAAAATGCAAAGGCAATCTTTAGGGTAATCAGTTTGGGGGGGGGGGTCGTACCACCCCCGCATCCCTTTAGCCCCTTCCTTTTTCCATGTCTTTAAATATCTTCATAGGGATTTTCTATAACAAAACTATCTGTATCTGTGTAAAGTACCTGGACTCTGGAACGAGGGCTTAAAGTAGCAAAAAAACCAAAACATCAAAATTTTGAAAATTTCCCAAAAAATTTTTAAACCCAATAAATACGGGGTTTTTTTAATTTGACTTTTTTTTTTTTTCATCATTATCCCAAAAAAGCTGATCATGAAATCTTCTAAGTCCTGATAATTTGGTTTTAAAAGTCAGCTTAATTGCTTCTTTTCTCTTGGTGACTAATCTGACACCCTTTTACGCTTGTGCGGTTTTCCCCCATAGTCTTTCCAAAAACCAGCGGGTTGTTCATCACTTGAAAAAGCCCTTTTTCTGAAGCTCTGTGGATTTAGTTCTAAATCAGGGGTTCTTCAGGATAAGGGTTTTCATAAAACGTTTTTGATAAAAAACCAATTATGCAAATAAACTCCCTGTCAACTTAAAACCCATGCCCTTAAATAAAATTGCAGAAGTCTGAAAATGCCCGGGGAAAAAATTTTTTTTTGGCGCAAAAAATTACAAAATTTTTAGGGGGTTTCCCCTTTTGGGATCCGTTTTTGGACTTTCGCTGCCAATGAAGTCTTATCAGGAATTTGGATTTCCATGAGGTTTTCAAAGTAAAATTTCAGGAATGAAAAAACCACCCCTTGACCGGGCTTTTAAAACTCCCCAAACCCACTTTAATCCCTTTTTGAATTTTTATTCAAAATCGCCGCCTTTTGTACATCTTAAATTTACGTAAGGGGAAGTGATTGCGCCATTCCCCAAACCCAAACAGATTGTTTTGCATCAAAAATAAAATGAGATTTTTTTAATTTTTTTCCCGGGTCATAGCCCCGGCCCAAAAGTATTTGTTGTTTGCTTTACAGTAAGTGCAGCCAAACTAATTCCTCCACCCCTCCGTTTTCAATAAATTCTGAATCTTGGAAAATTTCTGACAATAAATCAATCTGTACCCAGTAAACTTTAAGAAAGAAAATCCCAGCTCATCCCGGGCGCAAAAATGAATCGCGGGATCCAGGTTTAAAAATTTTTAAAGGGCCGGTTTTCAAATAATTTTAAAAGAGGGTCCCCCAAACCCAAACATACATCTGCCTTTAAAAAGGGAGTCATGATAGTCCCCATCGTTTTCCCAATCTAACTTTCCCCAAGCCCTTGAGCATGCTGGTAATCGGGCCGGCTGATGTCCTTTCCTCTAAGACTAAAAAGAACCGCCCCTTTTTGGGAGGAACCCGTCTCTTCGTAAAACCCTTTTCCCCAACTGTTAAAGTATTCAAAAGGGGAAAACCACCCTTTCTAACAAATTTGGGGTCAAAATATTCTTCCGTTATTGGGCAGGACTTTAAGGACATGGGAAAGTGCCTCAAAATGATCCCTTTCATGTTTTGCATAGAGTCGTAAAAAGACTTTTTTATTTAAAGGGGAAACAATGTTTTTTTTCTGTGACTGTGAAATTTGCATGCTACCCCAAAGGGCCCGCTGGTTACTGCTTGAAATTATAAGGGAGAGCCCAAACCCCTCGAAATTTTGGGGAAAAAAATACAGGCGTTTCCCAAAGCCCTTTGGATCAAACTTTGGGTTGAAGATTGCTTTTACTGGGGCGCTGACCCAAAAACCCCCAAACTAATGTAAATCAGGGCCTTACTGGGGGGTTTACACTCTTGGGGCTTTTAGCTCTAAACCCAAATCCAAAAAATTTTTGGGGCCAAGTCATCCCTGTTTTTGGTCTTCAGGCCCCTTTAATGATTTCGATAAGTTTTAGTTTATTAGAACGGGCTTTTACGCACGCGCATGCTTTTTTTAAAAGAATGTTTCTGCAGCATCTGGCCCCCCTATATAATTCGGCTCTGAAAAAAACGCCATCAAAACCTAACCAAAATGAAGGCAAAGAAAAAATCTGATGTTTACTCATTAAGACGGGTTTTTCGAATTTTTTTTGGGGTGCGGGCCCCCTTCATAAGGAACAATAACGACCAAAAAGTCGCGTAACTACGTATGGAAATTTTTTCAAACCGTTTTTCCCGTTCTAAAACTAACTTTTTGATTTCCGGCGGGGGGGTAAATTAGTTCTGTCTTTAAAAAAGGGGCCCCCTCCCCGGGGGAAAAAAAAGGGGGGAAAGGGGGAAAAGGGGGGCGGGGGGGGGGGGAGCCGGGGGGAAAAGGGAAAAAAACCTAAAAAAAAAGAAATTCCCCCTTGGGGGGGGGGGGGGAAAAAAAAAAAAAAAAAAAAAAAAATGGGGGGGGCAAAAAAAAAGGGCGGGGGAAAAAGGGGGGGGGGGCAAAAAAAACGGGGGGCCCCCCCCAAAAATGGGGGGCGGGAAAAAAATGGGTTAAATGGGGGCAAAAACCCTGGGGGGGGGGGGGGTTGGGGGGGAAAATAAAAAAAATTAGGGGGGAAAGTCCCCCCCCCAAGGGGCTTTTGGGGGGGGGGGTGGGGGGGGGGGGGGGGGGGGGGGGGGGTTCGCGGCCCCAAAGGGGTTTGGGGGCGAAAATTCCCCTTTTTAACTTTAATTGGGCACCAAAATTTTTTTTCCTTTCCTTTTTTCCCAAAGTGTAAAAAAACATTAAACCCCCGTTTTTTGGGTTTTTTTGTTCCTTTTCCCCAAACCCTTTTAATCCCAATTTTTGGTTTTTACACTTAATTTTAAAAAGGGAAAGGAAAATTCCCTTGAATTTAAAATCTTGGGTAAAAAGCCGAAGTTAGTCACTCTCCTGCTGTTCGCGGACAAAATGCAGCCTTTTAAGAACGCAAACCCCAGAAACTTTGGTTTTCTGAAAATTTTTTTTGTTTTAAAAAGCTCTACTTTAAAACCAACCCCCCGGTAAATGGAAAAGTAAGCCCTGCCTACAAACGGGGCATACTTAGCCCCTTTTTTTTAAACTAAAAAACTAGGACTTCGGGCCCCCTTTAAACCCAAACCAAGCCCCCTCATTTTTGCTTCTTCAGCGGCACGTCAAACTGTGTAAGCATTTTTGCTGCCCAACCGGGTTTTAAAGGGCCTTATGAGAAAGAAAAAACGTTGTTTTTGTTTGGGGGACCCAGACCTTTTAGTTTTCCCTTTATTTAAATTTTTACATTTCATTAAAAAAAGCTAACATTACTTTTAAATTTGGGGGGTCTATTGTTTTTTTTGCCGGAAATTGAGAAAAAGCAGAACAAAAGCCCTTTTCCTGTACGTTTTTTTTGGGTCAATGACTTTTAAATCAATATCATTCAGTGCCTTGACAAACCCCTTTTCTCGAGCATTCCTTCAAACAATTTTCTGGGCCTTCATATATCTTAGCCATGCTGTCCCTTTTTTTTTCTAACCAACATATTTTTTTAATTAAAAAAAAAAACAAAAAGGCTTAATCAAATCAAAACAAGGGCTTTTTTTTGCTTTTGGGCTCAAAAAAAAAAGGTTTTAAACAAACCCCTTTTTGGGTTTTTTACTGTGAGCTGTTTAGAAAAAAGATTTAAAAGTTTTTGTTTTAAAATTTTTTTTAAACTTTTCCCTTTTTTTTCTGCTTCCCGGGGTCCCCGGCTGTTGAGAAAAAAAATTTCCCCCGCCTTTTTCTTTGAAGATCAAACTTTTTTTTGTAAAAAATCATCAAAACCGGGCCCGTAAACGATTAAATTCTTCACCGTGAGTTTTTAGTCAAAAAAGCGCTTTTTTTTATTGGGCAGTTTTAAAAAGAACTAATTTTAAACCGTTTTTTAGTTTAACCCTAGCGTGTGCCCTTTTTAATTTTTGTTTTTTTAAATTTTTTGGCCCAAAAGGCCAAAACCCACAGCTAATGAAAAAACAGGGCCAAGCTAAAGACAAACCTCCTAGAGGGGAAAAACTGCGGGGGCCCCTATGCCCGTTGCTAAGAGGCCTAAAACCCCTTTTTCCTCTGATAGAGCCCTTTTAAATCGATGCCCTGTATTAACATATGTAAAAGCATTAAAGGCAGGGAGAAAAACCCTTTGTTTTTGGTTTTTTCTGTAAATTTTGAAAAAGGGCTTTCCTAGTTTTTTTTTGCATTTGTGGGAATGTTTTGGGTTTAAACTAAAAAAAGGGTTTTTTTGTTAGGCTTTTTACTATCTCTTTCCCTTGGGGGCGCTGTAAAAGGGACATTTGGATAAACCTGAACAGCATGCTTTTTTAAAAAAAAATAATTTAGTATACAAAATCTTTTAAAAAGTTTTTTACAATATTTTAGCTGCGCATCATATATTAAAAACCCAAAGGGACATTAAGCGGTTTTTTCGGCTTCTTTTTTTTTTTTCAATTTGGATGTTTAAATTTCTCCTCACGTTCCCCCGTTTTCCCGCAACGAATTTTCCTCTGTTGACCTTAGGTCAATCCATAAACCGTTTTTGTTTTTAAAATTTAAACATCAAGCCTAACAATTTTAAGATGTAAATCTTTTGACACAAGGTCTTTTTCCCGTTTTGGGTTTCCAAAACCCCCCCGCCTCCAAAACAGTTTTTTTTATTTTATCAAAAGCTGATAAGGTTTTTAAGGGCCCCCCTAGCGTAGATTTGGGTTTGGACTTTCCCTCAACGAACAATTTTACTTTCGTTAAATTTTTTTTTAAAAAACTTTTCACTTCCCTTTTTTGAACGGTTCTTTTATCTTCGCACAAACAATAAAAAAAACCTTTAAGCGAACTTTGCTGCGACGCTAAAACTAAAATTCCATATAGGGGGTCTTTCCCGGGTTCTGGGGTATGTTTTATGATGAATCACTCTTTTTGTAATAAATTGGGAAATGTGACTCATATTGGGGCGCAATCAGCTCTGCTAACTTAGGGTTCTTTAAAAACATCAAACTCTAACGAGAATTTGAAAAGCTGAAATTTTTCTTCGGTTTTCTATGATCTGAAAACACTTTGTAAATTTATTAAAAATTTTTTTCAATGACAATTGTCTTTTTTAAAAAGCTCCCCTTTTAATACGGCGCATGCGCTTTTTAAAAACTCAAAAATCTAAGGGGAAAGAAAAGCGATTTCCATTACGCAAAATTTAAATGCTACATACTTTTTTTCCTCTTTTAAAATCTGCGGCGCCTATTCTATGTTTTAGTGCTTTTTCATTTTTGATTCCCCTTTAAACCAAAAGTCACCCTTTCTTTTCCCCCTTAGCCATAGATCAAATAGGTTTAAAAAAAAGTCGGGAATTTTGAAAGAAAAATTTTTTTGCCCCCCAATTTTTTAAAAGAAAATTTTTTTAACGATTGCCCCCCCCCAAATTTTGGGCAACTTTTCCGTTTTGGGGCTGTTGTTGAAAAAAAGTTCTTAAATTTTTAAAGTAAAGACGCGCAGAGCCCCGCAAAAATCAATTCATCCCCTTTCCCAATTCGGAAAAATTTGGGCAGTAAAAATTTGTTTTGCACAATAGTGATGGATTAAAATTTTGGGAAAAATTTAAAATTTTTCCCTTTATTTTTTTCCCTTTACGCCCCTGGGGCCCCTTTCTGTTTTTTTAGCGGGTCAAGAATCGAGCCATGTGCTTGTTTGTGGGATTTTATAAAACCAAAAAAAAAAAGTTAAAATTAAATTTTAAAAAATGGCAAAGGGAAATTTAAGGGGAAAAAAAAGATTTTGAAAGTTTTTGATCTTTGGAAAGACAAAGAGTGAAATGATCCCTTTTACACAGCATCGCCCAACGCCTCATTGGGGGCGTGAAATTAACAAAATAAGGCCAAATTTAATTTTAACCCAAATTTTAGTCAAGAACCCCCCGAATTTAAAAGACCCTAATGATTTTGAAGTAAAAGATACCATTTTTTTTTGTGAAAAAAAGACCCAGGGAACTTGTTCACTTACAACTAAAAAAGACCCTCAAAGTTTTTTGCCGTGGGGTTTAATTTGAAAAAGACCCCTGCGAGCGTACAAAATCGCCTTGGGATTGCTAACCCCAAAAATTTTAGGGGGCAGTTGCTAAACTTAAAAAAACCCCCTACAAGAACCCCGACAGATAACCCCAAACAAAACCCTTTGGGAAATTTAAAAAATTAAATCAATCAGCAGGGGAATTAATAAATACAAAAGGGAAACAGAAACCATTTTTCAGAAAAAAAAGCCCCTTTAAAAAAAATTTAAAGATTCCCCATTTCCTATGCGAGAATTTAAATTTGCCCTTGATCATGCTTTGAGAACAT
Organism: Conus ventricosus; assembly: GCA_018398815.1. Classification (NCBI taxonomy): domain Eukaryota; kingdom Metazoa; phylum Mollusca; class Gastropoda; order Neogastropoda; family Conidae; genus Conus; species Conus ventricosus. The sequence goes on from CM031622.1 coordinate 40,923,911, forward strand.
CAAAGGCGAATTAACAAACAATTTAAACAAAACTAGGGGAACTAGATGGGGATATAAAAAAAAGAAAAAAAAAAAACCGTTGAGGCTGATGACGCCCAAATTAAGGGGTGATATTAAAGAAAGAATTTAAACCCCAAAAACTAAAAGATCTTTAACCAAAAAGATCAGCAAGGGCTAAAAGTGACGAACCCACTAACCAGACCAATTACGAAAATCAAGTGGGAAAAGAAAAAGAAAAATATCGAAAAAATTTTTTATGAAACGCAAAAGCAAACAAACGAATAAGAACCTGTTTAGAGAGCAAGGGGTCACATTGCCCCGTTTTTAAAAAGGCCTTTGGGTTTGCAAAAAAAGTACACTGGTGATGGCAAAAAAAAGGGGGGGGGTGGGCAAAATTCATTACCTCCGCCCCCCCCCATCGCCCCATCTCCGCCCGATAAATCATGGGTTTTAAAAAAAACTTTATCATCTTGCAAGTTTATTAAAAAAAAATTTGCGTAAAGCCCTGGGCGCTTTACCAGGAAAAATTGGGGGGGTATTTTCCCGCTGGGTTTTTTCTACTGCAAGCAAAAAAGTTGGCTTTATGGGCCCAAACACTTAAGGGCATTAGTTCTCGTAATAGTTGGGTTACTATTTAGTAAGATAAAACCAAGTAAAACCTATGCCAGTTAATTTCCCAAAAACCCAAGGGCCCGTCTTTTTTTTATATTCAGGTCATCGCGAACAAAAGTCCCCCGAGCTTTTCTGAGTCCCTTTAATGGCTTTTTGGGGTTTTTTTTGGGCTTCGGGATTAGATGACTTTTTTTTTGGGGGTTCTTTTATTGTTTGAATAAACTGGCCCGATTTATGTCGTTTTTTTTTCCCCAAACCCTTTTTTCATTTCCGCTATAAGAATTTCAAAAATTTTTAAAATTTTTTATTGTACCTATCTGGATCTGAGGTCAGGGAAAGGGAGCATGTATAAAAACCATGCAACCCGCAAAGTCAAATTTCGGGTCTTCGTTTTTTAAAACATTTTGGGACCTTTTAAACTTGAAAGGGAAACAACCCGTAAAATTAATGGCGGTCCCTAAATTTGCCAAGAACTGTTTTTTTGGGCATCAAAGCCAGTAAAGGGTCAGTAAGGGTCGATCTTTCCCGTGCTTGCGAGCCTAGCAAACAAACCCAAAAGAAAATACAATAGAGCGTTTTTTTCGTTTTAAAATTCCCGCTCTAAATTTAGACCCTTTGAAGTGTCTAAGATAAATGTTTTCCCTGGTGTTTTAAAGCTCTTGCTGTAGGGGGCCCAGGCTCAACAGTTTTTTGCCCCAAAAAAAAAAGTTTTTAAAGGAGGAAATTTTCCAGTCCCTAGTTTTTTACTTTCTGTGCTGCCCCCGAAAATTTAAAAGGGCCCCCTAGGGGCCCGATTTTGATCCAACTTTTGTCTAAAGCCCGGGCCCTTTATGTTAATTTTTGAATTCGTTACAGAACCTTTAAAAGCCTTCCTGCTATTCTGTTGGGTGAGTGGATTAAAACGGTTTGTCATTTGGGAATGGCGGGTTGCAAATTTTAGTCAAAATACGTCTAAAGGGGGTAAAAAAAAAAAGAAATCTGTAAACAACCCCCACCAAAGGGTCAAAGGGGATTTAAATACAGCATTTCACACTCCCCAAACCCGTTTAGGGGCAAAAACCCCGCAAAAATTTTTAAAATGGTTTGATAAAACGTATCGGGTGACAAAAACCCGCTTTTCCCTTTAAAGTGGTCATTTTTCAATAGGGGGGTTTTTAAATAGCCTTCAATGGAACCACCTTTTTTTGAAAAGAGGCCGTCTGGGACACCGCAAAAATCAAGAGTAAACAGTTGCTAATTTTTTTAAAAATTGTAGTGCGGGGCCCCAAAAGAATTTTTGCACCAGTATATTTGAAAAGCACTCATTATTATTTCGTTTAAAAAAAAGTTTTTTAACCCAAAAACAACCCCAAACCCTCCCCCTTTGTTTTTAGAAAATGCTATTATAACGAAATGCGGGGCCCAAAAAAGGGTTTCACTTTTAAAAAAATAATTTACAAAGTCGTATTTTTTAATAAAACGAAGCCAAGGGGAATAATACGGTTTTTAAAAGTTGACAAAGCAGGGGCCAAAATTAGCCAGTTAACAATACCTGTGGTTAATTTTGGGTTTTTTCCCACAAAAAAAGCAATATAACTTTGACATTACCCAAACTTTAAAAATGCAAATCTTAAAAAAAAATTTAACATTCAAGGGCCCGAAGAATATCTTAAATTTTTTTTATAGAGAGCTAGCTAAAATGTTAGGGTTTTAAAAACTAGCAATCTCCCCCCACATAGTTTTAGTCCCCGGGCCCGATAAAAAATACATTTGAGGGGGAAAGTCCCTCCTCTTGCATTACCTTCAAACTCCCATGTTCATTTGGATAGCCCGAGCACGATGAAAACTTATAAAGAAAGAAGGGGCCCCCAAATGTTTTTTAAGAAACTCTTCCCCTCAGGGAAAAGGGAGCATATTGCGATTAAAGAAATTAAAACCAAATTTCCCCAATTTAAAAGTTTTAAAAGTTAAAATTTGGGGGGAGGGGCCGGGCATTTTAAAATAAAAATCAAAGACAAAGCAGGAAAAATTGTAAAATTTCATTT
>CM031622.1:40931546-40936546 GCA_018398815.1 Conus ventricosus
TGAGCGTACGAACACACCGGCACACAGACACACACACAGACACACAGACACACAGACACACACACACACACACACACACACACACACACACACACACACACACACACACACAAGCACGCACGCACGCACGCACGCACGCACGCACGCACGCACGCACGCGCACGCACGCACGCACGCGCGCACACACACATACACACACACACGCACGCACGCACGCACGCACGCACGCACGCACGCACGCACGCACGCACGCGCGCGCGCGCGCACATTATCATTATCGTTGGTTTTATTATTACTATCATCATCATCATCATCATCATCATCATCATCATCATTGTTCTTACTAAAATAACACCTTGGAGCAAAAATAAGACTGCGCAAACACACGTATGCTACGTGCTCCATGTTTGAACCCATTAATCTCACGAAGCATAGAGTTTAAGGCAAGGGATTTCTTAAAAGTCATTTTCATTCCTGTGGATTTTCAACCCCGGTTGCTATAGACTGTGTCTTTAACTACTCACGCTTTAATTTCAGGACAAATTTAAACCTGTCGGTCCAATCAAAATTGTTTGGGTTTTTTTTTTCCATTTTATTGAGTGCGTATATTTACTTTTAGAGACCCTTTCCTTGTAGGCAGGAGGGTCTGTTTGTAGGCAGGAGGGTCTGTCTCTTTGTAGGCAGGAGGGTCTGAATGTTTGTAGGCAGGAGGGTCTGCCTGTTTGTAGGTAGGAGGGTCTGTCTGTTTGTAGGCAGGAGGGTCTGTTTGTACGCAGGAGGGTCTGTCTGTTTGTAGGCAGGAGGGTCTGTCTGTTTGTAGGCTGGAGGGTCTGAATGTTTGTAGGCAGGAGGGTCTGCCTGTTTGTAGGTAGGAGGGTCTGTCTGTTTGTAAGCAGGAGGGTCTGTTTGTAGGCAGGAGGGTCTGTCTGTTTGTAAGCAGGAGGGTCTGTCTGTTTATAGGCAGGAGGGTCTGTCTGTTTGTAGGAAGGAGGGTCTGTCTGTTTGTAGGCAGGAAGGTCTGTTTGTAAGCAGGAGGGTCTGTCTGTTTGTAGGCAGGAAGGTCTGTTTGTAGGCAGGAGGGTCTGTCTCTTTGTAGGCAGAAGGGTCTGTCTGTTTGTAGGCAGGAGGGTCTGTCTGTTTGTAGGCAGGAGGGTCTGTCTCTTTGTAGGCAGGAGGGTCTGTCTGTTTGTAGGCAGGAGGGTCTGTCTGTTTGTTGGCAGAGGGTCTGTCTGTTTGTAGGCAGGAGGGTCTGTCTGTTTGTAGGCAGGAGGGTCTGTCTGTTTGTAGGCAGGAGGGTCTGTATGTTTGTTGGCAGGAGGGTCTGTTTGTAGGCAGGAGGGTCTGTCTGTTTGTAGGCAGAAGGGTCTGCTTGTAGGCAGGAGGGTCTACCTGTTTAAAGGGCAGGAGGGTCTGTGTGTAGGCAGGAGGGTCTGTCTGTTTGTAGGTAGGAGGGTCTGTTTGTCGGTAGGAGGGTCTACCTGTTTGAAGTTAGGAGGGTCTGTTTGTAGGTAAAGGGTCTGTCTGTTTGAAGTTAGGAGGGTCTGTTTGTAGGTAGGAGGGTCTACCTGTTTGAAGTTAGGAGGGTCTGTTTGTAGGCAGGAGGGTCTGTTTGTAGGTAGGAGGGTCTGTCTGTTTGCAGGTAGGAGGGTCTGTCTGTTTGTAGGTAGGAGGGTCTGTCTGTTCGTAGGGAGGAGGGTCTGTTTGTAGGCAGGAGGGTCTGTCTGTTTGTAGGCAGGAGGGTCTGTTTGTAGGCAGGAGGGTCTGTCTGTTTGTAGGCTGGAGGGTCTGTTTGTAGGCAGGAGGGTCTGTCTGTTTGTAGGTAGGAGGGTCTGTTTGTAGGCAGGAGGGTCTGTCTGTTTGTAGGCAGGAGGGTCTGTTTGTAGGCAGGAGGGTCTGTCTGTTTGTAGGCAGGAGGATCTGTCTGTTTGTAGGCAGGAGGGTCTCTCTGTTTGTAGGCAGGAGGGTCTGTTTGTAGGCAGGAGGGTCTGTCTGTTTGTAGGCAGGAGGGTCTGTTTGTAGGCAGGAGGGTCTGTCTGTTTGTAGGCAGGAGGGTCTGTTTGTAGGCAGGAGGGTCTGTCTGTTTGTAGGCAGGAGGGTTTGTTTGTAGGCAGGAGGGTCTGTCTTTTTGTAGGCAGGAGGGTCTGTTTGTAGGCAGGAGGGTTTGTCTGTTTGTAGGCAGGAGGGTCTGTTTGTAGGCAGGAGGGTCTGTCTGTTTGTAGGTAGGAGGGTCTGTCTGTTTGTAGGTAGGAGGGTCTGACTGTTTGTAGGCAGGAGGGTCTGTTTGTAGGCAGGAGGGTCTGTCTGTTTGTAGGCAGGAGGGTCTGTCTGTTTGTAGGCAGGAGGGTCTGTCTAATTGTAGGCAGGAGGGTCTGTTTGTAGGCAGGAGGGTCTGTCTGTTTGTAGGTAGGAGGGTCTGTCTGTTTGTAGGCAGGAGGGTCTGTCTGTTTGTAGGTAGGAGGGTCTGTTTGTAGGTAGGAGGGTCTACCTGTTTGAAGTTAGGAGGGTCTGTTTGTAGGTAGGAGGGTCTGTCTGTTTGAAGTTAGGAGGGTCTGTTTGTAGGTAGGAGGGTCTACCTGTTTGAAGTTAGGAGGGTCTGTTTGTAGGCAGGAGGGTCTGTTTGTAGGTAGGAGGGTCTGTCTGTTTGTAGGTAGGAGGGTCTGTCTGTTTGTAGGTAGGAGGGTCTGTCTGTTCGTAGGCAGGAGGGTCTGTTTGTAGGCAGGAGGGTCTGTCTGTTTGTAGGCAGGAGGGTCTGTTTGTAGGCAGGAGGGTCTGTCTGTTTGTAGGCAGGAGGGTCTGTTTGTAGGCAGGAGGGTCTGTCTGTTTGTAGGCAGGAGGGGTCTGTCTGTTTGTAGGTAGGAGGGTCTGTTTGTAGGCAGGGGGGTCTGTCTGTTTGTAGGCAGGAGGGTCTGTTTGTAGGCAGGAGGGTCTGTCTGTTTGTAGGCAGGAGGGTCTGTCTGTTTGTAGGCAGGAGGGTCTGTCTGTTTGTAGGCAGGAGGGTCTGTTTGTAGGCAGGAGGGTCTGTCTGTTTGTAGGCAGGAGGGTCTGTTTGTAGGCAGGAGGGTCTGTCTGTTTGTAGGCAGGAGGGTCTGTTTGTAGGCAGGAGGGTCTGTCTGTTTGTAGGCAGGAGGGTTTGTTTGTAGGCAGGAGGGTCTGTCTGTTTGTAGGCAGGAGGGTCTGTTTGTAGGCAGGAGGGTCTGTCTGTTTGTAGGCAGGAGGGTCTGTTTGTAGGCAGGAGGGTCTGTCTGTTTGTAGGTAGGAGGGTCTGTCTGTTTGTAGGTTGGAGGGTCTGTCTGTTTGTAGGCAGGAGGGTCTGTTTGTAGGCAGGAGGGTCTGTCTGTTTGTAGGCAGGAGGGTCTGTCTGCTTGTAGGCAGGAGGGTCTGTCTAATTGTAGGTAGGAGGGTCTGTTTGTAGGCAGGAGGGTCTGTCTGTTTGTAGGTAGGAGGGTCTGTCTGTTTGTAGGCAGGAGGGTCTGTCTGTTTGTAGGTAGGTGGGTCTGTCTGTTTCTAGGCAGGAGGGTCTGTTTTGTAGGCAGGAGGGTCTGTCTGTTTGTAGGCAGGAGGGTCTCTTTGTAGGCAGGAGGGTCTGCCTGTTTGTAGGCAGGAGGGGTCTGTCTGTTTGTAGGTAGGAGGGTCTGTTTGTAGGCAGGAGGGTCTGTCTGTTTGTATGCAGGAGGGTCTGTTTGTAGGCAGGAGGGTCTGTCTGTTTGTAGGCAGGAGGGTCTGTTTGTAGGCAGGAGGGTCTGTCTGTTTGTAGGCAGGAGGGTCTGTTTGTAGGCAGGAGGGTCTGTCTGTTTGTAGGTAGGAGGGTCTGTTTGTAGGCAGGAGGGTCTGTCTGTTTGTAGGCAGGTGAGTCTGTTTGTAGGCAGGAGGGTCTGTCTTTTTGTAGGCAGGAGGGTCTGTTTGTAGGTAAGAGGGTCTGTCTGTTTGTAGGTAGGAGGGTCTGTCTGTTTGTAGGCAGGAGGGTCTGTCTGTTTGTAGGTAGGAGGGTCTGTCTGTTTGTAGGCAGGAGGGTCTTTTTGTAGGCAGGAGGCTCTGTCTGTTTTTAGGCAGGAGGGTCTGTCTGTTTGTAGGCAGGAGAGTCTGTCTGTTTGAAGGCACATGTATGCATGAATGTATGTATGTATGTCACTGTTTAATGAAAAGAGATTATGGCACGGTTCCCAAAGTTATACACAGTCACTCACACTCGCTAAAGCAGCAGCAGCAGCAGCAACAACAACAGCAACAATAGCAACAACAACAACAAAAAGAGATAAAAGTGATTAAATTACTACACTCAATCCAGCGATATTATAGACCGATCCGACATTTCAAAACAGGTCTTTACAACAACAACAACAACAACAACAACAACAACAACAACAACAACAACAACAACAACAACAACAACAACAACAACAACTAGTTTCAAAGCGAGACGACTGCAGGCGGAAATCTAAACAAATCTTAAATAAATGTTAGCGAACCGCCCAGAGAACGTGGACAAACGAGTCACAAGACAAAACACAACGCGTTTCGACCTCTTAGGTCTTCCTCAGGTGAGACATAAACGAATAAAACAACGAAAATTCACTTAGCTTTGATCGCTTCAGATCGCTTAGGGTTCAGCGCAAGGAAGAAGGCGTTGAATGAGAACGAGGCTGTTGGAAGGGAAGTAGTGAGTGAGTCAAAGTCGTAATGATGATAATAATATTACTGATAGGAATACTAATAATGGTCAAAATATTGGAAAAAAGGGGGGGGGGGGAGGACAAGATTACTACCAATCTTGGTGTCAAGAAGTATGGGTATGGGAGAAAGGAGAGTGGGTTAGAGGATTCTTAAACAGCAGGGTTGCCGTGGCAACAGTCCCAGAGGCGAAGGCGATGGTGATGCCAATGCTAGTGGTAGTATCAATACTAGCAATAGTATTACTGAATGATGCTGCTAACAACGATAATGAAGGTTAAGAGGTCGACCTAAGAGGTCGAAACGCGTTGTGTTTTCTCTTGTGACTCGTT
>CM031622.1:40941546-40946546 GCA_018398815.1 Conus ventricosus
CGAGAGACAGGCTGAAGTGACAGGCACTGCACAACACACGAGAGACAGGCTGAAGTGACAGGCACTGCAGAACACCACGAGAGACAGGCTGAAGTGACAGGCACTGCACAACACCAGAAGAGACAGGCTGAAGTGACAGGCACTGCAGAACACCACGAGAGACAGCTGAAGTGACAGGCACTGCACAACACCACGAGAGGCAGGCTGAAGTGACAGGCACTGCAGAGCACCACGAGAGACAGGCTGAAGTGACAGGCACTGCACAACACCACGAGAGACAGGCTGAAGTGACAGGCACTGCACTGCAGAACACCACGAGAGACAGGGTGAAGTGACAGGCACTGCACAACACCACGAGAGACAGGCTGAAGTGACAGACACTGCAGAACACCACGAGAGACAGGCTAAAGTGACAGGCACTGCACAACACCACGAGAGACAGGCTGAAGTGACAGGCACTGCAGAACACCACGAGACATAGGCTGAAGTGACAGGCACTGCACTGCAGAACACCACGAGAGACAGGCTGAAGTGACAGGTACTGCAGAACACCACGAGAGACAGGCTGAAGTGACAGGCACTGCAGAACACCACGAGAGACAGGCTGAAGTGACAGGCACTGCACTGCAGAACACCACAAGAGACAGGCTGAAGTGACAGGTACTGCAGAACACCACGAGAGACAGGCTGAAGTGACAGGCACTGCACAACACCACGAGAGACAGACTGAAGTGACAGGCACTGCAGAACACCACGAGAGACAGGCTGAGGTGACAGGCACTGCACAACACCACGGAGACAGGCTGAAGTGACAGGCACTGCAGAACACCACGAGAGACAGGCTGAAGTGACAGACACTGCACAACACAACGAGAGACAGGCTGAAGTGACAGGCACTGCACAACACCACGAGAGACAGGATGAAGTGACAGGCACTGCACAACACCACGAGAGACAGGCTGAAGTGACAGGTACTGCAGAACACCACGAGATACAGGCTGAAGTGACAGGCACTGCAGAACACCACGAGAGACAGGCTGAAGTGACAGGTACTGCAGAACGCCACGAGAGACAGGGCTGAAGTGACAGGCACTGCACAACACACGAGAGACAGGCTGAAGTGACAGACACTGCACAACACCAGAGAGACAGGCTGAAGTGACAGGCACTGCACAAACACCTCGAGAGACAGGCTGAAGTGACAGGCATTGCAGAACATCATGAGGACAGGCTGAAGTGACAGGCACTGCACCTCAGAACACCACGAGAGCAGGCTGAAGTGACAAGCACTGCAGAACACCCGAGAGACAGGCTGAAGTGACAGCAACTGCACAACACCACGAGAGACAGGCTGAAGTGACAGGCACTGCACAACACCACAAGAGACAGGCTGAAGTGACAGGCACTGCACAACACCACGAGAGACAGGCTGAAGTGACACACACTGCACAACACACGAGAGACAGGCTGAAGTGACAGGCACTGCACAACACCACGAGAGACAGGCTGAAGTGACAGGCACTGCAGAACACCCGAGAGATAGGCTGAAGTGACAGGCACTGAACACACGAGAGACAGGCTGAATTGACAGGCACTGCAGAACACCACGAGAGACAGGCTGAAGTGACAGGTACTGCAGAGCACCACGAGAGACAGGCTGAAGTGACAGACACTGCACAACACCACGAGAGACAGGCTGAGTGTACAGGCACTGCAGAACACCACGAGAGACAGGCTGAAGTGACAGGCACTGCAGAAACACCACGAGAGACAGGCTGAAGTGACAGGTACTGCACTGCAGAACACCACGAGAGACAGGCTGAAGTGACAGGCACTGCAGAACACCACGAGGGACAGGCTGAAGTGACAGGCTCTGCCACAACCACCACGAATGGATAGGCTGAAGTGGCAGACACTGCACAACACCACGAGGACAGGCTGAAGTGACAGGCACTGCAGAACACCACGAGAGACAGGCTGAAGTGACAGGATCTGCACAACACCACGAGAGATAGGCTGAAGTGGCAGACACTGCACAACACCACGAGAGACAGGCTGAAGTGACAGGCACTGAAACACACGAGAGACAGGCTGAAGTGGACAGGCACTGCAGAACACCACGAGAGACAGGCTGAAGTGACAGATACTGCATGCAGAACACCACAAGAGACAGGCTGAAGTGACAGGCACTGCAGAACACCACGAGAGACAGGCTGAAGTGACAGGCACTGCAACACACCACGAGAGACAGGCGTGAAGTGACAGGCACTGCAGAACACCACAAGAGACAGGCTGAAGTGACAGGCACTGACAACACCACGAGAGAGAGGCTGAAGTGACAGACACTGCACAACACCACGAGAGACAGGCTGAAGTGACAGGCACTGCACAACACCACGAGAGACAGGCTGAAGTGACAGGCACTGCAGAACACCACGAGAGACAGGCTGAAGTGACAGGCACTGAACACCACGAGAGATAGGCTGAAGTGACAGGCACTGCAGAACACCACGAGAGACAGGCTGAAGTGACAGGTACTGCCAGAGCACCACGAGAGACAGGCTGAAGTGACAGGTACTGCACTGCAGAACACCACGAGAGACAGGCTGAAGTGACAGGCTGAACCACCACGAGAGACAGGCTGAAGTGACAGGCACTGCAGAACACCACGAGAGACAGGCTGAAGTGACAGGTACTGCACTGCAGAACACCACGAGAGACAGGCTGAAGTGACAGGCACTGAACACCACGAGAGACAGGCTGAAGTGACAGGCACTGCACAACACCACGAGAGACAGGCTGAAGTGACAGGCACTGAACACCACGAGAGACAGGCTGAAGTGACAGACACTGAACACACGAGAGACAGGCTGATAGTGACAGGCACTGCAGAACACCACGAGAGACAGGCTGAAGTGACAGGCACTGAACACCACGAGAGACAGGCTGAAGTGACAGGCACTGCAGAACACCACGAGAGACAGGCTGAAGTGACAGGCACTGAACACCACGAGAGACAGGCTGAAGTGACAGGCACTGAACACCACGAGAGACAGGCTGAAGTGACAGGCACTGCACAACACCACGAGAGACAGGCTGAAGTGACAGACACTGCACAAAACCACGAGAGACAGGCTGAGTGACAGGCACTGCAGAACACACGAGAGACAGGCTGAAGTGACAGGCACTGCACAACACACGAGAGACAGGCTGAAGTGACAGACACTGCACAACACCACGAGAGACAGGCTGAGTGACAGGCACTGCACAACACCACGAGAGACAGGCTGAGTGACAGGCATGCACAACACCACGAGAGACAGGCTGAAGTGACAGGCACTGAACACCACGAGAGACAGCTGAAGTGACAGGCACTGCAGAACACCACGAGAGACAGGCTGAAGTGACAGGTACTGCAGAGCACCACGAGAGACAGGCTGAAGTGACAGACACTGCACAACACCACGAGAGATAGGCTGAAGTGACAGGCACTGCAGAACACCACGAGAGACAGGCTGAAGTGACAGGCACTGCAGAACACCACGAGGAGACAGGCTGAAGTGACAGGTACATGCACTGCAGAACACACGAGAGACAGGCTGAAGTGACAGGCACTGCAGAACACCACGAGAGACAGGCTGAAGTGACAGGCTCTGCACAACACCACGAGAGATAGGCTGAAGTGACAGACACTGCACAACATCACGAGAGACAGGCTGAAGTGACAGGCACTGAACACCACGAGAGACAGGCTGAAGTGACAGGCACTGCAGAACACCACGAGAGACAGGCTGAAGTGACAGGTACTGCACTGCAGAACACCACGAGAGACAGGCTGAAGTGACAGGCACTGCAGAACACACGAGAGACAGGCTGAAGTGACAGGCACTGCACAACACCACGAGAGACAGGCTGAAGTGACAGGCACTGCAGAACACCACAAGAGACAGGCTGAAGTGACAGGCACTGCACAAACACCACGAGAGACAGGCTGAAGTGACAGAACATGCACAACACCACGAGAGACAGGCTGAAGTGACAGGCACTGCACAACACCACGAGAGACAGGCTGAAGTGACAGACACTGCACAACACCGAGAGACAGGCTGAAGTGCAGGCACTGCACAACACCACGAGAGACAGGCTGAAGTGACAGGCATTGCAGAACATCACGAGAGACAGGCTGAAGTGACAGGCACTGCACTGCAGAACACCACGAGAGACAGGCTGAGTGACAAGCACTGCAGAACACCACGAGAGACAGGCTGAAGTGACAGGCACTGCACAACACCACGAGAGACAGGCTGAAGTGACAGGCACTGCACAACACCACAAGAGACAGGCTGAAGTGACAGGCACTGCACAACACCACGAGAGACAGGCTGAAGTGACACACACTGCACAACACACGAGAGACAGGCTGAAGTGACAGGCACTGCACAACACCACGAGAGACAGGCTGAAGTGACAGGCACTGCAGAACACACGAGAGACAGGCTGAAGTGACAGGCACTGAACACCACGAGAGACAGGCTGAAGTGACAGGCACTGCAGAACACCACGAGAGACAGGCTGAAGTGACAGGTACTGCAGAGCACCACGAGAGACAGGCTGAAGTGACAGACACTGCACAACACACGAGAGACAGGCTGAGTGACAGGCACTGCAGAACACCACGAGAGACAGGCTGAAGTGACAGGCACTGCAGAAACCACGAGAGACAGGCTGAAGTGACAGGTACTGCACTGCAGAACACCACGAGAGACAGGCTGAAGTGACAGGCACTGCAGAACACACGAGGACAGGCTGAAGTGACAGGCTCTGCACAACACCACGAGAGACAGGCTGAAGTGACAGACACTGCACAACACACGAGAGACAGGCTGAAGTGACAGGCACATGAACACCACGAGAGACAGGCTGAAGTGACAGGCACTGCAGAACACCACGAGAGACAGGCTGAAGTGACAGGTACTGCACTGCAGAACACCACGAGAGAC
>CM031622.1:40951546-41003966 GCA_018398815.1 Conus ventricosus
ATATGGGGAGCGCAGGATAGATCACACGCACACGTGTGCACCGACACTATTTGTGAGCATTTAGCACAGATAATCAAAGAAACACTCTAACAGCAGTAACAGATTCAATGGAGAATGAACAATAACTTGAAAGATCCTAGTATCCAGATAAGAAAATTCAGAGGCAAATTTTGTTCAAGAAAGAGTGACTCTCGATTATACTTCACACGAAATATCGACTCTGTTGGAGCAACATACTTTACATTACATATGTCTGCTGTGAACGTATTTTTCTAATGAGAGATCTGGATGTGCGGCAATATTTCACAGGAAATGTGCTAGCAGCGCCCAAATTTCACGAGCGTCAGTATCTCATGGAGTTCCCTTTGAAAAAATTGATTTCCTCATGTCAAAGTCGAGGGCCGAATTATTTCAAATGTATGTCACCTTGTGTATTCACATTCATAGAATACAGTGCTGGAGATACTGTGTCAATCTGTTCCCTTTGCTCTTTGGCAGAAGACGTTGGCAAGGCGGTGAGCGACGTGCTGCTGAACAGACCCATGCACCCATTTCTGACTGGCCGTTGGACATCGCTGGGAAGACATGTTGTCCTGGTAAGAGTTTGTAGATTTTTTGTGTGCGTCTTTCTGTCACAATACTGAAGCCGAGCTGTCAAAACAAATGCGCACGCTGATCTTGAAACTTGACCAGGAATCGTTTTTTTTTTTATGCGAGCGGGATACGACTAAAGTATCCTCTCACCGCTTTAACGCTCCCCCCCCCCCCCCTCACCCCCCCCCCCTCCCTCTGCACACAGGGGGGGGGGGGGGGGGGGTGTCTCAAAAGGGTTTGTTGACGAGGGTGTCATTATTGGATGGATGAATTTAGTTTTCCCTAATACGTCAAAGCTTGTTTAGCCAAAACGCTGACTAGGCAACGCACGACATAGTCGGGTTTGATGCTTTTTGCAGAATCTTGCAGGCTGAGTTGGAGAGTTCAGACACCCAGTGACCCACTTTCATTGTGGTCTGTTTAATGACCTGATTCTCTGGACCTTTCACTCAGACACCCAGTGACCCACTTTCATTGTGGTCTGTCTTGTGACGTCATTCTCTGTACTTTCACTCAGACACCCAGTGACCCACTTTCATTGTGGTCTGTCTTGTGACGTCATTCTCTGGACCTTTCACTCAGACACCCAGTGACCCACTTTCATTGTGGTCTGTCTTGTGACGTCATTCTCTGGACCTTTCACTCAGACACCCAGTGACCCACTTTCATTGTGGTCTGTCTTGTGACGTCATTCTCTGGACCTTTCACTCAGACACCCAGTGACCCACTTTCATTGTGGTCTGTCTTGTGACGTCATTCTCTGGACCTTTCACTCAGACACCCAGTGACCTACTTCATTGTGGTCTGTCCTGTGACCTGATTCTCTGGACCTTTCACCACTCAGCTTCCCATCAGCTCATCTCTTCCACAGTCTTCCTGTCTTTGTGCTGTTCTGTGGACACGCCATGTTTGCCGCGCGATGGGACCTGTAACGGAGGGGAATGTCTTTGGGACTGAGAGAACAGTGGGCTGTGCACACGTGTGTGTGTGTGTGTGTGTGTGTGTGTGTGTGTGTGTAGCGTGCGCGCGCGCGTGCGCGCGCGCGTGTGTGTGTGAGCATGCGCGTGCGCTGCGCGCGTGTGTGTGTGGAGCATGCGCGCGCACGTGTATATGTGTGTGTGTGTGTGTGTGTGTGTGGTGCGTGCGTGCGCGCACGGCGCGCGTCAACTGGCTACCTGTTGGTAGAGTTTGATCGAGACACAATTCTCCGGCTTGCCAAAGTAACTCCTGCAGTGTTCAGCTCAGTGTTCACAGAGAGGCGTGTTCGGGGGTGAGGGTGAGGGGGGGGGGGGATATGAAGAGGTGGCCTCTGTCGTACCTCACCTCCTGGACCTGGAAGGGGTCAAGACTGTGAATTCTGCACCTGGACCCTGGGAAACTCTATGACGGGTTGAATCGTACCATGTGCAGGGAGAGCTCATAGTGAATAAGATGACACAGGTGCAGTGTGTATCTTCGCCAGCACCCAGCTTGCAGGGCCACGTATGACTCACAACAGGCCAAGGAGCCATCCTGCAGGTCATCCCGATCAGCAGCTGTGGGTGGTACTCCCTGTGAAGCAGAGGGATTCCTGGTGCGTGGATCTGATACTTACAAGACCCTGTGAACTCTGGGACTGGGGCTGGCTGTCCTTGACCTGCTACACCCCATGAGTGTTGGAGTTTGGTGTTGTTGGAGTGGTACCATGAGTGTTGGAGTTTGGTGTTGTTGGAGTGGTACCATGAGTGTTGGAGTTTCGTGTTGTAGGAGTGTTGGAGTTTGGTGTTGTAGGGGTGGTACCATGAGTGTTGGAGTTTGGTGCTGTAGGAGTGATACCAGGAGTGTTGGAGTTTGGTGCTGTAGGAGTGATACCAGGAGTGTTGGAGTTTGGTGCTGTAGGAGTGGTACCATGAATGTTGGAGTTTGGTGCTGTAGGAGTGGTACCATGAATGTTGGAGTTTGGTGCTGTAGGAGTGGTACCAGGAGTGTTGGAGTTTGGTGCTGTAGGAGTGGTACCATGAGTGTTGGAGTTTGGTGCTGTAGGAGTGGTACCATGAGTGTTGGAGTTTGGTGCTGTAGGAGTGGTACCAGGAGTGTTGGAGTTTGGTGTTGTAGGAGTGGTACCATGAGTGTTGGAGTTTGGTGTTGTAGGAGTGGTGGTACCATGAGTGTTGGAGTTTGGTGCTGTAGAGTGGTACCATGAGTGTTGGAGTTTGGTGCTGTAGGAGTGGTACCAGGAGTGTTGGAGTTTGGTGCTGTAGGAGTGGTACCATGAGTGTTGGAGTTTGGTGCTGTAGGAGTGGTACCATGAGTGTTGGAGTTTGGTGCTGTAGGAGTGGTACCATGAGATGTTGGAGTTTGGTGCTGTAGGAGTGGTACCAGGAGTGTTGGAGTTTGGTGTTGTAGGAGTGTTGGAGTTTGGTGTTGTAGGAGTGGCACCAAGCAATGGTTCAGGAAAACACCCAGCCCACAAATCGTGCTCATTGTCGTCCATTTTGCTGTCGCACCACGGCGGCAGTCTTTGTTTCTCCACCCCGTATCTAATGGCAACATATGTGTGCTCGTTAACATGAATGGGGGGGGGGGGGGGGGGGAACGTTTTCAGATAGGCAAAGACACTTGCAGTCTTTACGGTTTGTGGTACCACCGCATGACTCCCGACGGTAACCGCGAACTCTGACCCCGTACCTCTATCCCGTAATTGCGCCGTCTCCCCTAAACTCCTCTCTCGCCGCTTTCAAGCCCCACGAAGTACAACGCCCTGGCTGTCCCATTGATTGTCGGTCGACAGGTACATGAGGGTGTTGCACATTTCACAATATTGCCCTCCCCCCCCCCCCCCCCCCCCCCCCCCCCCCTCACTCCCGTCCCAGTGAAAGTCGAAACACTTTAAGACGGAAGCCCAGATCTTCTAGAACAGAAGTCAGGAGAAATTGCAATTATCGAAGGAGAGGCCGCAGTCATTGAAGGGATCGAAGGAGAGACTGCAGTTATTGGAGGGATAGGAAAGACTGTAATTATTAAGGGATATGAGGAGAGGCCGTAATTATTGAAGGGATCGAAGGAAAGACCGTACATATTGAAGGGATCGAAGGACAGACCGTAATTATTGAAGGGATCGAAGGAAAGACCGTCATGATTGGAGGGATCGAAGGAGAGACTGCAATCATTTTAGGGATCTAAGGAGAGACTGCAATTACTGACGGGATGAAAGGAAAAACCGCAATAATTAAGGGATAAAAGAGAGATTGCAATCATTGAAGGGATCTAAGAGAGACTGCAATCATTTTAGGGATCTAAGGAGAGATTGCAAACATTGGAGGGATCTAAGGCATATGTCACATGCCTTCAGTGTCGCTGACTGGACAGAGAGGTGACAGCCCTGATATGGCCTTTGTAGTCCGCTGGGCTATCGGCAGCATGATCTCTCTCTCTCTCTCTCTCTCTCTCTCTCTCTCGGATATAAACCGTTTATCTGCACAAATCTGACAACTGGGCTTGCTCAAACTGAGCAATTTTGCTCCGTCAGTCATTTTAACAGTTGAATGAGAGAGAGAGAGAGAGAGAGAGAGAGAGAGAGAGACAATGTCAAAACGTGTGTAAAACGGTGTGCTTGTAACGCAGACAGTCAATATCCCGATCGTTATCGTGACATGTTTTTGAAAAATCTGTTTGAATGAGAGGCGTGTGTGCATGCGGTGTGTGTGTGTGTGTGTGTGTGTGTGTGTGAGTGTGAGTGCGTGCGTGCGTGCGTGTGTGTGTGTTTTGTTTCTGAGTTGTTTTAAATATGACGGCCCTTATGTGGCCCATTCCAGTTGGCTGGGCTATAAGCAACTCTCTCTCTCTCTCTCTCTCTCTCTCTCTCCTCTCCTGTGTGCGTTTGACATCAAATATTTTTGACTCTCTCGTGCGTAATAGATCCGGATTGAGAAGACTATGTCACACAATTTTCTTTGACGCGCGATGTGAAAATGGCGCTCACGAGAAAGCAACAATTGATATGGCGGAGGGGGTAGGGGGAAGAATACTCAACACGCCGTTTGTCTATGCACCCGATCACCAGACTGCGACATATATATATATATATATATATATATATATATATATATATATATATATATATATATATATATATATATATATACTGCTGAACAATTAAACAGTGGGAGAAAACAAGTGCAAGTTAACAATTCTTCAGTCATTACAGCAACTAGTTTTTCCATGTCTATTAGTAGTTTAATTTTAATTGTTGATTCTAGGTGCCGAAAGAATGAACTGAGTGTTTTTGACGTGATGCGTGATAGAATTATTAACATTCAATTAATGAATTGAGTGATTTTTGTGTGATGCGTGAAAAAAAATATTAACATTGAATCATTGAATTGTGATCAGTGAAACCCGTGAATAGAGATGGCATAAATGAAAATATAAAAGACTCAGACAGACACATGCACGTGCACACACGCACGCACGCACGCACGCACGCACGCACGCACACACGCACACACACACACACATTGTAATATTTTTGGTAATGAATGGGCGGATAGAACAGCTAAAAAGGGTGCAATGAACGAGCGCGCACGCACGCGCTCATTCCGTGGCGCCGTGCGCCGTGCACAGCGATAATTCCCTGCTGACGCACACATTTGGCCACTTTTTAATTTATTTTTACGGTAGCTCTACAACAACTGACGGTCTTGTGTTAGGTGTCACAGGAAAGAACAAACACTCAACTCCAATCATCACCAGATCCACTTTGTAATACGATTTCAAGCACTTCATTGCACGAGAAATTGTTAGCATCCCTTCGCCTGACCGATAGTTCTTCCGACACAGGAAACGTGCCGCGTGCCGCGTGGTCGGGCTCTCGGTGCTTTGTTCCAAAGGTCGTGGAGTCAGCCAAGTTCACACTAGGCCACTGAAAGTATGGTCGACAACTCGTTCCAACATCCCAAGACTAGTTACAGAGGTTTTTTCCCTTGGACCATTTCATGCAAAGTGTAGGAATTTTTTATGTTCCCGTCGTCCACTATTGGACGACTCGGCTCAAGGGAGAGAAATCCTGTCGTCCACTATTGGACGACTGGGCTCAAGGGAGAGAAATCCTGTCGTCCACTATTGGACGACTCGGCTGGTAAAGGTTAAAAATTCTGTATGTGTTAAAATTCCTTTATCTTTATCTGAAAGTTATTCCTTAATAACGAAAACTTGTTGGAATCATGTGAAGGAACTATTAGGAGGTTCATTTGTAAATTTCACTGAAAAGAGGAATATTTTCAAAGTCAAACATATACATTCCTGCAATGGTGAGCTCATGTGTGAAAACCGAACACTGTCATCCCTGGTCTACAGATTCAGACTGAATGCTCTCAGATGCAAATTCAACAGTCATGTTAAGTGCGTCTGCGGTGATGAAATAACACCTGTCCATGTTATTCTACATTGTCAGCATTTGAAATCATTTTTACCCACTTCGATTTGTGATTCAACGGTTTCAGATTCATCTTTTAAGAATATTTTATTGAACGATTTGCTTATGCTGGATGTTGTTAAAGGCTTAAAACGGAGCCCAGTTGGCTCATTGATTTAATGTTTACAAATGTTTTGATGTTATTGTTGTTAAGATTTTCATTTTTGAAGGGAAATGGTAGGGAGGTTCAGAGATAGAAAGACGGGAGTTGTTGGTTTTTTTTTTTTTTTTTTTTTTTTTTTTTTTAAATTTATTTTTATTTTTATTTTATTTTTATTTTTATTTTTCGTCTAATATCACAGCATTGTGAAAAGACGTTAAAGAGAAGAACGAACGAACACACACACACACACACACACACACACACACACACACACACACACACACACACAATGTACGCACGCACGCACGCACGCGCGCGCGTACCCATGTGCAATAACATACACATTCTCACATTGTATTTCAAAACCATACATACGTGTTTACACGCATACATACACGTACATATATACAAACATACAACGTACGTGTATACACATATTTATGCACGGTTACACATGCATGCGTAAACAGAATATGCCGAATAAACGCAAGAATGAAGAAGCAGTTTTAATACATATTTAGCATGACACAGGATGGCAGTGAAGTAGGCCTACATCAACACTACAATTAGATGTCACAACAAAAGTATTATTGCTATCTTAACTGCATGTTCCGCCTTCATCAACACTACAACTAGATGTCACAACAAAAGTATTATTGCTATCTTAACTACATGTTCCGCCTACATCAACACTACAATTAGATGTCACAGAAAAGTATTATTGCTATCTTAACTACATGTTCCGCCTTCATCAACACTACAGTTAGATGTCACAGAAAAGTATTATTGCTATCTGAACTACATGTTCCGCCTTCATCGACACTACAGTTAGATGTCACAACAAAAGTATTATTGCTATCTGAACTACATGTTCTGCCTTCATCAACACTACAATTAGATGTCACAACAAAAGTATTATTGCTATCTGAACTACATGTTCCGCCTTCATCAACACTACAGTTAGATGTCACAACAAAAGTATTATTGCTATCTGAACTACAGGTTCCATTTCTCTTGAACAGTCAACCCATGATGCAGGAAGCGAATGTGTATTTTAACTTTATCAGTTCTTTCCTGGTATTATGCTGAAATAACAATGCACTGCGCTCTTGCAGGTACCTAGTGCATAGACAAACATATCAAAACACACATGTGTCACACAGAGAAAGCACAGGCATACATATCAAAACACACATGTGTCACACAGAGAAAGCATAGACATACATATTAAAACACATGTGTCACACAGAGAAAGCATATATATACATATCAAAACACACATGTCACACAGAGAAAGCATAGACACACATATCAAAACACATGTCACACAGAGAGAAAGCATAGACACACATATCAAAACACACATGTCACACAGAGAAAGCATAGACATACATATCAAACAGACATGTTCACACACAGAAAGCAAAGACACATATCAAAACACATGTGTCACACACAGAAAACATAGACACATATCAAACACACTGTGTCACACAGAGAAAGCATACATATACATATCAATAACAGATGTGTCACACAGAAAAGCATAGACTACATATCAAAAGACACATGTGTCACACACAGAAAGCATAGACATACATATCAAAACACATGTGTCACACAGAGAAAGCAAGATATAATATCAAACCATATGTCACACAGAGAAAGCATAGACATACATATCAAAACACACAGTGTCACACAGAGAAGCATAGATTAATATCAAAACACACATGTGTCACACGAGAAAGCATAACATACATATCAAACACACATGTGTCACACAGAGAAAGCATAGATATACATATCAAAACACACATGTGTCGCACAGAGAAAGCATAGCAACATATCAAAACACACAGTCACACAAGAAAGCATGAATACATATCAAACATGTGTCACACAGAGAAAGCATAGATATACATATCAAAACACACATGTGTCACACAGAGAAGCATAGATATACATATCAAACACACATCTGTCACAGAGAAAGCATAGATATACATATCACAACACACATGTATCACACAGAGAAAGCATAGACATACATATCAAAACACACATGTGTCACACAGAGAAAGCATAGATATACATATCAAAACACACATGTGTCACACAGAGAAATCATAGACATACTTATCAAAACACACATGTGTCACACAGAGAAAGCATAGACATACATATCAAAACACACATGTGTCACACAGAGAAAGCTAGATAACATATCAAAAGACACATGTGTCACACACAGACAGCTTAGATATACATATCAAAACACACATGTGTCACACAGAGAAAGCATAGAATAGCATATCAAAACACACATGTGTCACACAGAGAAAGCATAGAAACATATCAAAAAACACATGTGTCACAAACAGAAAGCATAGACATTAATATCAAAACGAACATGTCACACACAGAAAGCATAGATATACATATCAAAACACACATGTGTCACACAGAGAAAGCATAGACATACATATCAAAACACACATGTGTCACACAGAGAACGCATAGATATACATATCAAAACACACATGTGTCACACACAGAAAGCAAAGACACGCATGTCAAACACAAGTGTCACACAGAGAAAGCATAGACATACATATCAAAACACACATGTGTCACACACAGAAAGCATAGACATACATATGAAAACACACATGTGTCAAACACAGAAAGCATAGCAATATACATATCAAAACACACATGTGTCACACCAGAAAGCATAGATATACATATCAACAACCACATGTGTCACACACAGAAAGCTAGAATGCATATCAAAACACATGTGTCACACAGAGAAAGCTTAGATATACATATCAAAACACACATGTGTCACACAGAGAAAGCTTAGATAACATATCAAAACACACATGTGTCACACAGAGAAAGCATAGACATACATATCAAAACACACATGTGTCACACACAGAAAGCATAGACATACATATGAAAAGACACGTGTGTCAAACACAGAAAGCATAGCTAGATATACATATCAAAACACACATGTGTCACACACAGAAAGCATAGATATACATATCAAAACGCACATGTGTCACACACAGAAAGCTTAGATATGCATATCAAAACACATGTGTCACACAGAGAAAGCTTAGATATACATATCAAAACACACATGTGTCACACAGAGAAAGCTTAGATATACATATCAAAACACACATGTGTCACACAGAGAAAGCATAGACATACATATCAAAACACACATGTGTCACACAGAGAAAGCTTAGATATACATATCAAAACACACATGTGCCACACAGAGAAAGCTTGGATATACATATCAAAACACACATGTGTCACACAGAGAAAGCATAGACATACATATCAAAACACACATGTGTGACACACAGAAAGCATAGACATACATATCAAAAGACATGTGTCACACACAGACAGCTTAGATATACATATCAAAACACACATGTGTCACACAGAGAAAGCTTAGATATACATGCCAAAAGACACGTGTCACACAGAGAAAGCATAGATATACATATCAAAACACACATGTGTCACACAGAGAAAGCATAGACATACATATCAAAACACACATGTGTCACACAGAGAAAGCATAGATATACATATCAAAACATATGTGTCACACAGAGAAAGCATAGATATACATATAACACACATGGGTCACACAGAGAAAGCATAGATATACATATCAAAACACATATGTCACACACAGAAAGCTTAGATATACATATCAAAACACACATGTGTCACACAGAGAAAGCATAGATATACATACCAAAACACACATGTGTCACACGGAGAAAGCATAGACATATATCAAAACACATGTGTCACACAGAGAAAGCTTAGATATACATACCAAAACACACATGTGTCACACAGAGAAAGCATAGACATACATATCAAAACACACATGTGTCACACAGAGAAAGCTTAGATATACATATCAAAACACACATGTGTCACACAGAGAAAGCATAGATATACATATCAAAACACACATGTGTCACACAGAGAAAGCATAGACATACATATCAAAACACGCATGTGTCACACAGAGAAAGCTTACATATGCATATCAAAACACACATGTGTCAAACAGAGAAAGCTTAGATATACATATCAAAACACACATGTGTCACACAGAGAAAGCTTAGATATACATATCAAAACACACATGTGTCACACAGAGAAAGCATAGACATACATATCAAAACACAAATGTGTCACACAGAGAAAGCATAGACATACATATCAAAACACACATGTGTCACACAGAGAAAGCTTAGACATACATATCAAAACACACATGTGTAACACAGAGAAAGCATAGACATACATATCAAAACACACATGTGTCACGCAAAGAAAGCCAAACAGTGAAATGATCAACTCGTCAAAACTTAATGAACTGACATTAGGGTCAATGATTTATTTAACATTGTATAATCACACACACACGCACACGCACACACGCACGCACGCACACACATTTATGCGTACGTACACACAAAATCATTGAGAAATATAACAGTTGTGCTGTTTTGTTTGTTTGTTTGGGGTTTTGTTTTTGTAACATACACTGCAATTTTAATTATAGCTCAAAATAAGTTTACATGAACGAAAGATCAGTAAACATTTTAAGTTTCAGCAATTAGAGATATATTCTCCGCCTCCCCTCCAAACTTCAGTGTTTACGTATGCATTCAAAGGCTTGGACACACACACACACACACACACACACACACACACACACACACACACACACACACACACACACAATTTCCTTGTGGCACTTTTTAGCCACAGAAATTTTGAAAAAAGAAGGGGGGGGGGGGGGGGGGGGGGGCATGTAGGTACCAATGAAAGGGAAAGAGAAACCGAAAAGCTACCGCCATTTTGATCAGGCAGAGAGAGGCACGCACGGTGACAGGCCAAACAGACCCGCAGTTAAAAAGAACCCGAGACAAGAACTGTATCCTTAACGCTCCCCTCACAATAGCGCTTTCTCACTACCGTTCAGGTCATCTGAGATTGAGTGCTCCATTACTGATACCCATTAACATCAACTCGCACGCACGTATGTGTGCACCCCCCACCCCCCACCCCTGCACATATACACACCACACGTGCGCCCATGCATACACATGTACACGTACACATATGCACATAGAAAGAGATGGCGATAAATTCCCCTACTTACAGATTCTTTAACTGAATCTCGACGACTACCTGTTGACTGCACTACAGTCGTCCATTCCGGTCCCCTATCGGAGCCATCAGCATCAAATGAGGAAAGCCCACAGTCTTCTCGAAAATAAAAAAAAGAAAAGAAAAGTAGCGTGCGTGCGTGAGCATCTAGAACGAAAAGGATACAGCTGAAGGTGGCGGGTAGGACCCAGAGAAGTGCTGTCCTCAACTGCCGAACGAACCATCTGGGAGCAATCCTGCACCACCCTTGGAAGCCTGCGCTGTGTTCACATAGGGTGTAGGCACGCACAGGGCATTCCATTAACACGTGAAGGGACATAATTATTCCTTGGCAGATGCCATTGTGTGATGGCTACTGGATGCCACGCGACAGAACCTCCACGGGAGCGTTCCCATGGGTGTACCAGCCCCTATTTCATGACTGCAGAGTCCACCGGCAGAAAAAGCCACCGTAAAGTGAATCCCAGGTCACAGATTGTTTACCTGAATATCGAGGATGACGTTTTGACAGCAGCGCGGTCGTCAATTTCGATCCCATATCAGAGCCCTTATCCTAACATGGGGAAAAGTCGGAGCCATCTCGAAATTTAAAAAAAAAGTACCGTGCGTGCATGAATATCTGTAAACTAGTAGCCAGTTCAGAAAATGACAGTTTAACAATTGACATACCCATGATGGAAAAGACTAAAGGCCGTGCCCAATGCGCTGGCCAATTTCGCAAAATGTATAAATTCTCAGGTCGTAAACAAGTAACAGAAAAAGATACCCCCCCACCCTCCACCCTCCACCCCATCACCACCCCGTCAGGGAGTTACAGATAAATAACACCCCATAAGCTGCCGAAGACTGCTAGTGACCCCCCCCTGTATAGTGCAATCTCGCTGTCTCTGCAGTCTACCTGTGTAGTCTATAGTCCCGTAGTGGGAAAATAGTGTCATCACGCTGCCTCTGAAGTCTACCTGTATATCTGTAGTGGAATATAGTGTCAATCTCGCGCCTCTGAAGTTTACCTGTATTGTCTATAGTCTGTAGTGGAATATATGCCATCTCGCTGCCTCTGAAGTCTACCTGTGTTGTCTATAGTCCTGTAGGGAAAAATAGTGTCATCTTGCTGCCTCTGAATTCTACCTGTATAGTCTATAGTCTGTGTGGAACATAGTGTCATCTCGCTGCCTCTGAATTTTACCTGTATAGTCTATAGTCTGTAGTGGAATATAGTGGCATCTTTGCTGCCCCATGAAGTTTACCTTTATTTCTATAGTCGATGGAATAAAAGTGCCATCTCGCTGCCTCTGAAGTCTACCTGTATAGTCTATAGGCTATAGTGAATATATGTCATCTCGCTGGCCTCTGAAGTTTACCTGTATAGTCTATAGCTATAGTGGAATATAGTGTCATCTCGCTGCCTCTGAAGTCTACCCGTATATCTGTAGTGGAATATAGTGTCATCTCGCTGCCCCCTGAAGTTTACCTGTATAGTCTATAGTCGTAGTGGAATATAGTGTCTCACGCTGCCTCTGAAGTCTACCCCTATAGTCTGTAGTGGAATATATTTTCATCACCTGGGCCCCTGAAGTCTACGGTATAGTCTGTAGTGGAATATAGTGTCATCACGCTGCCTCTGAAGTCTACCTGTATAGTCTGTAGTGGAATATAGTGTCATCTCGCTGCCGTCTGAAGTCTACCTGTACAGTCTATAGTCTGTAGTGGAAATAGTGTGTCATTCGCTGCCTCTGAAGTCTACCAGTATTGTCTATAGTCTGTAGTGATATAGTGTCATCTTGCTGCCTCTGAAGTCTACCTGTATTGTCTATAGTCTGTAGTGGAATATAGTGTCTTCTCGCTGCCTCTGAAGTCTACCTGTATGTCTGTAGTGGAATATAGTGTCATCTCGCTGCCGTCTGAGGTTTGCCTGTATTGTCTATAGTCTGTAGTGGAATATATGCCATCTCGCTGCCTCTGAAGTCTACCTGTAATTGTTCTGTAGTCTGTATGGAATATAGTGTCATTTCGCTGCCTCTGAATTCTACCTGTATAGTCTATAGTCGTAGTGGAACATAGTGTCATCTCGCTGCCTCTGAAGTTTACCTGTGTAGTCTATAGTCTGTAGTGGAATATAGTGTCATCTCGCTGCCTCTGAAGTTTACCTGTATTGTCTATGTCTGTAGTGGAATATAGTGCCATCTCGCTGCCTCTGAAGTCTACCTGTATTGTCTATTAGTCTGTAGTGGAATATAGTGCCATCTCGCTGCCTCTGAATTCTACCTGTAATAGTCTATAGTCTGTAGTGGAATATAGTGTCATCTCGCTGCCTGTGAAGTTTACCTGTATAGTCTATAGTCTGTAGTGGAATATAGTGTCATCTCGCTGCCTCTGAAGTTTACCTGTTATAGTCTATAGTCTGTAGTGGAATATAGTGTCATCTCGCTGCCTCTGAAGTTTACCTGTATAGTCTATAGTCTGTAGTGGAATATAGTGTCATCTCGCTGCCTCTGAAGTTTACCTGTATAGTCTATAGTCTGTAGTGAATATAGTGTCATCTCGCTGCCTCTGAAGTCTACCTGTATAGTCTGTAGTGGAATATAGTGTCATCTCGCTGCCTCTGAAGTCTACCTGTATAGTCTAATGGAATATAGTGTCACCCACGCTGCCTCTGAAGCCCTACCTGTAAGTCTGTAGTGGAATTAGTGTCATCTGGCTGCCTCTGAATCTACCTGTATAGTCTGTAGTGGAATTAGTGTCAATCTCGCTGTCTCTGAAGTCTACCTGTAAAGTCTAAATTCTGTAGTGGAATATAGTGTCATCACGCTGCCTCTGAAGTCTCCCTTTGAATAGTCTGTAGTCTGTAATGGAATATAGTGTCATCACCTGCCTCTGAAGTCTACCTTATAGTCTGTAGTGGAATATAGGTCATCACGCTGCCTCTGAAGTCTACCTGTATAGCCCAATAGTCTTAGTTGGAATATAGTGTCATCACGCTGCCTCTGAAGTCAAACCTGTATAGTCTGTAGTCTGTAGTGGAATATAGTGTCATCTTGCTGCCTCTGAAGTCAAACCTGTAATAGTCTTAGTGGAATATAGTGTCATCTTGCGCCTCTGAAGTCTACCTGTATAGTCTGTAGTGGAATAAAAGTGTCATCTTGCTGCCTCTGAAGTCTACCTGTATAGTCTGTAGTGGAATAAAAGTGTCATCTGGCTGCCTCTGAAGTCTACCTGTATAGTCCTGTAGTGGAATATAGTGTCATCCCCGCTGCCTCTGAAGTTTACCTGTATAGTATATAGTCTGTAGTGGAATATAGTGTCATCACGCTCCCTCTGAAGTCTCCCTGTATAGTCTGCAGTGGAATATAGTGTCACTCTCCTGCCTCTGAAGTCTACCTGTATAGTCTGTAACGGAAAATGACAACGCTCGGGAGTCTGGCATTGTGTGAACTGTCAAGAGAGAACAAGGAAAAGCCTGTCTGGAACAGATTCAGGTGAAGAACCAGGCACCGCCCGATGCAATGAACCCAGCACCGCCCTGATGCAGTGCACCAAGCACCGCCCTAAAGCAATGAACCCAGCACCGCCCTAAAGCAATGAACCCAGCACCGCCCTGATGCAATGAACCAAGCACCACCCTGATGCAATGAACCCAGCACCGCCCTGATGCAATGAACCCAGCACCGCCCTGATGCAATGAACCCAGCACCACCCTGATGCAATGAACCCAGCACCCCCCTTTATGCAAATGAACCCAGCACCGCCCTAAAGCAAGAACCCAGCACCGCCCTGATGCAATGAACCCGAAACCGCCCGATGCAATGAACCCAGCACCGCCCTGATGAAATTTGAACCCAGCACCGCCCGATGAAATGAACCCAGCACTGCCCTGATGCAATGAACCAAGCACCGCCCTGATGCATTGAACCCAGCACCGCCCTGATGCAATGAACCCAGCACCGCCCGATGCAGTGCACCAAGCACCGCCCTGATGCATTGAACCCAGCACCGACCTGATGCAATTAAATCTGCACCGCCCTGATGCAATGAACCAAGCACCGCTCTTAGGCAGTGGTTTGTGTCGCATCAGCGGGCTGGGAGGTCCCACATTCAAGTCCCAGTTCATTGGGACTCTCGTCGGATGGACTGATGTCCCCCCCTTCTCCCCCCCCCCCCCCCCCCCTTCCCCGCCCCCCTTCCAGGTGTGGGCGTTCTTGGAAACTGGCTCCATGACCAAACAATGAATTGGCAATGAGGCGTTCATTGGCACTGGCTCCATGACCAAACAATGATTGGCAGTGAGGCGTTCATTGGCACTGGCTCCATGACCAAACAATGATTGGCATGAGGCGTTCATTGGCACTGGCTCCATGACCAAACAATGATTGGCATGAGGCGTTCATTGGCACTGGCTCCATGACCAAACAATGATTGGCATGAGGCGTTCATTGGCACTGGCTCCATGACCAAACAATGATTGGCATGAGGCGTTCATTGGCACTGGCTCCATGACCAAACAATGATTGGCAGTGAGGCGTTCATTGGCACTGGCTCCATGACCAAACAATGATGGCAGTGAGGCGTTCATTGGCACTGGCTCCATGACCAAACAATGATTGGCAGTGAGGCGTTCATTGGCACTGGCTCCATGACCAAACAATGATTGGCAGTGAGGCGTTCATTGGCACTGGCTCCATGACCAAACAATGATTGGCAATGAGGCGTTCATTGGCACTGGCTCCATGACCAAACAATGATTGGCAGTGAGGCGTTCATTGGCACTGGCTCCATGACCAAACAATGATTGGCAGTGAGGCGTTCATTGGCACTGGCTCCATGACCAAACAATGATTGGCAGTGAGGCGTTCATTGGCACTGGCTCCATGACCAAACAATGATTGGCAATGAGGCGTTCATTGGCACTGGCTCCATGACCAAACAATGATTGGCAGTGAGGCGTTCATTGGCACTGGCTCCATGACCAAACAATGATTGGCAATGAGGCGTTCATTGGCACTGGCTCCATGACCAAACAATGATTGGCAGTGAGGCGTCATTGCACTGGCTCCATGACCAAACATGATTGGCATGAGCTTCTTGCACTGGCTCCATGACCAAACAATGATTGGCAGTGAGGCGTTCATTGGCACTGGCTCCATGACCAAACAATGATTGGCAGTGAGGCGTTCATTGGCACTGGCTCCATGACCAAACAATGATTGGCAGTGAGGCGTTCATTGGCACTGGCTCCATGACCAAACAATGATTGGCAGTGAGGCGTTCATTGGCACTGGCTCCATGACCAAACAATGATTGGCAGTGAGGCGTTCTGCAGTTTTGTTCTGCTTTGGATCAGAACGGGCACCATGAATACCACCGAAGTTACTCGGCAACTGACGATTTGCTTCACGGCGATAAAGTCCTGGTTTAGAGGCCCCCACCCTCTCCGTCCCTTATGTGAACGTCTGGCGCTCCCACGAAC
The DNA here is from genome assembly GCA_018398815.1 of Conus ventricosus. NCBI lineage: Eukaryota > Metazoa > Mollusca > Gastropoda > Neogastropoda > Conidae > Conus > Conus ventricosus. The sequence goes on from CM031622.1 coordinate 40,968,389, forward strand.
AGGAAAGCATCTCTTAGTGAGATCGCGAATCGAGGAGATCAACACACAGGGAGCCTCTAAACTAGGACATTTCACGGATATTGATCGTTCCCTGTGCACTACAGCCCTGATGTGGCCCTTTGCGGTCGGCTGGGCTATAAGCAACATTATCTTATCTTATCCCTGTGCACTGCCGGTGTTGAGGCTCCGATAGAATGGTCTGGGTGTGGCTGTGAGAGTGCCGTAACGACCGGGATGAGGGTAATACTACAAAGGGCGAAGATGGGACACAACAAAACGAGGAGTGTGTGTGTGTGCGTGCGTGCGTGCGTGCGTGTGTGTGTGTGTGTGTGTGTGTGTGTGTGTGTGTGTGTGTGTGTGTGTGTGTGTGGATAGATCACAACGGTAACTAGATGGAGGAACCAACAGCAAAGGAAGAAAGTTTCCTTTGGTCAGCTTTAGGACAAAAACTTTTTTTTTCTTAAAGACCAGCCTATTCACAACGTGAGCCGAGAAAATCCTAGCCGCACACAAACCATGGACGAAAAGGCCTTGAGTAGGGAGTGTTCAAGCCATCGTACGTCGTCTCCTTGTTAAGACTGTCACAGAAAGAGAAGGCATTGAGTAGCGAGTGTTCAAGCCATCGTACGTCGTCTCCTTAAGACTGTCACAGAAAGAGAAGGCCTTGAGTAGCGAGTGTTCAAGCCATCGTACGTCGTCTCCTTGTTAAGACTGTCACAGAAAGAGAAGGCCTTGAGTAGCGAGTGTTCAAGCCATCGTACGTCGTCTCCTTGTTAAGACTGTCACAGAAAGAGAAGAAAGGAAAGGCAGTACAAAGCCACCCAGTGTGGGAATGATCGTCGGTCCATCGATCCGCGGGACGTTCGGTTATTGTGCGTTTTCCCCCCTCGCAGTCAAAATACTTCGCCATGGCCAATCAGAATTGGATTTGTTATTGTTACTTTTGTTTTGTTTTGTTTTGCTTTGTTATTTAACCTTTTTTTTCCCCTTCTAGTTTGAAGTCTGAACATTTGACATGGGCGAACATTAGTATTTCCTGTTCCTCCCTGTTTATGTCTGAACTCTCTCACGTGGGCTATCATTATGCTGGCCATCATTCTTGCATAAATATCACGTGGGCTATCATTATGCTGGCCATCATTCTTGCATAAATATCACGTTGGCTATCATTATGCTGGCCATCATTCTTGCATAAATATCACGTGGGCTATCATTATGCTGGCCATAATTCTTGCATAAATATTTTTCCCTTCCAGTTTGAATCGGAACGCTTTGCTGTGAGGAATCAGTTTATTTGTTTTTCAAGTCTCAAGAATGTGTCCTCGCAAACCGTTGTTGCTGTTTTTCCTCTCCTCATATGTAGTAACAATTGTTTGATGGTAGTAATCCCATCAACCCCGCCCTCTTAGTTTTAGTCAGAGCAGTTTGTAGTGGAGAATGAGAAGTCTTTTCCCCTCCGACATTCCTCGGAACACTATAGAGTGGTGACCACAGAGTGTTTTTGTGTGTGTCTTTGTTTGTTTGTTGTTGTTGTTTTTCTTATTCCAAGATTGTTTCACAAGAATTTACATTGACAAACCGCTTAAGTAAGACCCCCTTACAGCAGCAAATAAAGATATTCACCCCCCCCCCCCCCCCCCCCCCCTAGTTCACAACACTTTGTTGTGGTGAATCAGTGTGTGTTTGTGTGTGTGTGTGTGTGTGTGTGTGTGTGTGTGTGTCATTCCGGTCAGAACACTTTGCAGTGCCAAAACAATAGTAGTTTCCTCCCGCTGTAAAGATATGAATTATTGGTTTTTTTTTTCCCCTTTGTGGTTAGATTGTACAGTTTATACTATTCATTGTGGCGAGTCAATAGTGGATGATTTTTCTCCACAATTTATCTGTTAATACATTTCTAATGTCGAATCAGTAGGTGTTTTCTAAATTCTAGTCAAAGTCAGAATACTTTGCCGTGACGGATCGGTGTTTTTTTCCCACTGTTCCGGTTCAAGTCCCAAAATTGACGAATCGTCGGAGTTTTTGTTCAGCGTCACCTCCCATGTGGATGCTGGGGGCTCATTCAGTGCGGTGTGTATGATCTCGGTATATAGTCACCAGATTACACAGTGCAGTGTGTATGATCTCGGTATATAGTCACCAGATTACACAGTGCGGTGTGTATGATCTCGGTATATAGTCACCAGATTACACAGTGCAGTGTGTATGATCTCGGTATATAGTCACCAGATTACACAGTGCAGTGTGTATGATCTCGGTATATAGTCACCAGATTACACAGTGCAGTGTGTATGATCTCGGTATATAGTCACCAGATTACACAGTGCAGTGTGTATGATCTCGGTATATAGTCACCAGATTACACAGTGCGGCGTGTGTCATAAACCGCGTCTCTCTTCCATTCCCCATCCCTACCCCCCCCCCCCCCCCTTTTTTTTTATCTCTTGTTACATTACAGTTTATAACGTTCACTTCCATTCCCCATTCCTACCGCCCCCCCCCCCCCCCTTTTTTTTTAAATCTCTTGTTACATTACAGTTTATAACGTTCACTTCCATTCCCCATCCCTGCCCCCCCCCCCCCCCCCCTTCTTTCTCTTCTTACAGTTTATAACGTTTACTTCCATCCCCCTCCCTACCCCCCCCCCCCTCCCTTTTTTCTTTCTTACAGTTTATAACGTTCACTTCTATTCCTCCTCCCTACCCCACCCCCCCTCTTTTTTTCTCTTCTTACAGTTTATAACGTTCACTTGTCTTCGTTCCTGACAAACTGACCCCTTTTTCCCCTCGTCCTACAATGTGTCAGTCTGGAGCAAATGAGAGAGAGAGAGAGAGAGAGAGAGAGAGAGAGAGAGAGAGAGAGAGAGAGAGAGAGAGAGACAGACAGACAGACAGACAGACCAGAGCAAACAAGCGGATGCCGTCGGTGTGTTTTGATCCCCAGGGGGATCAGAGGCGGTGAAGCAGAGTGTGTCGTGTTGATCCTGTAATTGGGCCGGCCTCTTCCCTAAATCCTTTCACCCATGTTCCAGCCTAAAGAATCTCCCCTCCAGGTTGTCCACCCCGGACAGTCTGGGCTAGCCACCACTGTCGTGCCAACCCTCCCCCCTGTCCGGACTGTTCCCTGTCAGCCCAACTCTCCTCCCTGCTTCCCTCCCAGCCCAAAGTATCCACACTTCTCCCATGGTCACGGAACTGAAAGGAACAAAGAGGCTGAACACAGCAACGGCCAATGTGAATACAGAGGGGAACTCACGTTATGTCAACTGAATGCGGAGATCTGACATTGACAATTCTCTCTCTCTCTCTCTCTCTCTCTCTCCGAGGTACGAGCGAAAGGATAGACCGATTTCCATTCCTTCCCCACCTTATATTTCTGTTGACAAGAGCTTACGTTTACATAAACGACAATAACTGAATTTGCTTTAAGATGATGCTTTCAATGTATCCCATTTAAGCAGCCTCTGACGATTTCGAATGTTGTTAATTGTTTGTGTGTGTTTTACGTTTGTTTTTGTTTATTGCTACTCTTCTACCTTGATGCGCACAATAAAGAAACGGACCTGTGCAGAGTGCAGATTGTTTTTACGTCCTTTACTCATGTACAGGGTAGGAGACTCTATGATGCAGACTGTTTTTACGTCCTTTACAGGGTGAGGAGACTCCATGATGCATACTGTTTTTACGTCCTTTACTCATTTACAGGGTAGGAGATTCTATGATGCGTACTGTTTTTACGTCCTTTACTCATTTACAGGGTAGGAGATTCTATGATGCGTACTGTTTTTACGTCCTTTACTCATTTACAGGGTGGGGAGACTCTATGATGCGTACTGTTTTTACGTCCTTTACTCATTTACAGGGTGGGGAGACTCTATGATGCATACTGTTTTTACGTCCTTTACTCATTTACAGGGTGGGGAGACTCTATGATGCGTACTGTTTTTACGTCCTTTACTCATTTACAGGGTAGGAGATTCTATGATGCGTACTGTTTTTACGTCCTTTACTCATTTACAGGGTGGGGAGACTCGTATGATGCGTACTGTTTTTACGTCCTTTACTCATTTACAGGGTGGGGAGACTCTATGATGCATACTGTTTTTACGTCCTTTACTCATTTACAGGTAGGAGATTCTATGATGCATACTGTTTTGACGTCCTTTACTCATTGACAGGATGAGGAGATTCTATGATGCATATTGTTTTTACGTCCTTTACTCATCTACAGGGTGAGGAGACTATGATGCATACTGTTTTTACGTCCTTTACTCACTTACAGGGTGAGGAGACTATGATGCATACTGTTTTTACGTCCTTTACTCATTGACAGGGTGAGGAGACTATGATGCATACTGTTTTTACGTCCTTTACTCATTGACAGGATGAGACTCTATGATGCAAACCGTGTGTCAAGCCGTTCGCCATTACAACATTGTTTTATTGAGTATTGGGATGTGTGTGATCACTGACATGGTGAAGGTTTCGTTTCAAGATACCCCACATGGTGAGATTTGTAATGTTTCAAGGAAACCAAATTTTTTTTATCATTTGATCAGAGCTTGACATGTTTGATGAAAAACGTGGTTTTCGACCGATCTTTTTAAGTTCAAAACTTGCCTCGACCAAGTCTTAAGATTGTGAAACTTATATGTGGTGCAGTGTTTTTTTTTAATGGTCTGAAACCCAAAGCTCAGATTTATGTTAAAGATCGCTTTGGCAAGAGGACTAAAGCACACAGAGGGATAACAAACTCTTCTTAAATCCATCCAAACCTTGAGTTTTTACTGTCTGTCAGTGGTGGCCGTAAGGAAGAAAGAGTTTTATGTGGATTACACGCAGGCAACTTACCACCTCGTATGTACCACCAGAGCATACTACATTACCGGTAATGTAGTATACTCTGGTACCACTCAGCTTGGGACTTACATAATGTCCTATATAAACACTTTACAGTGGACACAAACATTCAGATACGTTCTGTCTGATGTAATTACCGAGTTCCAGACAGAGATAAATAAATTGTACACGATTGAAAGGATGATTATATAGCAATGTTTGCGTGTTTTAGAAACTGCTTTGACGATTTGAAAAAAAAAATTGGAGGAATTTGATTTTGACGAATTAGAAGCCCTAAGATGGCTTCTAGTGGTCAACCGGGCTATAAACACTACCTGGTTTATTAAACAGGCTAGCAGCCCCGGTATAGCCTCTTGGTCAGCCAGGCTATAAACATTACCTGGCTTATTAAACGGGCTAGCAGCCCCGGTATTGGGGTCAGCCAGGCTATAAACATTCCCTGGTTTATTAAACGGGCTAGCAGCCCCGGTATTGGGGTCAGCCAGGCTATAAACATTCCCTGGTTTATTAAACGGGCTAGCAGCCCCGGTATTGGGTCAGCCGGGCTATAAACATTACCTGGTTTATTCAACGGGCTAGCAGCCCCGGTATTGGGTCAGCCAGGCTATAAACATTACCTGGTTTATCAAACGGGCTAGCAGCCCCGGTATTGGGTCAGCCAGGCTATAAACATTCCCTAGTTTATCAAACGGGCTAGCAGCCCGGTATGGCCTCTGTGGTCAGCCAGGCTATAAACATTGGTTTATTAAACGGGCTAGCAGCCCCGGTATTGGGTCAGCCAGGCTATAAACATTACCTGGTTTATCAAACGGGCTAGCAGCCCGGTATGGCCTCTGTGGTCAGCCAGGCTATAAACATTGGTTTATTAAACGGGCTAGCAGCCCCGGTATAGCCTCTGTGGTCAGCCAGGCTATAAACATTACCTGGTTTATCAAACGGGCTAGCAGCCCGGTATGGCCTCTTGGTCAGCTGAGCTATAAAGATTACCTGGTTTATTAAACGGGCTAGCAGCCCCGGTATAGCCTCTGTGGTCAGCCAGGCTATAAACATTACCTGGTTTATTCAACGGGCTAGCAGCCCGGTATGGCCTCTTGGTCAGCTGAGCTATAAACATTACCTGGTTTATTAAACGGGCTAGCAGCCCCGGTATAGCCTCTGTGGTCAGCCAGGCTATAAACATTACCTGGTTTATCAAACGGGCTAGCAGCCCCGGTATAGCCTCTGTGGTCAGCCGGGCTATAAACATTGGTTTATTAAACGGGCTAGCAACCCCGGTATAGCCTCTGTGGTCAGCCGGGCTTAAACATTACCTGGTTTATTAAACGGGCTAGCAGCCCCGGTATAGCCTCTGTGGTCAGCCGGGCTATAAACATTGGTTTATTAAACGGGCTAGCAGCCCTGGTATAGCCTCTGTGGTCAGCCGGGCTATAAACATTACCTGGTTTATTAAACGGGCTAGCAGCCCCGGTATAGCCTCTGTGGTCAGTCGGGCTATAAACATGGTTTATTAAATGGGCTAGCAGCCCCGGTATAGCCTCTGTGGTCAGCCGGGCTATAAACATTACCTGGTTTATCTAATGGGCTAGCAGCCCCGGTATAGCCTCTTGGTCAGCCGGGCTATGAACATTACCTGGTTTATTAAACGGGCTAGCAGCCCCGGTATAGCCTCTTGGTCAGCCAGGCTATAAACATTGGTTTATTAAACGGGCTAGCAGCCCCGGTATAGCCTCTTGGTCAGCCGGGCTATAAACATTACCTGGTTTATCAAACGGGCTAGCAGCCCCGCCTGGTATAGGCTCCCGTTTTGTCAGCCGGGCTATAAACATTACCTGGTTTATCTAACGGGCTAGCAGCCCCGGTATAGCCTGTTTGTCAGCCGGGCTATAAACATTAGCTGGTTTATTAAACGGGCTAGCAGCCCTGGTATAGCCTCTTTGTCAGCCGGGCGATAACAATCATGGCTTGTCATTTGAAGCGACATAGAAACAAACATGGATAAGCTTGTTTGTGGGGTGAAAGAAGCGGATGGTAGGAGGGGGGAGGGGGGGGGAGGGGAGGCGGCGGGGAGTGGTGAGGGAGATGAGGGGGGGGGGGGGATTTTGTGGTTACACACGCTGCCCAGTTCCTTGTCGGTCAACCAGTGCACAAGGTGCAAGGATACAGTGAGAGGTGGGATAGGTGCTAGCGGAACCGACAGCCGCCGAAGACTTTGATTACCGACAGGATGAGGACGCGCGCGCGCAGTGTGTGTGTGTGTGTGTATGTTTGTGCGCGCGCATGCGTTTGTGTATGCGTGTGCGTGTGTGTGCATGCGTTTGTGTGTGTTTGTGTGCGTGTGTGTGTGTGTGTATTCATGCGTGCGTGTGTGTGTGTGTGTGGGGAGGGGGGGGGGAGGGCTCGCGCGCACAAATGCGATATTTACAATAGCAGCTAAAGTCGTGGTGAAAAAACAGGGAAGGCGGGGAGTGTGGAACTCGACATGTTGTCGTTCAGGTGGTGATGTGTAGTGTATGTTGTCGTACAGGTGGTGATGTGTAAAGTATGTTGTTGTTCAGGTGGTATTGTGCAGTGTAAGGGCAAGGCGTGAGGGCGGGGAGTGTGGAACTCCACGTGTTGTCGTTCAGGTGGTGATGTGTAGTGTATGTTGTCGTTCAGGTGGTGCTGTCGTTCAGGTGGTGATGTGTAGTGTATGTTGTCGTTCAGGTGGTGATGTGTAGTGTATGTTGTTCAGGTGGTGATGCGCAGTGTAAGGGCAAGGCGTCAGGGTGGGGAGTGTGGAACTCGACGTGTTGTCGTTCAGGTGGTGATGTGCAGTGTAAGACAGGTTCTCCACGCGCTCTGGGAGGGTTAGTTAGCAAGCCTGCAGTATCGCCTGTGGGCGTTAAACCATGAGGTAACGCACCCTGACCATGTCACCCCTTGCCACAAAGCCGACAGGTGACTGACGATCAGTGCTGGGATCAAGGCACTTAGGAAAGGCCATTTCTTTTCGTCATCCTTTTGAGCGGATAAAGTGTCAGTTATCCTTTTAAGCGGATAAACTTCCAGTTACCCTTTTAAGCGGATAAAGTGTCAGTTATCCTTTTAAGCGGATAAAGTGTCGGTTATCCTTTAAAGCGGATAAACTTACAGTTACCCTTTAAGTGGATAAAGTGTCAGTTATCCTTTTAAGCGGATAAAGTGTCAGTTATCCTTTTAAGCGGATAAAGTGTCAGTTATCCTTTTAAGCGAATAAAGTGTCAGTTATTCTTTTAAGCGGATAAGAGTGTTAGTTATCCTTTGAAGCAGATAAGAGTGTTAGTTATCGTTTTTAGCGGATAAGAGTGTTAGTTATAATTTTAACCGGACAAGGAGTGTTAGTTATCCTTTTAAGCGGATAAGGAGTGTTGGTTATCCTTTAAGCGGATAAGAGTGTTAGTTATCCTTTTAAGCGGATAAGGAGTGTCAGTTATCCTTTTAAGCGGATAAGAGTGTTAGTTATTTTTTTAAGCGGATAAGAGTGTTAGTTATCGTTTTTAGCGGATAAGAGTGTTAGTTATCATTTTAAGCGGATAAGGAGTGTCAGTTAACCTTTTAAGTCGGATGATTGTTAGTTATCCTTTTAAGCGGATGAGTGTTAGTTATCCTTTTAAGTGGATGAGTGTTAGTTATCCTTTTAAGCGGATGAATGTTAGTTATCCTTTTCAGTGGATAAGGAGTGTTAGTTATCCTTTTAAGCGGATAAGGAGTGTCAGTTATCCTTTTAAGCGGATGAGCGTTAGTTATCCTTTTCAGCGGATGAGAGTTATCCTTTTAAGCGGATGAGTCTTAGTTATCCTTTTAAGCGGATGAGTGTTAGTTATCCTTTTCAGCAGATAAGGAGTGTTAGTTATCCTTTTCAGCGGATAAGGAGTGTTAGTTATCCTTTTAAGCGGATACGGAGTATTAGTTATCCTTTTAAGCGGATGAGTGTAAGTTATCCTTTTCAGCGGATAAGGAATGTTAGTTATCCTTTTAAGCGGATAAGGAGTGTCAGTTATCCTTTTAAGCGGATAAGGAGTGTCAGTTATCCTTTTAAGCGGATGAGCGTTAGTTATCCTTTTCAGCGGATAAGGAGTGTTAGTTATCCTTTTAAACAGATGAGTGTTAGTTATCCTTTTCAGCGGATAAGGAGTGTTAGCGAACACCATGGAAATGGCTCAGAAGCAGCACAGTGTTTATGTCTGACGCCGTGTCACTATCGACACAATGAACACCATGGAAATGGCTCAGAAGCAGCACAGTGTTTATGACACCGTGTCACATCGACACAATCAACATGATGGAAATGGCTCAGAAGCAGCACAGTGTTTATGTCTGACACTGTGTCACTATCGATACAATCAACACGATGGAAATGGCTCAGAAGCAGCACAGTGTTTATGTCTGACACTGTGTCACTATCGATACAATCAACACGATGGAAATGGCTCAGAAGCAGCACAGTGTCTGACACTGTGTCACTATCGATACAATCAACAGTTTACACGATGGAAATGGCTCAGAAGCAGCACAGTGTTTATGTCTGACACTGTGTCACTATCGATACAATCAACACGATGGAAATGGCTCAGAAGCAGCACAGTGCCTTCCTGGTAGGTGCTTCATGGTGACTTGACACTGGCAGCTTCCTGTGGATTGCCAGTGCCAAGGCTGCAGTGGGACAACAGAGAACTGGAATGAGCAATTGGGAGTAATGCAACTGCAGCGGTGCGAAAATCCCCCCTCCCCCCCCCCCCCCCCCCCCCCCATCCACCAGATCCACAGCTGAAAGACGGACAGACTTGATTAGAACAGATTTTTCTCTCTTTCCATCATCTTTAAATGTTAAAGTTGACCTTCTCCCACACACATGCAGCTCAGGTCTTTCTGCACGAAACATGGACAAAAATCAACATCGGTTTCTCCTTCCTTTATTCCCAGTAATGTCAAAACTGCAATTCAAGGAGAAAACATCATTCCAAGAAATTCTTACATTCTCACAAGAAAGATGGCAACAAAATCCATTTTTGGTAATAGTATATATAAAAAAAATAAATCAGAATGGGACTGCATATTGCTGATTCACGTGTGTGGATGCATGCATGTGCAAGTATGTACAGTGAAACCATTAGTTGTGTATCTACTGCATGATCCCAACGTTTCTGTCAGTTCTGATCTTGCTTATAAATACTATCCACAAATGATGAATTACAGATAAATAGAAGCTATTGCACAGATTTTTTCCATTTCTAATCACAAAAAGACAGTATCAAGGTTGGTGGCTTTTGCTGTCCATGTAAAGTACATGTCTTGGCTTGAATGTTTTGCAACACTGGGACAGTCCCACACATTAAAATACACACACAAAAACTTTAAAAGAAGGCAGTCACTTTTATTAAAAGATAAAAAAAAAGGTCCAAATTCCTGTTTTGTCTGTTAGCCACAGGAGCAGTCAACCATCTGATGTTCACTGTATTTTGGGCACAGTAGAATGGAAGGCGGAGCCCATCCCTCTGTTTCCACCACCTTCAACCTTCTCTGAACCAGGCACCCATTTCCTGCTGGGTGGCAGAGAGGGTTTTCAAGCCAATAAAATCCAACCTCATGGATGGTTCGAACCCACCATTGTCAGCCCCACAGGAAACACTAACCGTTTGACTGTCACCCCTCTCAACTCCTTTTCTCTTTTTTCAAATGGTGTAGAGTGTTGACAGCATTTCTCTTGTAAATTGCTGTACAAAATGCACCAGAAAAAGTGTACGAATCCAAGGTCTGCATGTGTGTGCAGTTTATTTGTTTTGGTTTGGTTGCAGTAAAGTGGGTTTCATTCAAGTCACCCAGCCAAGCCTGTAATTTCCCATCTGGTCGCTCACCTCGTTGTGGCCAGTGGTGTCCATTCTGATTCAACAAAGGCAGTGGTGCCCATTCTGATTCAACAAAGACAGTGGTGCCCATTCTGATTAAACAAAGACAGTGGTGCCCATTCTGATTCAACAAAGACAGTGGTGCCCATTCTGATTCAACAAAGGCAGTGGTGCCCATTCTGATTCAACAAAGACACTGGTGCTCATTCCACCTGGACAAAGACAGAACACCAATGGTGACTCTCTTCTCAGACTGGAGACGAACACAGGGAACCGTGGAGTGCTGGTCAGGAAGTGCATGCAATAATCCAACCACCAATCCACAACGAGGTCGAGGACTGTGGGGCACCAGTGCTAATGTTACACTTTGGACCTTGCGCAGTCTGACAGATGCCATATTTTCAGTTTGTTTGTTTCTTAAACTTAAAGCCCAGCTGCCATCTTCAAGTTCATCCACATGTACACAAAGGAACGTCCTTGTCTATGCCCCTGTAAGGCAGGGAAAAAACTATAGTTCAGTGTGTTAAACTATCACCAGCCTTAAGACAAAAATGTACGCCGTGTTGGTGGCATCCGCCATTCTGCTGGATTTTTTGCCACACACTTAAACACAAAAATTGAATGGCAATGGCAAAAAAAAAAAAAAAAAAAAATGGTCCCACAAAACTAGTACCAAACAGAGGCTGCATGATACCAAGTGACCAGAACCTGTTACACTTTTTCTGCCTTGTTCCCAAACCACAACAGAACCTCCAGCTTCTGGTAGACAAACAAAACGAAAAACGTTTTGCTGATTTCCGTGACTACCGACAGGTGAAGGAGCCACAAAGGCTGAAAACCCGAAACCAGATGCTGCCAGCATTCCCACAGGGGACACACAAGTACAGGAATGCAAATAGTCATGCTGCATTACAGACGCCACTGGTACTGGTCAGATTCAAACCCAAGCACCATCACCGGCAGGGGATTTTTCAACCTCAGCAGGTTCCTAGACAGATGTAAACTGGCAGCGGGCTCTAGCAGGAAGGCTGGAATCCCACAGCCCAGTCACGGATGTCTCTACCTGCCCTTATAAAATGATTTGCAGAAGACAAGTCCTTCCGCATTGCCAAAGCAGCAGCAGCATCATTATCAAAAGTAAAGAAATATTCAGTGGCTCTTACTGCTGCTACTTTGTTGGTGATCTTCATCTTCCTGTTTCCGCCACACCTGCATCTTTGGTGGGCACACAGGTCTGTAGGGACTTCAGTTGTCCTGTGAGCTACAGGACGGCAGTCTCGGCTCCAGAGGTGGAATGTTTGGAAGCTTGTCAGCAAATGGGGGAGGGTGTGGGTGGGAGGTATCGTCCTGTGTGTGAACTGGATCAGACCAGGCATACTGCTTCTTGAGCAACACGGCAGAAGAGCAGCATCTCCTCTAATGATGACCAGAGCTGGACAGATCCCAGTAAAATGCCAACATTAAGACTGTCCCAGGACAAACGGGAGACAGCTGTGAATGCTGGAATGAGCAGTGGTCAAGTTGTGTCCACACGTTATTCTAGAAGACATCTGTGGAATTTCATACCACAGATTTCACATTTTGGTTTATAAAAAAGCACTTTGCTGCGACCATATTTCACTGGGTACATATTTGTATGTTCAAAGGTATTGTAGATAGTGAGGTACATAGCAAGACCAAGGTCAGACATTGCCAAAATATGAGCATCCCTGCACAGACACTACAATCAAAATGAACAATGTGCTTTTTAGGACAATCAAATGGATTTTTGCACCGAGCCATCCTCAATGACAGATTCCAAGTTTCAAGGAACTGTAGCCCATAAAATATGCAGGATTGCTCCCCCAACCATATAGTTCATGAACTGGAATGCAGTTTACTGATAAAACCACACCACGCCAATGCACACACAGCGACACACAAATATAACACAGACATGCATGAACTAGATCCATGTGCCCCCAATTTGCTGCTGGGAGTCTCATTGAAGAACTGAGTATTTTCTGGAAATCAGTGTACTTCTCTACTCTCATTTTCTATCATGAAAATGTTTGTCATTGAAAATTGTGGGTAACTTTTATTCAAGCATGGATTTAGGTAAGAACTTCCCCACCAGAAGTATGGGCACCAAAATTCTAGAACCAAACGACAGCGTAATGCACCATCATATTCTCCTTTTGCAGTATGTGTAGCCTAACCAATCACACACAGCTTTTTAAAGAAGCCTACTGGATATTCCTATACACATGGATCACCACTCTGTCTTTCTCTCACTCATACCCTTAATGAACCAAAGATCAATGTAAAGGTTAGAGTTCCTATAGCCAAGGTGTAATAGTTGGATGGACACAGAGGGTTTTCAGGCTGAAAAAAACTGACCCCCACGTATGATTTGAACTTGCGAAAATCAGATCAACAGGCTAATGCTCCAACATTTGAGGATGGGACACTGTGTACACCCATTCATTACCTAATGTGTGAACATCCAGCATCCATAAGTCTATGCCATGGGCATCAGCCATCCCCACTGGCTGAAAAAACATACCAAGGAACAAGAAAACCTGCCACAGCAACAGAGCTATTTATAGCCCAGCTGGCCACTCGGGGGCCCTTTCACTGTGTAATAAAGGGGGGGGGGGGGGGGGGGGGGGGGGTCTGTCCTTAAACAAACCAACAGACCTAACCACAAGATATGTACAGCAATGACTAATGTGTTAGCTCGCTTCACCGTCATCCTAAGGCGAATTAAACTAGACTTGGTCGTTCATCTCCAGATTACAAAAATCAAACAACAAAAATCACCATGTAAAAGGTCAATGCATAAAACTGGCCCCACAGCCACACTGTCTCAGCAAAATGGACAGCTGCCCTTTAATCTGGACAGGATTCATTCTACAGGCTCACCTGCACCCATACCCTATAACCTGGACAGTGTTCATTCTACAGGCTCACCTGCACCCATGCTCATCTGCACCCATACCCTTTAATCTGGACAGCATTCATTCTACAGGCTCACCTGAACAGCATTCATTCTACAGGCTCACCTGCACCCATACCCTTTAATCTGAACAGTGTTCATTCTACAGGCTCACCTGAACAGTGTTCATTCTATAGGCTCACCTGCACCCATACCCTTTAATCTGAACAGTGTTCATTCTACAGGCTCACCTGAACAGTGTTCATTCTACAGGCTCACCTGAACAGTGTTCATTTTACATGCTCACCTGAACAGTATTCATTCTACAGGCTCACCTGAACAGTGTTCATTCTACAGGCTCACCTGCACCCATACCCTTTAATCTGAACAGTGTTCATTCTACAGGTTCACCTGAACAGTGTTCATTCTACAGGCTCACCTGAACAGTGTTCATTCTACAGGCTCGCCTGCACCCATACCCTTTAATCTGAACAGTGTTCATTCTACAGGCTCACCTGAAGTGTTCATTCTACAGGCTCACCTGAACAGTGTTCATTCTACAGGCTCACCTGAACAGTGTTCATTCTACAGGCTCACCTGAACAGTGTTCATTCTACAGGCTCACCTGCACCCATACCCTTTAATCTGAACAGTGTTCATTCTACAGGCTCACCTGAACAGTGTTCATTCTACAGGCTCACCTGAACAGTGTTCATTCTACAGGCTCACCTGAACAGTGTTCATTCTACAGGTTCACCTGAACAGTATTCATTCTACAGGCTCACCTGAACAGTGTTCATTCTACAGGCTCACCTGCACCCATACCCTTTAATCTGAACAGTGTTCATTCTACAGGCTCACCTGAACAGTTCATTCTACAGGCTCACCTGAACAGTATTCATTCTACAGGCTCACCTGCACCCATACCCTTTAATCTGAACAGTGTTCATTCTACAGGCTCACCTGAACAGTGTTCATTCTACAGGCTCACCTGAACAGTGTTCATTCTACAGGCTCACCTGAACAGCGTTCATTTTACAGGCTCACCTGAACAGTGTTCATTCTACAGGCTCACCTGAACAGTGTTCATTCTACAGGTTCACCTGAACAGTATTCATTCTACAGGCTCACCTGAACAGTGTTCATTCTACAGGCTCACCTGCACCCATACCCTTTAATCCGAACAGTGTTCATTCCACAGGCTCACCTGAACAGTGTTCATTCTACAGGCTCACCTGAACAGTGTTCATTCCACAGGCTCACCTGAACAGTGTTCATTCTACAGGCTCACCTGAACAGTGTTCATTCTACAGGCTCACCTGAACAGTGTTCATTCTATAGGCTCACCTGCACCCATACCCTTTAATCTGAACAGTGTTCATTCTACAGGCTCACCTGAACAGTATTCATTCTACATGCTCACCTGAACAGTGTTCATTCTACATGCTCACCTGAACAGTATTCATTCTACAGGCTCACCTGCACCCATACCCTTTAATCTGAACAGTGTTCATTCTACAGGCTCACCTGCGCCTAAAGAAAGGTGAAGGCCAGCCTGACAAGCGTGTCTGTCCTCACTTGAAAAGACAGATCATATATCCTGTTCCCACAAAGACTTTCAACAGCAAATGAATGAGCCACATACACAAAATCAGTGACAATAGCAAGCACACACATCCAAAATAGTACTATCTGCAGGCAGTGTGTGTACATGTGCGACAATGGCAGTGTGTGTTACTGTGTACATGTGTGACAATGGCAGTGTGTGTACATGTGTGACAATGTCTGCATTCATCCGTTTAAAACGGCTTTGCATGCCTAATAAAATCATGACTGTGCCTCTAGGCTCCTAAGTTTAAAACAGCTCTGTATACCTAACAATTCATGCACATAAAACAATTGTGTTCTACTCCAAACAAAGCAAAAAAAAACCCTGACATGTTTCTTTTCAAAAACCGAACCAAAAGGTAAAAGCCCAACATGGAAGCTGACAGCACTCTGTCTGTCATTCCTCTGTCTGTCATCACACTTTCAGTTGAAGCCCTGTGTCAGTAAAACGTCAATGTACAACAGCTTCACTTCATCTGCAGCCCCAGCCAACACACACTCGAGTCTTGTCATGGAGAGCACCGGTTGCATTTTGGGTGTGGTAGCAGACAACGCTTTCAGTTGCTGGCAGTTGCTCAATGTTCCATCCAGTTGAAGACAGAATAACGTCGTGCACCAATATCATGTGTCGGCAAACAGGTGCAACCTGGCGGTCGATTTCACAGCTGAAGACAGAATAACGTCGTGCACCAATATCATGTGTCAGCAAACAGGTGCAACCTGGCGGTCGATTTCACAGCTGAAGACAGAATAACGTCGTGCACCAATATCATGCGTCGGCAAACAGCTGCAACCTGGTGGTCGATTTCACAGCTGTATGCCATGTTTCTAGTGGACAACACACAACCTGATCAACACTTATTTTGAAAACCAGTTTCAAACAAAATGTCTTCCACACCAGGGGAAGCAGGCCTGCCAAAGTTTGAATCTCATCCATTTTTGCTTTTCTTCAGTGAGATACCCGATACACTTGTCATGTTGGGAGCATATTATTCCACTTATCAACATTAAACATTACAGTGCCACAAGAAAATTTTTAAAAAAACAGGCCATTGGAACAGAGACCCACTTAGCTGGACGCAGTATACAGTATGACCAAAGTGCACAACTCACAGGTACTGGTCAACGTAACTACAAGATAAACGTAGCATGTTCATACTAAACAACAGATGTATTGGTCAACATAACTACAAGATAAATGTAGCATGTTCATACTAAACAACAGATGTATTGGTCACCATAACTACAAGATAAACATAGCATGTTCATACAAAACAACAGACAGCAAAAGCAGTCTTACTCTACATGATTTCTTTGGTCTTCTCTGGCTCACTAACACACCACATTCATTTGTTGTTTACCCTTCACTGGTCTTCATGCTCCACAACACACTCCCCACAGTGGGACTTGTATTCATATTTTTATCTAGGCTTTACCGTGTTTATCCCTCTTTCAGGTAAGAGACTACATCAGAGTCCTCAAGAGTTTATACTTTTTAACCCACAATGTGGATCCATCAGGACCCACACTCCATGCCATGCTGTGCCTGAATATTGCTCTTTAAGTACGGTTTCTCCAAGACCTACAGGCTGCAACTGATTTCTCTCCCTTCAGGTCCAGACATCAACATCTGTTGACACAGACTTTTTTTCTGAGTACCCAGGAAGCATGGTGTGGGTTAAACATCACAAACAACTTCGTCTGAGGAAAACTTAGAAGCCAGACAGGCTCAGCACAGTGTACAACCAACTTTCTCGAAGACAAGAAAAAAAAATGGCTATATATTATCTGTATTGTGTTATCCTGCATAAAAAGGCAAAACATCATACAATATGGTCCTCGCTGAATGCATTAAAACAAAATATGGTCCTCTTCCATGTATATTATCAGTGCTTTAGCAAAGAGACAAAAAAAAAACATCCACACACACAACCATAGCAAAGAGACAGTACAACATCTACATACACAACCACACAGATTATAGATTAGACACAGGTGACAAGTCCCAACAACTGAATTCTTCACGAGGATGAACCAATGTCAATTTGCCTAACAACAAAAAGAAAGATAGTATCTCTTTTCTGTCATCACGAGGATGAACCAAATGTCAATTTGTCTAACAACAAAAAGAAAGATAGTATCTCTTTTCTGTCATTTTCCCAAAGTCTTTCCCATTTTTCTAACCACATCTTGAATTGGATAAGGTGTGTGTGTGTGTCTTTTTCATACCTGTAACCACATATTTTCATTGAATACATATAAAATAACAACAGCAATCTAAACTACTTCAATACCTGAACAGTACAGCTAAAATAAGCGTGCATAATCGCAAAAGCAAAAAACAGCATGGCTTGCTGGTGATTTCAAAGAGAAAGACAAGTGTCGCATCTAATGACATCTAGGCAGCTACATCCATACATGCATGCCCCAGCAACACCCATTCCACACATGGCAACATTCTTGTTTTCCATCTTCTATGAATCGCAACTGTGGCAGGGGTGAAGCGACAGCAAGACGAAAAGAGCTTGCGTAACTATCCTTCCTCTCTACCCAAAACAGGTCTGGAAATAGAATGAGTGCATAAACCGTACCACAGAGGCCAACTCCTCTGGACACAACAGTCCACTGCACCAAACAACCATGACAGACCATGAATGGACAAGCAAACACTCATACACACCCAGTGAGATGTACAGCAAGAGAGGCATATGGCAACAGTTTTCTTCACCACCTCTTGTCACCAACCCGACTACAACCAGCAATTCTTCTGTCTTACAGCCAGCAATTCTTCTGTCTTACAGCCAGCAATTCTTCTGTCTTTACAGCCAGCAATTCTTCTGTCTTACAGCCAAGCATGGTGGAGATTCTTGTTCACGAACTGTACTGATTCCTCATCATACCTTCATTCTCTTCTAAAAGGTGAGCAACACCCAGTTCAGTTAAATCAAGGACATACTTAATACTCGGGTTAAACTGAGGGGGGAAAAAAGGGAATTACAAAAAAAAAAAAAAATAGTTAATACCCAGTTAAGTTTGATCAAGTACTACCTAGTCACACAATTTAGACATGATCACAAAAACTCAAATTACTCGCACAATTTAGACATGATCACAAAAACTCAAATTACTCACACAATTTAGACATGATCACAAAAACTCAAATTACTCACAATTTAGACATGATCACAAAAACTCAAATTACTCGCACAATTTAGACATGATCACAAAACTCAAATTACTCACACAATTTAGACATGATCACAAAAACTCAAATTACTCACACAATTTAGACATGATCACAAAAACTCAAATTACTCGCACAATTTAGACATGATCACAAAAACTCAAATTACTCGCACAATTTAGTCATGATCACAAAAACTCAAATTACTCGCACAATTTAGACATCACAAAAACTCAAATTACTCGCACAATTTAGACATGATCACAAAACTCAAATTACACAATTTAGACATGATCACAAAAACTCAAATTACTCGCACAATTTAGACATGATCACAAAAACTGAAACTGGCAAAACCAGAAGAAAACATATCTGACCTAAGAACTGAGAGAGGAACTAGGTAAAAATGTTGATGACCAACTAGGGTTCTACCATGACTGATTACATACATCTGAACACAAATGACTCCTTTTGACTCGATCATTTCTCATCTACAAAATCATTCATACCTCTGCTTCATCCCTGGACTTGTGATTCAGGAAGACTGCATGCACTACCTACCGCACAGTTTTGTTCTACCATGGTTTATTTCAGCTTGGCAAAATTTTCTGTTCCAAGTTCAGCCATTTATGATGGGAATGCATGTTTTGGCTTCCAACAGTTACAACTAAAAGTAAAACTTTGTTTTGCTGAACTTCAAAAAAAAGGGCGAGCTTGGGTACCAGGTAGAATCATGAGAAAGGGGAAGGGATGGGGAATCCATCTTTGTTGCCCAATGCAGCTATTTATGAAGCCTTTCCTGTGTACTTTCAAGATTCTATAGCCAAAAGACCGTCACTTCCCAAACCTTGGTCTGCTACTGTCCTCCAACTTCCACTGCAGGTGGAAATGATGTGTCCAGCATGCACTCTGGCTGATGGCCTGATGCCCTCTGTCCTCATCTCTCCATGCTAACCAACACTGGCTAAAGGGAACCCACTGCCACTCTCTCCAAAGTCCAGAGGTAGTCAGGGGTCTTTTTGGACCATGTGACCAACCTGTGGCATCTTCTGTGTCTGGTTTGGTGTCCAGTCCCTCCCTAACCATCCACCCACCCACCCTCACCCCGTCCCCCCCTCTCCTTTTTTTCTTTTCATTTTTTTTCTTTGCTCCTACATAAATTGCATTATGTTCTGTTTGTGACATAGTTCTGCAGGTTGGCAACTGGTGCTGATGTTCCGATCTGGGAAATGCCAGTTTCTCTCCAGTACAGAGTCTAACACCACATCCCCCTCTTCCGTGCTCACACAGGGAGAATGCTCACTTCGTGTTGTGGTATGATAAGCAACTGTTATCCCCCATGACTTTCTGCTATTCCAGACTCCAAGCAGCCACTCCAGGATTCCAACCCTAAAAACACCTCCACACTATCACTTCTCATCCCTCCTCATCTCTTCATATCCCCCCCCCCCCCCCCCCCCCCCCCATGCCCCTCGCATCACCTTCTCCCACCTCTCCCTTTTCACAAAATACCCGATTTTGTGTCACCAGGTGACTGATAAAAAGATGACAAAACAAGACTGGGCCAAACTGTCGGTGTCTGACCACCATTCATGTGCCCAGAGGTGAAAACATCAGGTAGGCTTCGTGTCGAGACAAGTCATGAATGCAACAAACATCAATGATTAAAAACACCTATTGCACCATATGCCCCTGTTCCAATCCAGTGATTTGCTTTTCTTCAGCCACAGTGTTAAAACTATACACATCATTTTTCACAATCAATTCAGCATGTCTTGATGGGAATTAAACTGGGGATGGAAAGAGAACAAATGAAAACTGCACCTGAAACACATTGCTTGCCTTTGCATCCTGCAAGCTTCAAAATGTTTGCACATCTGAATTAATAAATGCTTCACTGAAACTGAACTGTGAAAGCACAAATCTCTTGCGAAAATGACTTGCACACAAAGTCGCTCTCTAGCAGAAGGGTCAAAGCAAAAAAAAAGCAACCCAAGCTCACACACACACATGCGCGCGCACGCACACACACACACACACAGATTTGCAATGACCTTGCTTGCACCTTACCCTGACTCTTCTTTACACCCCAAGCTGGCCCATCTGGTAACAGGGCGTCTATGTCCTCATCTTTGTCATGCTGCGTTCCCCATCAGAAGGGAGAGCGGAAGTGAAACTAACCCCTCCTCCCCTCTCCACAAATAATGAAACAAACCAGTCATTACAAACAGCCAGGCCAAATATCACATTTGTTGCACATGGCATGATAAAACATTCAATCACCAGGTCCCCCCCCCCCCCCCCCCCCCTTACATCTCAAAAAAAAAAAAGAATACACATGCAAGCTTTGAAAACAATATCCGATTAAAACAACAAAAAAAAGTTTTAAAAGGCGCACTGGTGTACAAACTTTATGAAATGCATCCGACTTTGCCTTCTAAATGATCCGTCAATTAAAAAATTTCTATGGCAAAAGAACATTGAAGGCAAGGTATTTTTGAGAATGGTACGTCCACCCAGACCTTCCTTTAAAAAGCCACAATGACAGTTCTCAATCCCCTGGCATAAGGGCATGATAATTACAAGGCTGCACTTCTACACAGTGACATTAATTCAGTAGGGTTTACTTCAAAGATTCATTAAAGCTGAAGAGTGAAAATTGTGTGTATAGTCAAATCTGTACATGGGTTAAAACATGAAATAAAAATCATCAGGACAGAAAGAGGCGATTTCCTTCTCTGAAATAAAAGTTTGTGCGAAAAAACAGTTATGACAATGATTCCATCACCACAACTACCACCACCCTTCTCCCCTCCCAAACGGACTTAAGTCATAAGCTTGCATAGTGCTCACACATGTATGTGGGACTGTGTGTGCTTGAATGAAGAATGTGCGTTTTAAGCGCGTGTTCTGTCTACAAGTGTGTGCATTGCATGTGTGACAGCAGATGTGTCGACATTTGTATGGCTGCAAGACAATTGCTTTGCATTTAAACTCCAATGAAATGTTCTGTCACTGTCTCCACCACATCGACTCCAAAAACCGCTCATTTTCACAACCCTGACCTCCTAAACCCAACGATCTTCAACCCCACCAGCTTCCCTTACCCCCCCCCCCCCCCCCCCCCCCCCACCCCACACCTCCGGAATCTCATCTGATTTCAATGCGCAGCATGTCCTGCTGCAGCTCGTGCCGCTCCAGCTGCCGAATGTCGGGGGCAGAGGCTGGTCTTCTCGGCGGAGTTGCAGCGGCGGCTGTGTTGGGAGTGAGGATGTGAGGCAGTGGGGGACGACTGATCACGTCGTTGACCACCACGCTGCACAACTGGTTGACTGCCACTCTGAGACGCACACACAGCAAGCGGAGGAGATGACTGCCTGTTGTTTTTTTACACATTTACACAACGATAAAAACAAGATCATGTGAAGGGAAGTAGAAGAAAGTGTACAGTATTGGGTTTTTTTTTTTCCAGCACTGCACACCATTAACTTGTAACAGTCATTGAAAACAAATATGGACACATTGTTGGTCACTACTGCACGATTCAACTTGATTCTGAACCATGAATTCAACTTATTTAAAACACTGATAATGTCTCCCCCCCCCCCCCCCCTCCCCCCCCCACCAATTCAGTGGAATGCAACACCTCGGGAAGTCCGATTCCTTGGACCTGTTAAAGTCCAGGCTGGTCTACATCTAGGGCACACAAAACACTTTCACTTGCTCAATAGAATGTGAGCCAGTGTCAAGGTGGGCCTCATCCTGCCTAGGGCGTGGTCAGGGCAGGGCAGGGCAGGGCAGGGCAGCTCTACACTGCATGCATTTGGAAGCTTCTGGTGAAATGGAACAGGCAACTGTAAAAGCCTTCCTGCAGCCCTGCTTTATCTCTTGTTTTTTCAGGGGGGTTGTTTTATTTTGTTTATTGTTTGTATGTCTGAGCACTTGACAGGTAAGTTAGAAGGTGGCAGAGATTCAGTACGGAAGATGTGTGCTGACACCAGAGCATACTACATTACCGAGATACGACACTTGGGGGTTTTCCGTAAGACCGCGGACTAGGTTACGGCCCTTAGTCAGCACGTGTAAACTCAGCTCCAACATAGCGACGCGCAAGAAGCAAGGAGGCGAAGCCTGCAGCGCTATCGGTTGTTCAAACGCTCGCAACAAAATCGATTGTGAAGGGCTGGCATTTTTTCGTTTTCCAAAGGATGAAGAAAGGCATGTACAAACTTTATTGCATTTTATTAATTATTGGCAGAGTAAACCACGTAAGCAATACCGTATACGGTGTGGGACTATGCATCTGGTGCAACTTGAGTCTAGTCTAGATCAAGTTTATAGTATGACTATGAAGCCACATGGGCAGATTTTTAACAGTTTTTATATATATATGTAAGGAAAGAGCAATGCGCATACCTTGTTTCTTCTAGAAATCATTAAGCCTACTGGCTTATTTACAGTCCCGTTAGCTAAACAACTAGGCAGCGGGGAAAACCAGACCACGCATACCGTGCCCTCACATGGCCAGTGATGTTTATGTTGATAATGACAGTGCCGACACACGTGTTTCATCACCGAATCTCTCTCTGTCTCTCTCTCTGTCTCTCTCTCTGTCTCTCTCTCTTCTCTGTCTCTCTCTCTCTCTCTCTCTCTGCGTGCAGTTGCATGGCTTGTGTGTGTACAACCTTGAGTTAATCTGACAATAAATTGGTTTCAGTCAGTGTGTGTGTGTGTGTGTGTGTGTGTGTGTGTGTGTGTGTGTGTGTGTGTGTGAGAGAGAGAGAGAGAGAGAGAGAGAGAGAGGAGAGAGAGAAAACCATTACTAACCCCCTCCACCCCCAGCATACTCGTGTGTAAACCTACATGTATCAATGACCGTTTCATGTCTAGGCCTATCTCGTCGCAATGTCTATTTTGAGGTTGATGTGTGTATTTGAAATTGTGTGCTTCTTCTTTACTCGTATTTTAAAGAAGACATTTTTTGCAAATTTTTGCAGACTGTTTGGAAAATGCAACCAGTTTTGTTTTAATCCATCTTGTATTGATGGCAGAACTTTTTTCTATGTTTTGTGGGATGAGACGGACTGCATTACCCCCTCCCACCCCCCACCTCCACCCCTTTCATTATGCCATTGTTGGACGTTGTTATAAACTGACACAACACAATTAAAGTTTGATTTGGAGACAAATAAATGGTCTTTTTTTTAAATTTAGAACAAGCCACAAACTCTCTCTCTCTCTCTCCCCACCCCACCTTCACCCATCTTACCACAGTCATGCACACACACACACACACACACACACACACACACACTATACATACATAAAAATACATGCGTATGCATGCACACATGCAGTGCACACACGCACCTACATGCACACGCACACAAACACAAGGAGGGCCAAAAAATGTGTAGAGGCATTTGAATCTGTCGTCACAAACTGCTGAAGCAGTTCAAGGTAAAGTTATGACAACAAATGCGGCCCGACGGGCGTCGTTGTTTTCATCACGGCAACGTTTTCACATAGCAGCCGCGAGCCTGCAGCCCGCGCCGACTAAGGGAGATAATCGACTGAACGGACTTGTAGGCTGTAAGAGGCAGTGTCGTATCTCGGTAATGTAGTATGCTCTGCTGACACCAACATGTTGCACATTAAAATTTTCTTCTTCCCTGTCCCATCTATAGCCTGAAATTGCGATTTTCACCTTTAATCTTTCTTTGTTTATTACCCTTCTCCTGTTGAACCACTAATCTGATGCTAAAAATATCGCAACCCCAAACGTCACAACCATCGGCATCCTGAGGTCTGATGTAAAGAGGAAGGAGAAGGAAGATCCCACATGCCACAGCACATGATGGGCGACAATGAACGGAAAGCATCTTCACAGTAAAACCTGAACACTAACATCACAATGTTGAAAGCAGACATTAGGTGAATGTCAAGGCAACTCTCACCACTAAACATTGGCAAACAGCAGAAATCCACCACTGTGACCTCTGACCTCCCACAGACACAATGGGCAGCCACTCTGAAGGGCCAAACTGTTTCACAGTCATAATGTTTCTTTTACATCATGTTCACATCGCATATAAACCTGGGAATATCATACTGGGGTGTATCGCACTAAAATCAAGAACCACATCCATGAGAAGCATGAAAGAATCTGTAAACGTGTGTATGTGTGTAGAGATAGATAAACAGATGGATACAAACTAACACACTATGCATTTATAGATAGATAAATAGATGGACACACACTTACACACTATGTGTGTATAGACAGATAAACAGATGGATACATACTAACACACTATGTGTGTATAGGTACATAAACAGATAGATACACACTTACACCCTGTGTGTGTACAGACAGATAAACAGATGGATACACACTAACACACTATGTGTGTATAGGTACATAAACAGATAGATACACACTTACACCCTGTGTGTGTACAGACAGATGAATAGATGGATACACAATAACACAGGAGTTTCCAAAAGGCATCCAATTTGAAATGATTTTCGTTTTGGAGCAGTACAAGTACAGAGTGCTCTCCATTTCACTTCCTTACTTCATAGCATCAAAACACAGTTCATTCATCAACCAGTCACAGGAGGCCATACAAAGAACTTCTGGGAGCAAAGTGCTGACAGGTATTTACCGGCACAGTTTTGTGCATTACACTGAAACTTCTACTTCGTTCTCCATTCACCTCCTCCCCCTTGCCTGTCTTCCCTCCTCTCACTCTAAAACAAAAATTTACAAAAAATATAAACACACACACAAGAGGTGTGTGTGTGAGTGTGTGTGTGTGTGTATATGTGTGTGTGTGTGCACAGTTTGCAACTGCCTCTTTTCATCTGATGTAAAACATTAATTCTGAGGCAAATAAATTGCTGCTAATGTCTAAACTTATTCTCTCCTATCAAATAAATGCATAAAGCAACATAAGAATAGTGAATTTCCCTAATGAATTTTTTTTTGGACAAGTTATCTTTCTGTACCTGATGCATGCTTTGCTCCCCACCCCCATCTCAACAAATATGTCTGTGCGCACATATATATATATATATATATATATATATATATATATATATATATATGTATGTGTGTGTGTGTGTGTGTGTGTGTGTAGCATGAATACGCAGGTGTTGGTAGTTCATGGAATTTATGCATGTACATAACAAAAGTAATTAAACTGATTACGCCCTGCTAAAAGGATGTTAACAAAAAACAGGCCAACAATGGTTCAGAGTACTTACAAAAAGGCGAAGTTTGCCGTCAGCACAGTTTCAAAAATGAGCAGCGACAGCAGTGACCCACAGATCTGAGGCAACAAAAAACAGACAATCACACTGTAAAGAACAGCAGTGAACCACAGATCTGATACAACAAAAGACAATCACACTGTAAAGAACAGCTTTGAACCACAGATCTGAGGCAACAAAAGACAGACAATCACACTGTAAAGAACAGCAGTGAACCACAGATCTGAGGCAACAAAAGACAATCACACTGTAAAGAACAGCAGTGAACCACAGATCTGAGGCAACAAAAGACAGACAATCACTGTAAAGAACAGCAGTGAACCACAGATCTGAGGCAACAAAAGACAATCACACTGTAAAGAACAGCTTTGAACCACAGATCTGAGGCAACAAAAGACAGACAATCACACTGTAAAGAACAGCAGTGAACCACAGATCTGAGGCAACAAAAGACAGACAATCACACTGTAAAGAACAGCTTTGAACCACAGATCTGATGCAACAAAAGACAATCACACTGTAAAGAACAGCTTTGAACCACAGATCTGATGCAACAAAAGACAATCACACTGTAAAGAACAGCTTTGAACTGCAGATCTGAGGCAACAAAAGACAATCACACTGTAAAGAACAGCTTTGAACCACAGATCTGAGGCAACAAAAGACAGACAATCACACTGTAAAGAACAGCAGTAAACCACATATCTGATGCAACAAAAGACAATCACACTGTAAAGAACAGCTTTGAACCACAGATCTGAGGCAACAAAAGACAGACAATCACACTGTAAAGAACAGCAGTAAACCACAGATCTGATGCAACAAAAGACAATCACACTGTAAAGAACAGCAGTGAACCACAGATCTGATGCAACAAAAGACAATCACACTGTAAAGAACAGCTCTGAACCACAGATCTGAGGCAACAAAAGACAGACAATCACACTCTAAGGACAGCAGTGATCACAATCGGATGTGATATATTCATATATTAATTCTGTGGTGTTGTCCAAAAGCTCAGGATGTGGCACACTGTCTCCACACTGTGCTGTGCCTATAGAATGCAGGTTGACACATGTCCATCAACATACTAGGAAAAATTACAGAGACTTTTCCACACTGTGCTGTGCCTATAGAATGCAGGTTGACACATGCCATCAACATACTAGGAAAAATTACAGAGACTTTTCCACACTGTGCTGTGCCTATAGAATGCAGGTTGACACATGTCCATCAACATACTAGGAAAAATTACAGAGACTTTTCCACACTGTGCTGTGCCTATAGAATGCAGGTTGACACATGTCCATCAACATACTAGGAAAAATTACAGAGACTTTTCCACACTGTGCTGTGCCTATAGAATGCAGGTTGACACATGCCATCAAAATACTAGGAAAAATTACAGAGACTTTTCCACACTGTGCTGTGCCTATAGAATGCAGGTTGACACATGCCATCAAAATACTAGGAAAAATTACAGAGACTTTTCCACACTGTGCTGTGCCTATAGAATGCAGGTTGACACATGCCATCAACATACTAGGAAAAATTACAGAGACTTTTCCACACTGTGCTGTGCCTATAGAATGCAGGTTGACACATGTCCATCAACATACTAGGAAAAATTACAGAGACTTTTCCACACTGTGCTGTGCCTATAGAATGCAGGTTGACACATGCCATCAAAATACTAAGAAAAATTACAGAGACTTTTCCACACTGTGCTGTGCCTATAAAATGCAGGTTGACACATGTCCATCAACATACTAGGAAAAATTACAGAGACTTTTCCACACTGTGCTGTGCCTATAGAATGCAGGTTGACACATGCCATCAACATACTAGGAAAAATTACAGAGACTTTTCCACACTGTGCTGTGCCTATAGAATGCAGGTTGACACATGTCCATCAACATACTAGGAAAAATTACAGAGACTTTTCCACACTGTGCTGTGCCTATAGAATGCAGGTTGACACATGTCCATCAACATACTAGGAAAAATTACAGAGACTTTTCCACACTGTGCTGTGCCTATAGAATGCAGGTTGACACATGCCATCAAAATACTAGGAAAAATTACAGAGACTTTTCCACACTGTGCTGTGCCTATAGAATGCAGGCAGACACAGGCCCAACAAAATATTAGGCAAAATTACAGAGACTTTTCCACACTGTGCTGTGCCTATAGAATGCAGGTTGACACATGTCCATCAAAATACTAGGAAAAATTACAGAGACTTTTCCACACTGTGCTGTGCCTATAGAATGCAGGTTGACACATGTCCATCAACATACTAGGAAAAATTACAGAGACTTTTCCACACTGTGCTGTGCCTATAGAATGCAGGTTGACACATGTCCATCAACATACTAGGAAAAATTACAGAGACTTTTCCACACTGTGCTGTGCCTATAGAATGCAGGTTGACACATGCCATCAAAATACTAGGAAAAATTACAGAGACTTTTCCACACTGTGCTGTGCCTATAGAATGCAGGTTGACACATGCCATCAAAATACTAGGAAAAATTACAGAGACTTTTCCACACTGTGCTGTGCCTATAGAATGCAGGTTGACACATGTCCATCAACGTACTAGGAAAAATTACAGAGACTTTTCCACACTGTGCTGTGCCTATAGAATGCAGGTTGACACATGTCCATCAACATACTAGGAAAAATTACAGAGACTTTTCCACACTGTGCTGTGCCTATAGAATGCAGGTTGACACATGCCATCAAAATACTAGGAAAAATTACAGAGACTTTTCCACACTGTGCTGTGCCTATAGAATGCAGGCAGACACAGGCCCAACAAAATATTAGGCAAAATTACAGAGACTTTTCCACACTGTGCTGTGCCTATAGAATGCAGGTTGACACATGTCCATCAAAATACCAGGAAAAATTACAGAGACTTTTCCACACTGTGCTGTGCCTATAGAATGCAGGCAGACACAGGCCCAACAAAATACTAGGCAAAATTACAGAGACTTTTAGCTCGACTCTTTATCAGTGGGCAGTTCTTTCCTGTGAATCAAACGTGATGACGTTTTCTCTCTAATCATGTGATCTGAAGACAGACCGGAGGTCGCATTTTCTCCAAACACAATGGCTGACTGAAAGTAATTTTGTTGGGGAAAGATGTTCTGACTCATGTCAGTAAAGGATTCAGCACCGAATGTGTTAGCCAGAAAAACATTATTTTGATTGGGGAATAAAAAATCTAATTCCTTCCAGTACATTTACTAATGGAGAGTACACATACCTTTCCACAATTTCTTACTTCAGAATTTCATAACATGATCTAAAAACATTGTAGAAATTAAGAATGGCCTTCACAAAGAAACTCTGGAAATTTCTTACATAAACATACTTTTCAAATCAGGTATAATTTTCATGTGGTTTTTTATTTTGTGCAATTCACTAAATTAAATGGTGACACTTTAAAAAAAGGTGGGGAACTTGTGACAACTTAATGAAGTAACATTTAGACAATATTTTCAAAAATCAATACCCTTGAACGATTACCAAAGCATACATGCTAGGTATTTTGTTTAAAGCTTTCTTAAGTTTACTTTTAAAATATTGAAACATGTTTCATGGGAGCTTCTCATAAATGCAGACCTTCCAATACCTAAATGGCTTGTCAGTATCTTTTGCAACTGTTCTCAGTATTTTCAAGCAGTTGCCAGTATTTTCATCGCATGCACGGCATAATCATGTTAGATATTTATTATATTATTTAAATGAGAAAAAAAAACTATAAACATAACCCCTGCATATAGTATAATGTACATGTACACACAACATACACAGACATTATTAAAATTATAGCTAAAAATCATTATAAAAGAACCATGGTTCACTAGCAGTCATACAGACACACAGAAGAGATACACAGGGGGGAAAACATGATGTCGCACAAAAACACAAACATAAGCAAAGGAGTAGGCCTACCTAATTGTAGATTAATGTTGTACAAGTAATCCATTCAGCTTCAGTTTCTGGTTTAGTCACAGGGAAGGTCAGTCTTTGTTGCACAAATAATCCATTCAGTTTCAGTGTCACAATAATACTACTTCATAGGCATAGCTTTCGGCAATTTTATTGCCTGGAAACATAGCTCTGAACAAGGGCCCAGCATGGTCGGAAGCACTCAGTGGAATGTTGTGCTCCACGAGGAAGTGAGTGAACAGGGTTTCAGCACGAATCACATCCTGCTCATCACATTTGTCTTTGGAAGAGACAGAGTCGAAAAAATTGGTAACTTTGGACGATTGCACCACAGCTGCTCCTTTTTTCGTATGTCTTGCCGACTTCACGTGCCTGCCAACATCGTTGGCGCCACCGGCACTAATTACAAAGTCGAAATCGCACACCGTGCATCTGGCAAAAGTTGATCCAACTTTGGATTCCACTATGCACGGGTACGTCTTAGTGTACGACTTCAGGAAGTGCTGATCTCGTTTCTGTTGCTTTTTTCCTCCACTGCCTGATGCCGTTGACTCCTCGATTTTCCGCTTTTGCAAAGTTTTCTCCATTTTTTCCCCCCTCGATTAAACTTGGACAATCTCTGGATAGTAGAACTTTCAACCGGAAAGCAGAAGCAACTCAAAAGTTTCGTTGATTGGACAAAAGTTGGAATAGCTTAACGCAACAGCTAACGCGATTGGTCGATGGTCGATGTTGAGGCAGGCAGAGGCTAAAAATAGCCATTCCATTGCCATGTTCGTCGCACACAAGCCAAGCCTTCCTTTCCCTTCTCTCTCTCTCTGTCTCTCTCAACCAGTGTCTGTGTAGTCGAAACACACGACTGAGCCATTCCATTGCGATGTTCGTCGCACCAGGGACCGTGGTCCCTGGTCGCACACAAGCCAAGCCTTCCCTTCCCTTCTCTCTCTCTGTCTCTCTCGACCAGTGTCTGTGTAGTGGAAACACACGACTGGAACGGTTTTATTATGCCATTCTCGAGCTTATTTTTGGGAGATTTTATCTCCGTATTGATTTACAGTCGATCGTATTTTCCGTATTTTTCTTCTTCTCCGTACGAAAATACGGTGGGAACGGGACGGTTGGAAGGTCTGTAAATGTAACTTTTTAAAAAATTACATCACTAAATTCTAAAACAGAAAAAAGAGTGAAAGGCATGTGTGTTAACATCAAAATGTTTCTGCTGTCCATCAGCAAATGCAGCTTGTCTCCATCAATGTAATGTTACCTTGGTCATATGAACACATTCATATGTCATGCTCTTCACCTGTCACAAGTGTCAACCCTGCTTTCACTCTGACATTTCTTTGGGGAAAGAGTGACCTCTGACCCATGTCAAAACAACACTATCAGAGAGAAAGCCAGTTTTCTGTCAATGGGGAAGGTCTGTGTACAGTTAAATGGTCAAGCTCATCACCTGAGTACTTTTCATTGAAGCCAGTAAACGCTCGCACAAAACAAAACAAACAAAATACTAAAAAATCACTGTTCTGCTTAAATTATAATTTTGACACCTCACCATATGCAGAAGACTCGGCTTCAGCATGATGCCAATGCGATAATTTTTTCTTAAAATGGCCAAAACATTTTACAACAAAGTGACAAGTCCATTTTCAGTATGCCGTTAACTGTGATTGCACCACTTTTATCTGTTTTTTGTTTTCTTTTGTTCTTTTTTGACACAGCCATGTGTGAACACATATGCATAAACGATGTATAAAATTTACCAAAAGTATACGGGTGCAGAGATCTACTTACAGAACATTCGGTCTTTTGTCAATTCCAATTGTAATGTTGAACGAATATGGTGTCATCCTTACGCTCAAAATACAGTCCACTTGGTTCTGTTCTCTCAAAACTGACGGCTATAATCAATCTGGCTACCAATGAATAGAGTGAAGTACAAATTACCCAGAAAAAAAAAACAAAAAAAAACAACTGTGAATATGAAATTTCATCAACCATGATTGGACTGATTCATCCCAACAGCATTAACTGGTTAACAAAAATTTTTGCAATTTCTCAAAATACAAATTCAGTTCCTTCAAAGGTAAGTTAAACAAACTAGACTGTATTCCCATACATCATGTATTCAATGCAAATCAACATAATCCATATCAACAGATGGCATTTTGGCACGAGAAAGCCAAGGCAGACTTGACTGATAAGCAAGTTTTCGTGCATCCATTCCAGACAGTTTTCTCCATGTCTTTATCATCCTCATCTGTACACGTGAAAAACTGAGATTGCATGTTCATAACAGAAATGCATACTTTTATGTTCAATCACATGTTCATAACAGAAATACATACTTTTATATTTGATCACACGTTCATAACAGAAATAAATACTTTTATATTTAATCACACGTTCATGACAGAAATACATACTTTTATATTTAATCGAATCCATTATATAATCAGTGGTGCCTACATCAAAACTGGACACATAGACAAGCATCACTTTGCCATCAAGAACCAACTTGAAGACAAATTTTGAAGTCCTATAAATTGAATTCATTTCATACAACCCTATCCTTGCCCCTCTCTTAACTATTACGCTTTCCTCCTCCTCCTCCACTATCAAATATATTATGTGTGAGGCATTGCCTTTGCAACAGAGCACATACACACACTCACCCCCTCCCTCTTCCCCTCCCACACACAGGCAGACTGACCCTGGCAATGGCCTGTACTGTCCTCAACTGCCAAACCAACCAGCCGGGAGCCATCCTGCACCATCCATGGAAGCCTGCGCTGTGTTCACATAGAGTGCAGGCACGCAGAGGGCATTCCATTAACACGTGAAGGGACGTATTTGCTCCCTGGCAGATGCCATTCTGTAGTGGCTACTGGATGTGACACAACAGAACTTCCACGGGAGCATTCTGATGGGTGCACCAGCCCTTCTTTCATGGCTGCAGAGCACACCGGCAAAAAGTGCCACCACCGAGCAACTGCTTGGCGTGTTAATGGAATGCATGCCTGCAGCCTATGTGAACATTGCGCAGGTCACCAAGGGTGGTGCAGGATTGCTCCCAGCTGGTTTGTTCGGCAGTTGACAGTACTTCTCTGGGTCCTATCTGCACCTTCCGGTGTATATGTTTCTTTTCTTTCATACACACACTCACCCCCTCCCTCTACCCCTCCCACACACAGGCAGACTGACCCTGGCAATGGCTTGTACGGCAGAGAAGTCCAGACCAGAGGGCAGAAAGTCTGTCTCCTGCAGACGGATGGCTGTCACGTTCAGGAAGATTCCCAGAACACCACTGTGGAATGTTTTGCAAGGTAAAGACCACTTGTGCATGAAATCACGATCAACATATACAAACTCTTTCATTCCAATACACACACACACACACACACATATGCACATGTGCACGTCCATGATACTAGAAACAGGTGAAATGTTGGCCGGTAACTGACTTTGATAATCAACAAAAGAATTGTGAAATGTTGGCCGGTAACTGATTTTGATAATCAACAAAAGAACTTGCAGAAAAATGTGGATGCAGTTGATGGTTTGATGTGATGCGTTATCCATTTGTCTTGTGAAATAAAAGAATTTTGCAAACAAAATGTGTTGTGTGCATTTCATATTATTTTTTTTTCAATTTGAAGTGTCCACTCAAAATAGCAGCAAAAATGTGACATCAACACACTGGCATACTTCTGTGCAAAGTTCTTCAGTGCTATAAAATCCAGGCACTTTATAATTCAGCAAGAAAATCATAGTTAATAAATGAAATATTCTGTTGAATAAAGTGGAAGGAATGAAAACATGTGTCTTCTGGAATTTTGAAGCAATCAAAAACAGTCCTGACAAAAGTTACTTTCGCTTCCATATTCAACTATCGAGGTAAGAGGTTATCTACTATGCATACACACTTTTGTGAATACAAAAAATAGGTCGTTTATAAGTGGCAATACACTTACTTGTCCAAATGACCAAAAAATGTTCAAAAATACACAATTTAATTTTAAAGCAGTTAACCGAGGCCTTTTTTTTTTTAACCACGAATGGCTTCGTTTCACTCTGTAACTTACGGAATGGCGACCGACTGAAACTTGCGAGTGAACTCAACACTTGAAATCATGTTCTTGGCATGACATAGTGTCTGAAAATTCCATGCATGTGACCTTCACCCCCAACAGGTGAACCACTCATATCTTATGCATGTGACCTTCACCCCCAACAGGTGAACCACTCATATCTTATTTGAGAGAAACTGGTTTTCATTTCTCATTCCTTTGAAGGTAACACAACGACACCCTGCTCCAATTCAGGGCACACAACAAAGTTCCATTATTCACTACACAACGACACCCTGCTCCAATTCAGGGCACACAACAAAGTTCCATTATTCACTACACAACGACACCCTGCTCCAATTCAGGGCACACAACAAAGTTCCATTATTCACTACACAACGACACCCTGCTCCAATTCAGGGCACACAACAAAGTTCCATTATTCACTACACAACGACACCCTGCTCCAATTCAGGGCACACAACAAAGTTCCATTATTCACTACACAACGACACCTGCTCCAATTCAGGGCACACAACAAAGTTCCATTATTCACTACACAACGACACCCTGCTCCAATTCAGGGCACACAACAAAGTTCCATTATTCACTACACAACGACACCCTGCTCCAATTCAGGGCACACAACAAAGTTCCATTATTCACTACACAACGACACCCTGCTCCAATTCAGGGACACAACAAAGTTCCATTATTCACTACACAACGACACCCTGCTCCAATTCAGGGCACACAACAAAGTTCCATTATTCACTACACAACGACACCCTGCTCCAATTCAGGGCACACAACAAAGTTCCATTATTCACTACACAACGACACCCTGCTCCAATTCAGGGCACACAACAAAGTTCCATTATTCACTACACAACGACACCCTGCTCCAATTCAGGGCACACAACAAAGTTCCATTATTCACTACACAACGACACCCTGCTCCAATTCAGGGCACACAACAAAGTTCCATTATTCACTACACAACGACACCCTGCTCCAATTCAGGGCACACAACAAAGTTCCATTATTCACTACACAACAACACCCTGCTCCAATTCAGGGCACACAACAAAGTTCCTTTATCACTACACGACACCCTGCTCCAATTCAGGGCACACAACAAACACCCTGCTCCAATTCAGGGCACACAACAAAGTTCCATTATTCACTACACAACGACACCCTGCTCCAATTCAGGGCACACAACAAAGTTCCATTATTCACTCCAGGCTCCAATGTCCTTAAAACAGTAACTTTACTATTTATCAATCATTATCGCACACATATCTTGTGCACTGGAGAGATTATATCAACAATCTACTTAAATAAACAAAAGACTGAAAGCAAGTGTCCAAGTCCAAAAGCCATTTCCCAGTATCATGGACATGAACACATGTGTACACACACACGTATGCACCTGTATCATACATACATTATGACGTATTGGGCACTGTAAAAAGAAAAAAAAAAGATTAGCCAGCAAAAGTAACCTATCAAAATTTAAGACCATGCACAGAACAAAATTAAAAGGCTGTCCACATTATAGTGTGTCTTCAACAAGAGATCTTGCTCAAGAGCAAGATGTCCACCACTGGCTACGCGATCAATCACTGTCACCACCAGGAGCCTTGACAGAGACTGTTTAGGATCAGGTACCACAGCACAGTGACTCCTCAGCAGTACAGTAATATCTCCTGTGGTGGGATGACCTACAATGACCTGATGACAGCAGTACAGTAATATCTCCTGTGGTGGGATGACCTACAATGACCTGATGACCCCCAAGCAGTACAGTAATATCTCCTGTGGTGGGATGACCT
>CM031622.1:41004066-41096566 GCA_018398815.1 Conus ventricosus
ACAATGACCTGATGACCCCCCAGCAGTACAGTAATATCTCCTGTGGTGGGATGACTTACAATGACCTGATGACCCCCCAGCAGTACAGTAATATCTCCTGTAGTGGGATGACCTACAATGACCTGATACTCACAGCACTCTGGGGAGTGACCCCTGGTATTGGTTTGTATGAGGACACCTGTTTACACTAAAAAGCAATGAAAAGAAAAGAAGGAGTGACTAATACTCCACTGAATGAGACAGGAAACAATGAATGAAGAACCAGCAGGCAGCTCTTCTGTCAGCTTTATCTTCCTTTTCACCTCCCAGCTTCATCTGCAGTTGTTGCACTGTGAAACTCAGCAGCAGCTGATTTTCTTTGTGGATTTCTTTTCAACACGTCTGTGTACGTAATCAATCCTGACAAGTTTACAGGCCTAATTTGGCCTCTTGTGGTCAGCAGGGCTATAAGTAACATGAATTGAATTGAACTGTTTTGGTTTGTTTTATTTCAATGAAATACTATGTGGTTCTTTATTTCATCTACCAACTGAAACATGCTTTTTTCATTAAAAATAAACAACTCTAGGATATCTTGCTTTCTTTCAGTAATACAAATAACTTACAATTTTTCTAAATTGTCATTTACTACCACTACTACACACATACACACACACAGACTACACAAACAACACATTAGATTGAAAAAAAACATCTACACACACACACACTCAAACATGTACACACACACACACACACACACACACACACACACACACATACACACACACACACACTCAAACATGCACACACACACTCAAACATGCACACTCAAACATGCACGCACGCACACACACACACACACACACACACACACACACACACACACTCAAACATGCACACACACACACACACACACACACACACACACACACACACACACACACACACACTCAAACATGCACACTCAAACACACACACACACACACACACACACAGACTACACGAACAATACATTAGGAAAAAAAAAAAAAAAACTACACACACACACACACACACACACACACACACACACACAAAGTGAGAAAAAAATCCAGTGCCTCACCTCAACACACATCCAATGTAGAACTTGGTGAAATAGAGGTATGGGTAGTTGACTGCATCCCACACATCACCTGCCATTAGGGAAAACACTATGTCAGGAAGTCAAATCTCTCATGGTTTTTCCTTCATACCTCCAGCTGCCACACAGCTCTATAGTCCATGGGCTGAAAGCACTCCAAAATACCATCCCCCAAATTTATCAAGTACTGAATTTGAAAAAAAAAGAAAAAAAGGACAAAACACCCATTTCAGCTGACTAATCAGTAAAAGATGATGGATTGTAAACCCTGGACAATCATTCTAAAAGGCACTAAAGCTGTAAAACAATCATTCTAAAAGGCACTAAAGCTGTACAATAATCATTCTAAAAGGCACTAAAACTGTACAATAATCATTCTAAAAGGCACTAAAACTGTACAATAATCATTTTAAAAGGCACTAAAGCTGTACAATAATCATTCTAAAAGGCATTAAAGCTGTACAATAATCATTCTAAAAGGCACTAAGCTGTACAATAATCATTGTAAAAGGCACTATATTCTAAAAGGCACTAAAACTGTACAATAATCATCCTAAAAGGCACTAAAGCTGTACAATAATCATTCTAAAAGGCACTAAAACTGTACAATATGCACTGATCCGATCTGTCTTCATCCCTCCACTGTTAGTAAATGGAATGAAAATATTAGCCAATTTCATTGGACAAAGACATGGCCACTGCTTTAGACAACACTGATACTACTCAATGTTTCAGACAGATTTTGCACCGCCATTTTTGTTTTGCCAGATGAGTTGTCCATTATGCATTACATCTGCTACTACCATAAAGCAAGCCTAATTACACTGAAATCCACGTTCCTGGGCTCCCCCCCCCCCCCCCCCCCCCCCCCCCCCCCCCCCCCCCCCCCCCCCCCCCCCCCCCCCCCCCCCCCCCCCCCCCCCCCCCCCCCCCCCCCCCCCCCCCCCCCCCCCCCCCCCCCCCCCTGTCATTCCCCTGAAAATTGTTTCTCCAACTAGTTCGTTCTTGTTTCATCTGGGCTCGCAACTCCCTCCACACTGTTTGCCAACTACCCATCTAATGCACTTTCACAACTCCAGTTTTTCTCTGCTTCATTTAAATGCCTCAAATGTCACTTTCCCCTCCCCAAACCACTTCAACTCACTTTTTCTGTCTCTTGGTCAGCTCTGTCTGCCAGCTACCCAAATACACTCTCTGCTTTCGCTTCACTTTCCCCACTTGAATCCTCTGTCCCCCCCAATTTCTCCCCTCCTTTCATCCTTTCCTTTTTTGCCCCTTCCCCCCACTTTCTCTCTCTCTTTTCATCCCCGTCTGCCCCTTTCCCCCCACTTTCTCTCTCTTCTTTTCATCCCTCCTTGCCCTTTCCCCCCACTTTTCTCTCTCTCTCTTTTTCCCTCCCCCTCCCCCTTTCCCCCCACTTTCTCTCTCTCTTTTCATCCCCTCTGCCCCTTTCCCCCCCACTTTCTCTCTCTCTTTCACCCTCCTCTGCCCCTTTCCCCCCACTTCTCTCTCTCTTTCATCCCCCTCTGCCCCTTTCCCCCCACTTTCTCCTCTCTTTTCATCCCCTCTGCCCCTTTCCCCCCACTTTCTCTCTCTTTTTCATCCCCTCTGCCCTTTCCCCCCATTTCTCTCTCTCTCTTTTCATCCTCCTCTCCCCCTTTCCCCCCACTTTCTCTCTCTCTTTTCCATCCCCTCTGCCCCTTTCCCCCATTTTTCCTCTCCTCTTTTCATCCCCCTCTGCCCCTTTCCCCACTTTCTCTCTCTCTCTCTCTTTTCATCCTCCTCTGCCCCTTTCCCCCACTTTCTCTCTCTCTTTTTTCATCCCCTCTCCCCCTTTTCCCCCCACTTCCTCCTTTTTCATCCCCTCTGCCCTTTCCCCCCATTTTCCCCTCCTCTCTCTTTTTCATCCCCCTCTGCCCCTTCCCCCCACTTTCTCTCTCTCCTCTTTCATCCTCCTCTGCCCCTTTCCCCCCTTCCCTTTTCCCTTTTTTCATCCCCTCTGCCCCTTTTCCCCCCACTTTCTCTCTCTCTTTTTTCATCCCCCCCTGCCCCTTTTCCCCCCACTTCTCTCTCTCTTTTCATCCCCCTCTGCCCCTTTCCCAACTTCCTCTCCTTTTCATCCCCCTCTGCCCCTTTCCCCCACTTTCTCTCTCTCTTTTTTTCATCCTCCTCTGCCCCTTTCCCCCCACTTTCTCTCTCTCTTCTCTTTTTCATCCCCCTCTGCCCCTTTCCCCCACTTTCTCTCTCTCCCCTTTCATCCTCCTCTGCCCTTTCCCCCCACTTTCTCTCTCTCCCCTCTCTTTCATCCCCCTCGCCCCTTTCCCCCCCTTCTCTCTCTCTCTCTTTTTCATCCCCTCTGCCCCTTCCCCCCATTTTTCCCCTCTCTCTCTTTTCATCCCCTCTGCCCCTTTCCCCCCACTTCCCCTCCTTCTTTTTCATCCCCCCTTTCCCCCCTTTTCCCCCCTTTCTCTCTCTCTCTCTTTTCATCCCCCCCTCCCCTTTCCCCCCCCACTTTCTTCTCTCTCTCTCTTTTTTCACCCCCTCTGCCCTTTCCCCCCACTTCTCTCCTCTCTTTTCCTCCTCCTCTCCCCCTTTCCCCCCACTTTCTCTCTCTCTTTTTCATCCCCCTCTGCCCCTTTCCCCCCACTTTCTCTTCTCTCTTTCATCCTCCTCTGCCCTTTCCCCCCCACTTCTCCTCTTTTTCATCCCCTCTGCCCCTTTCCCCCCACTTTCTCTATCTCTCTTTTCATCCTCCCTGCCCCTTTCCCCCCACTTTCCTCTCTTCTCCCTTCATCCCCCTCCTCCCTTTCCCCCACTTTCTCTCTCTCTCTTTTCATCCTCCTCTGCCCCTTTTCCCCCACTTCTCTCTCTCTCTCTCTTTTCATCCTCCTCTGCCCCTTTCCCCCCACTTTCTCTCTCTCTCTTCTTTCATCCCCCTCTGCCCTTTCCCCCCACTTTCTCTCTCTCTCTTTCTCCTCTCTCCCCCTTTCTTCCTCCTTCCTCTCTCTCTCTCTTTCATCCCCCTCTGCCCCTTTCCCCCCACTTTCTCTCTCTCCTTCTCTCTCTCTTTTTCCTCTCCCTCTCTCTCTTTTCACCTCCCTGCCCTTTCCCCCCACTTTCTTCTCCTCTTTTCATCCCCTCTGCCCTTTCCCCCACTTTCTCTCTCTCTTTTCATCCCCCTCGCCCCTTTCCCCCCACTTTCTCTCTCTCTTTTCATCCCCTCTGCCCCTTTCCCCCCACTTTCTCTCTCTCTCTTTTCAATCCTCCTCTGCCCCTTTCCCCCCACTTTCTCTCTCTCTCTCTCTTTCACCCCCCTCTGCCCCTTTCCCCCCACTTTCTCTCCCCCTCTTTTCATCCCCCCTGCCCTTTCCCCCACTTTCTCTCTCTCTCTCTCTTTTCATCCCCCTCTGCCCTTTCCCCCCACTTTCTTTTCTCTCTTTTCACCCCCCCTCCCCTTTCCCACACTTCCTCTCTTTTTCATCCTCTCTGCCCCTTTCCTCCCACTTTCTCTCTCTCTCTCTTTTCATCCCCCTCTGCCCCTTTCCCCCCACTTTCTCTCTCTCTCTCTTCATCCTCCCTGCCCCTTTCCCCCCACTTTCCTCTCTCTCTCTTTCTTTCATCCCCCTCTCCCCCCTTTCCCCCCACTTCCCCTCTCTTCTCTTTTCATCCTCCTCTGCCCCTTTTCCCCCACTTTCTCTCTCTTTTCATCCCCTCTGCCCCTTTCCCCCACTTTCTCTCTCTCTCTTTTCATCCTCCTCTGCCACCTTTCCCCCCACTTTCTCTCTCTCTTTTCATCCCCCTCTCCCTTTCCCCCCATTTCTTCTCTCTCTTTTCATCCCCTTGCCCTTTCCCCCACTCTCCTCTTTTCATCCCACTCTCCCCCTTTCCCCCCATTTCCTCTCTCTCTTTTCATCCTCCTCTGCCCTTTCCCCCCCACTTTCTCTCTCTCTCTCTTTTCATCCTCCTCTGCCCTTTCCCCCACTTTCTCTCTCTCTTTTCATCCTCCTCTGCCCCTTTCCCCCACTTTCCCTCTCTTTTCATCCTCCTCTCCCCCTTTCCCCCCCACTTTCTCTCTCTCTCTCTTTTCATCCTCCTCTGCCCCTTTCCCCCACTTTCTCTCTCTCTCTTTTCATCCCCCTCTCCCCTTTCCCCCCACTTTCTCTCTCTCTCTTTTCATCCTCCTCTGCCACTTTTCCCCCCACTTCTCTCTCTCTTTCATCCCCCTCGCCCCTTCCCCCACCTCTCTTTTTCATCCACCTCTGCCCTTTCCCCCACTTTCTCTTCTCTTTTTTTCATCATCCTTTTGCCCTTTCCCCCCACTTTCCCCTCTCTCTCTTTTCATCCCCCTCTCCCCCTTTTCCCCCCCCACTTTCTCTCCTTTTTCCTTTTCATCCCCTCTGCCCCTTTTCCCCCACTTTCTCTCTCCTCTCTTTTTCTTTCCTCCTCTGCCCCTTTCCCCCCACTTTCCTCTCCTCTCTCTTTCATCCCCCTCTGCCTTTCCCCCCACTTCTCTCTTCTCTCTCTTTTTCATCCCCCTCTGCCCCTTTCCCCCCCCTTCCTCTCTCTCTCTCTCTCTCTTCTCTCTCTCTTCTTTTCATCCTCTGCCCCTTTCCCCCACTTTCTCTCTCTCTTTTCTTCCTCCCTGCCCCTTTCCCCCCACTTTCTCTCTCTCTCTTTTCATCCCCCTCTGCCCCTTTCCCCCCACTTTCTCTCTCTCTTTCATCCCCCCTCTGCCCCTTTCCCCCCACTTTCTCTCTCTCTTCTTCATCCTACTCTGCCCTTTCCCCCCATTTTCTCTCTCTCTCTCCTCTTTTCATCCCCCTCTGCCCCTTTCCCCCCCTTTCTCTCTCTCTCTTTTCATCCCCCTCTGCCCTTTCCCCCCACTTTCCTCCTCCCTCTTCTCTCCTCTCTCCCCTCTCTCTCTTTTCATCCCCTCTGCCCCTTTCTCCCCCTTTCTCTCTCTCTTTTCATCCCCCTCTGCCCCTTTCCCCACATTTTCCCTCTCTCTCTTTCATCCCCTCTGCCCCTTTCCTCCCACTTTCTCCTCTCTCTCTCTTCATCCCCCTCGCCCCTTTCCCCCCACTTTCTCTCTCTCCCTTTTCATCCTCCTCTGCCCCTTTCCCCCCACTTTCTCTCTCTCTCTTTTCATCCTCCTCTCCCCCCTTTCCCCCCACTTTCTCTCTCTCTCTTCTTTCTTTTATCCTCCTCTCGCCCCTTTCCCCCACTTTCTCTCCTTTTCTCTTTCCTCCTCTGCCCTTTCCCCCACTTTTCCCCCTCTTTTCATCCCCCTCTGCCCCTTTCCCCCCACTTTCCCCCTCTCTTTCATCCTCCTCCCACCCCCACTTTCCTCTCTCTTTCATCCCCCTCTCCCCTTTTCCCCCCACTTTCTCCTCTCTTTTCTCCCCCCTCTGCCCCTTTCCCCCCCACTTTCTCTCTCTCTCTCTTTCATCCCCCCTCTGCCCCTTTCCCCCCATTTTTCTCTCTCTCTTTTCATCCTCCTCTGCCCCTTTCCCCCCACTTTCTCTCTCTCCTTTTCACCCTCCTCTGCCCCTTTCCCCCCACTTTCTCTCTCTCTCTCCTCTTTTCATCCTCCTCTGCCCCTTTCCCCCCACTTTCTCTCTCTCTTTTCCTCCCCCTCTTCCCCTTTCCCCCCACTTTCTCTCTCCTCTTTTTTCCATCCTCCTCTGCCCCTTTCCCCCCACTTTCTCTCTCTCTCTTTCATCCTCCTCCCCCCTTCCCCCCCACTTTCTCTCCTCTCTTTTCATCCTCCTCTGCCCCTTTCCCCCCACTTTTCTCTCTCTTTTCATCCCCCTCTGCCCCTTTACCCCCACTTTCTCTCTCTCTCTTTTCATCCCTCCTCTCCCCCTTTCCCCCCCACTTCTCTCTTCTTTCATCCTCCTCTGCCCCTTTCCTCCACTTTCTCTCTCTCTTTTCATCCCCCTCTGCCCCTTTCCCCCCACTTTCTCTCTCTCTTTTTCATCCTCCTCTGCCCTTTCCCCCATTTTCCCTTTTCTCTCTCTTTTCATCCTCCTCTGCCCTTTTCCCCCCCACTTTCTCTCTCTCCCTTTTCTTTCCTCCTCTGCCCCTTTCCCCCCACTTTCTCCTCTCTTTTCATCCCCCTCTCCCCCTTTCCCCCCACTTTCTCTCCTCTCTTTTCATCCTCCTCTGCCCCTTTCCCCCCACTTTCTCTCTCTCTTTTCATCCTCCTATCCCCTTTCCCCCACTTTCTCTCTCTCTTTTTCACCCCTCTGCCCCTTTCCCCCCACTTTTCTCTCTCTTTTCATCCTCCTCTGCCCCTTTCCCCCCACTTTCTCTCTCTCTTTTTCATCCCCTCTGCCCCTTTCCCCCACTTTCTCTCTCTCTTTTCATCCTCCTCTGCCCCTTTCCCCCCCACTTTCTCTCTCTCTTTTCATCTCCTATCCCCCTTTTCCCCCCCTTTCTCTCTCTCTTTTCATCCTCCTATCCCCTTTCCCCCACTTTCTCTCTTCTTCATCCTCCTCCCCCCTTTCCCCCCCCCACTTTCTCTCTTCTTTTTCATCCCTCTGCCCCTTTCCCCCACTTCCTCTCTCTCTTTCTCCCCTTGCCCCTTTCCCCCCACTTTCCTCTCTCTTTTCATCCTCCTCTGCCCTTCCCCCACTTTCTCTCTCTTTTCATCCCCCTCTGCCCCTTTCCCCCCACTCTCTCTCTCTCTCTTTTCACCCCCTCTGCCCCTTTCCCCCCACTTTCTCTCTCTCTTTTCATCCCCTCTCCCTTTCCCCCACTTTCTCTCCCTTTTCATCCTCTCCCCTTTCCCCCATTTTCTCTCTCTCCTTTTCATCCCCTCTGCCCCTTCCCCCCACTTTCTCTCTCTCTCTTTTTCATCCCCCTCCCCCCCTTTTCCCCCCACTTTCTCTCTCTCCTTTTCATCCTCCTCTGCCCCTTTCACCCCACTTTCTCTCTTTCTTTTCATCCCCCTCTGCCCCTTTCCCCCCACTTTCTCTCTCTCCCCTCTTTTCATCCCCTCTCCCCTTTCCCCCACTTTCTCTCTCCCCTTTCATCCCCCCTGCCCCTTTCCCCCCACTTTCTCTCTCTCTTTTTTCCCCCCTCTGCCCTTTTCCCCCCACTTTCTCTCTCTCTTTTCATCCTCCTCTGCCCCTTCCCCCATTTCCTCTCTCTCTCTCTCTCTCTCTCTCTCTCTCTCTCTCTCTCTTCTCTCTTTCACCCCTCTGCCCCTTCCCCCCACTTTCCTCTCTCTCTCTCTCTTTCATCCTCCTCTCCCCCTTTTTCCCCCCCAAACTTCCCCTTTCACCCCTCTGCCCTTCCCCCACTTCCTCTCATTTTCATCCCCTCTCCCCCTTTCCCCCCACTTTCTCTCTCTCTTTTCCTTTTCATCCCCTCTGCCCCTTTCCCCCCACTTTCTCTCCTCTCTTTTCATCCTCCTCTGCCCCTTTCCCCCTTCTCTCTCTCTTCTCTCTCTCTCTCTTTTCATCCCCCTCTGCCCCTTTCCCCCCCCTTTCCACCCCTTCATCCCCTTTTCCCTTTCCCCCACTCTCTCCTCTCTTTTCATCCTCCTCTGCCCCTTTCCCCCACTTTCTCCTCCTTTCACCCTCCTCTGCCCCTTTCCCCCACTTTCTCTCTCTCTCTTTTCATCCCCTCTGCCCTTTCCCCCCCACTTCTCTCTCTTTCACCTCCTCCCTTCCCCCCACTTCTCTCTCTCTCCCCCTCCTCCCCCCACTTTCTCTCTCTTTTCATCCTCCCTGCCCCTTTCCCCCCACTTTCCTCTCTCTCTCCCCTTTTCATCCCCCTCTGCCCCTTTTCCCCCCATTCTCTCCTCTCTCTTTTTCATCCCACTCTGCCCCTTTCCCCCCCACTTTCCTTCTTTCCTCCCCCTCTGCCCCTTTCCCCCCACTTTCTCTCTCTCTCTTCTTTTCATCCCCCTCCCCCTTCCCCCCACTTTCCTCTCTTCTTTTCATCCCCCCTCTGCCCCTTTCCCCCATTTCCCCTCTCTCTCTTTTAAATCCTCCTCCCCTTTCCCCCCCTTTCTCTTCTTTTCTTCTTTCATTCCCTGCCCTTTCCCCACTTCTCTCTCTCTCTTTTCATCCTCCTCTGCCCCTTTCCCCCCACTTTCTCTCTCTCTTTTCATCCTCCTCTCCCCCTTTCCCCCCACTTTCTCTCTCTC
Source organism: Conus ventricosus (assembly GCA_018398815.1). NCBI lineage: Eukaryota > Metazoa > Mollusca > Gastropoda > Neogastropoda > Conidae > Conus > Conus ventricosus. The sequence continues at coordinate 41,013,327 of CM031622.1, forward strand.
TCTTTTCATCCTCCTCTGCCCCTTTCCCCCCACTTTCCCCTCTCTCTTTCATCCCCCTCTGCCCCTTTCCCCCCCACTTTCTCTCTCTTTTCATCCCCCTACCCCCTTTCCCCCCACTTTCCTCTCTTCCTCTTTCATCCCCCTCGCCCCTTTCCCCCCACTTCTCTCTCCTCGTTCACCCCCTCTGCCCCTTTCCCCCCACTTTCTCCTCCTCTCTTTTTTCATCCCCCTCTGCCCTTTCCCCCCACTTTCTCTCTCTTTCATCCCCCCTGCCCCTTTCCCCCACTTTCTCTCTCTCTTTCATCCTCCTCTCCCCCTTTCCCCCCACTTTCCCCTCTCTCCCCTTTTCATCCCCCTCTGGCCCCTTTCCCCCCCATTTTCTCTCTCTCTCTCTTTCATCCTCCCTCCCCCTTTTCCCCCCCATTCTTCTCTCTCTCTCTTTCTTTTCATCCTCCTCGCCCCTTTCCCCCCACTTTCTCTCTCTCTCTTTTTTCATCCCCTCTGCCCCTTTCCCCCCCATTCTCCCCTTTCTTTTCATCCCCCCTTGCCCCTTTCCCCCCACTTCTCTCTCTCTCTTTCATCCTCCTCTGCCACTTTCCCCCCACTTTCTCTCCTCTTTTCACCCCTCTCCCCCTTTCCCCCCATTTCTCTCTCTCTCTTTCATCCTCCTCTGCCCCTTTCCCCCCATTTTCCCTCTCTTTTCATCCCACTCTGCCCCTTTCCCCCACTTTCTCTCTCTCTTTTCATCCTCCTCTGCCCCTTTCCCCCCACTTTCTCTCTCTCTCTCTCTTTCATCCTCCTCTGCCCCTTTCCCCCCACTTTCTCTCTCTCTCTTTTTCATCCTCCCTGCCCCTTTCCCCCACTTTCTCTCTCTCTCTTTTCATCCTCCTCTCCCCCTTTCCCCCACTTTTCTCCTCTCTCTCCTCTTTTCATCCTCCTCTGCCCTTTCCCCCCACTTTCCTCTCTCTCTTTTCATCCCCTCTTCCCTTTCCCCCCTTTCCTCTCTCCTTTCATCCTCCTTGCCACTTTCCCCCCACTTTCCTCTCTCTTTCTCCCCCTCTGCCCTTTCCCCCACTTCTCTCTCTTTTCATCCACCTCTCCCCTTTCCCCCCCCACTTTCTCTATCTCTTTTCATCATCCTCTGCCCCTTTCCCCCCACTTTCTTTTCCTCCCCTCCTTTCATCCCCCTCGCCCTTCACCCCACTTTCTCTCTCTCTCTTTTCATCCTCCTCCCCCCTTTTTCCCCCACTTTCCTCTCTCCTCTCTTTCATCCTCCTCGCCCCTTTCCCCACCCTCCCTCTCTCTTTTCATCCCCCTCTGCCTTTCCCCCCTATCCTCCCCCTTTTCTTCTTTATCCCCCTCTGCCCCTTTCCCCCCACTTTCTCTCTCTCTCTCTCTCTCTCTCTCTCTCTCTCCCCTTTTCATCCCCCTCCCCTTTCCCCCCACTTTCCCCTCTCTTTCACCCTCCTCTGCCCTTTCCCCCACTTCTCTCCTCCTTTTCATCCCCCCTGCCCTTTCCCCCCACTTTCTCTCTCTCTTTTCATCCTCCTCTGCCCCTTTCCCCCACTTTCTCTCTCTCTCTTTCATCCTACTCTGCCCCTTTCCCCCACTTTCTCTCTCTCTCTCTTTCTCCCCTTCCCCTTTCCCCCACTTTCTCCTCCTCTTTACCCCTCCCTTTCCCCCATTTTCCCCCCTTTTTCCCCTTCTCCCCCCCACTCTCTCCCTTTTCATCCCCTCTGCCCCTTCCCCACATTTCTCCTCTTTTTCCCCTCTGCCTTTCCCTCCTTCCTCTCTTTCATCCCCCTCTGCCCCTTTCCCCCCACTTTTCTCTCTCCCCTTTTCTCCCCTCTGCCCCTTTCCCCCACTTTCTCTCCTCCTCTTTCTCCTCCTCTCCCTTTCCCCCCACTTTCTCTCCTCCCCTCTTTTAAATCCCCTCTGCCCCTTTCCCCCCCTTCCCTCCTCTTTCCCCTCCTCCCCTTTTCCCCCACCCCAATCCCCCTCTGCCCTTTCCCCCCATTTCTCCCCTCTCTCTTTTCATCCCCTCTCCACTTCCCCCCACTTTCTCTCTCTCTTTTCATCCCCCTCTCCCTTTCCCCCCCACTTCCTCCTCTCTTTTCACCTCCTTTTGCCCCTTTCCCCCCACTTTTCTCTCTCTCTCCTCTTTTCATCCCACTCGCCCCTTTCCCCCCACTTTCTCTCTCTCTTTTCATCCTCCTCTGCCCCTTTCCCCCCACTTTCCTCTCTCTCTTTTCATCCTCCTCCCCCCTTTCCCCCCCCCACTTTCTCTCTCCCCTTCTCTCTCTTCATCCCCCTCTGCCCCTTTTCCCCCCCACTTTCCTCTTTTCTTTTCATCCCCCTTCCCCTTTCCCCCACTTTCTCTCTCTCTCTTTCATCCTCCTCTGCCCCTTCCCCCCACTTTCTCTCTCTCTCTTTTCATCCTCCTCTCCCCCTTTCCCCCCACTTCTCTCTCTCTCTTTTTTCATCCTCCTCTGCCCCTTCCCCCCACTTTCTCTCTCTCTTTTCACCCCCTCTCCCCCTTTACCCCCACTTTCTCTCTCTCTCTTTTCATCCTCCTCTGCCCCTTTCCCCCCACTTTCTCTCTCTCTCTTTTCATCCTCCTCTGCCCCTTTCCCCCCACTTTCTCTCTCTCTCTTTTCATCCTCCTCTGCCCCCTTTCCCCCCACTTTCTCTCTCTCTTTTCATCCCCTCTTTCCCCGCCCCTTTCCCCCCACTTTCTCTCTCCCCTCTTTTCATCCCCTCTGCCCCTTCCCCCACTTTCTCTCTTCTCTTTCATCCTCCTCTGCCCTTTCCCCCCACTTTCTCTCTCTCTCTTTTCTCTCCCGCCCCTTTCCCCCCACTTTCTCTCTCCTTTTCATCCCCCTCTGCCCCTTTTCCCCCCCCACTTTTCTCTCTCTCTCTTTCACCTCCTCTGCCCCTTTCCCCCCACTTTCTCTCTCTCTTTTCATCCTCCTATGCCCCTTTCCCCCCCACTTTCTCTCTCTCTTTTCATCCCCCTCTGCCCCTTTCCCCCCACTTTCTCTCTCTCTTTTCTCCTCCTCTGCCCCTTTCCCCCCTTTTTTCCCTCTTTTCCTTTTTCATCCTCCTTCTGCCCCTTTCCCCCCCACTTTCTCTCTCTCTCTTTCTCCTCCTCTCCCCCTTTCCCCCCACTTTCTCTCTCTCTTTTTCATCCTCCTAGCCCCTTTCCCCCCACTTTCTCTCTCTCTTTTCATCCTCCTATGCCCTTTCCCCCCACTTTCTCTCTCTTTTTTCATCCTCCCTGCCCCTTTCCCCCCACTTTTCTCTCTCTCTCTTTTCATCCCCTCTGCCCCTTTCCCCCACTTTCCTCTCTCTCTTTTCATCCTCCTATGCCCCTTTCCCCCCCCACTTTCTCTCTCTCTTTTCATCCTCCTCTGCCCCTCTCCCCCACTTTCTCTCTCTTTTCATCCCCCTCTTCCCTTCCCCCCACTCTCTCTCTCCTCTTTTCATCCCCCTCTGCCCTTTCCCCCCACTTTCTCTCTCTCTTTTCATCCTCCTCTGCCCCTTTCCCCCCACTTTCTCTCTCTCTTTTTCATCCCCCTCTGCCCCTTTCCCCCACTTTCTCTCTCTCTTTTTTCATCCTCCTCTGCCCCTTTCCCCCCACTTTCCTCTCTCTCTTTTTATCCCCCCTCTGCCCTTTCCCCCCACTTTCTCTCTCTCTCTTTTCACCTCCTCTGCCCCTTCACCCCACTTTCTCTCTTTCTTTCATCCCCCTCTGCCCCTTTCCCCCCACTTTCTCTCTCTCTCTCTTTTCATCCTCCTCTGCCCCTTTCCCCCCACTTTCTCTCTCTCTCTTTTCATCCCCCTCTGCCCCTTTCCCCCACTTTCTCTCTCTTTTTCATCCCCCTCTGCCCCTTTCCCCCACTTCTCTCTCTCTCTTTTCATCCTCCTCTGCCCCTTTCCCCCCACTTTCTCTCTCTCTCTCTCTCTCCCCTCTCTCTCCCCTCTCTCCCCTCTCTCTCTCTCTTTTCTCCTCCTCTGCCCCTTTCCCCCCCTTCTCTCTCTCTCTCTCTCTTTTCTCCTCCTCTCCCCTTTCCCCCCACTTTCTCTCTCTTTTTCATCCCCCTCTGCCCCTTTCCCCCCACTTTCTCTCTCTTTTCATCCCCCTCTGCCCTTTCCCCCCACTTTCTCTCTCTCCTCTTTCATCCCCCTCTGCCCCTTTCCCCCCACTTTCTCTCTCTCTTTTTTCATCCTCCTCTGCCCCTTCCTCCCTTTCTCTCTCTCTCTCTCTCTCTCCTCCTCTCTCTCTTTTCCTTTTCATCCCCCTCTGCCCCTTTCCCCCCAAACTTCTCTCTCTCTCTTTTTCATCCCCCTCTCCCCCCTTTCCCCCCCCCACTTTCTCTCTCTCTCTTTTCATCCTCCTCTGCCCCTTTCCCCCCACTTTCTCTCTCTTTTCATCCTCCTCTGCCCCTTCCCCCCACTTTCTCTCTCTCTCTCTTTTATCCCCCCCTTGCCCTTTCCCCCCACTTTCTCTCTCTTTTAAACCTCCTCTGCCCCTTTCCCCCCACTTTCTCTCTCTCTCTCTTTTTCATCCTCCTCTGCCCCTTTCCCCCCACTTTCTCTCTCTTTTTCATCCTCCTCTGCCCTTTCCCCCACTTTCTCTCTCTCTCTCTCTCTTTCATCCCCCTCTGCCCTTTTTCCCCCCCCCTTTTCTCTCTCTCTCTCTCTCTTTTCATCCCACTCTGCCCCTTTCCCCCCACTTTCTCTCTCTTCTTTTCATCCTCCTCTGCCCCTTTCCCCCATTTTCCCTCTCTCTCTCTTTTTTCATCCTCCTCTGCCCCTTTCCCCCACTTTCTCTCTTTCTTTTCATCCTCCTCTGCCCCTTTCCCCCCACTTCTCTCTCTCTCTTTTCATCCTCCTCTGCCCCTTTCCCCCCACTTCTCTCTCTCTCTCTTTCTTTTCATCCTCCTCTGCCCCTTTCCCCCCACTTTCTCTCTCTCTCTTTTCATCCTCCTCTCCCCCTTTTTCCCCCCACTTTCTCTCTCTCTTTTCATCCTCCTCTGCCCCTTTCCCCCCACTTTCTCTCTCTCTCTTTTCACCCCCCTCTCCCCCTTTCCCCCCCCTTTCTCTCTCTCTTTTCATCCCCCTTTTGCCCCTTTCCCCCACTTTCTCTCTCTCTTTTCATCCCCTATGCCCCTTTCCCCCCCACTTTCTCTCTTCTCTCTTTTCTCCCCCTCTGCCCCTTTCCCCCCACTTTCTCCCCTCTCTTTTCATCCCCCTCTGCCCCTTTCCCCCCACTTTCTGTCTCTCTCTTTTCATCCTCCTCTGCCCCTTTCCCCCCCACTTTCTCTCTCTCTCTTTTCATCCTCCTCTGCCCCTTTCCCCCACTTTCCTCTCTCTCTTTTCATCCTCCTCTGCCCCTTTCCCCCCACTTTCTCTCTCTCTCTAATTCATCCCCCCTCTGCCCCTTTCCCCCCATTTTCTCTCTCTCTCTTTTCATCCCCCTCTGCCCTTCCCCCCACTTTCTCTCTCTCTCTTTCATCCCCTATGCCCCTTTCCCCCCACTTTCTCTCTCTCTCTCCTCTTTCATCCCCCTCTGCCCCTTTCCCCCCACTTTCTCTCTCCTCTCTTTTCATCCTCCTCTCCCCCCTTTCCCCCCACCTTCTCCTCTCTTTTTTCATCCTCCTCTGCCCCTTTCCCCCCACTTTCTCTCTCTCTTTTCATCCTCCTCTGCCCCTTTCCCCCCACTTTCTCCCCTCTTTTCATCCCCCTCTCCCCCTTTCCCCCCACTTTCTCTCTCTCTTTTTTCATCCTCCTCTGCCCCTTTCCCCCCACTTTCTCTCTCTCTTTTTCATCCTCCTCTGCCCCTTTCCCCCCACTTTCTCTCTCTCTTTTCATCCTCCTCTGCCCCTTCCCCCCACTTTCTCTCTCTCTCTTTTAAATCCCCCTCTCCCCTTTTTTCCCCCCCACTTTCTCTCTCTCTCTTTTCATCCTCCTCTGCCCCTTTCCCCCACTTTGTCTCTCTCTCTCTCTCTTTTCATCCTCCTCTGCCCCTTTCCCCCCACTTTCTCTCTCTCTCTCTCTTTTCTCTCTCTCTCTTTTCATCCCCCTCTGCCCCTTTCCCCCCATTTTCCCCTCTCTCTTTTTCATCCCCCTCTGCCCCCTTTCCCCCCACACTTTCTCTCTCTCTTTTTACCCCCTCTGCCCCCAACTTTTCTCTCTCTCTCTTTTTTCTCCCCCCCCCCCCCCACTTTCTCTCTCTCTCCTCTTTCATCCCCCCTCCCCCCCCCCCCCCCCCCCCCCCCCCCCCCCCCCCCCCCCCACCTACAATTTGATTTTGCAGTTTTCTCATTTTCCACGTTTTCAAATTTGCCAATCTGCAGAAAAGTGGGAACCCCAGTACTACAAAGATTTTAAAATGTTTTTGTGTCACCACTCTCCCTAAATCCTGTCTTTTCATCCCCCTCTGCCCCTTTCCCCCCCACTTTCCTCTCTCTCTCTTTCATCCTCCTCTGCCCCTTTCCCCCCACTTTCTCTCTCTCTCTTTTCATCCTCCTCTCCCCCTTTTTCCCCCACTTTCTCTCCCCTCTTTTCATCCCCCTCTCCCCCTTTTTCCCCCCATTTTCTCTCTCTCTCTCTCTTTCTCCTCCTCTGCCCCTTTCCCCCCCACTTTCCTCTTTTCATCCCCTCTGCCCCTTTCCCCCCACTTTCTCTCCTCTCTCTCTTTTCACCTCCTATGCCCTTTCCCCCCACTTTCTCTCTCTCTCATTTCATCCTCCTCTGCCCCTTTCCCCCCACTTTCTCTCTCTCTCTTTTCATCCCCCTCTGCCCCTTTCCCCCACTTTCTCTCCCCTTTTCATCCCCCTCTGCCCCTTTCCCCCCATTTTCCTCTCTCTCTCTTTTCATCCCCCTCTGCCCCTTTCCCCCCATTTTCCCTCTCTCTCCTTTTCATCCTCCTCTGCCCCTTTCCCCCACTTTCTCTCTCTTTTCCTCTTTTCATCCTCCTCTGCCCCTTTCCCCCCCTTCCTCCTCCTCTCTTTTCATCCCCCTCTGCCCTTTCCCCCACTTTCTCTCTCTCTCTCTTTTCATCCCCCTCTGCCCCTTTCCCCCCACTTTCTCTCTCTCCCTCTCTTTTCATCCCCCTCTGCCCCCACTTTCTCTCTCTCTCTTTTTTAAATCCCCTCTCCCCCCACTTTCTCTCTCTCTCTCCTTTTCACCCCCCTCTCCCTCTTTCCCCCCCCACCTGAAAATTTTGATTTTGCAGTTCTCATTTCCACGTTTTCAAATTTGCCAATCTGCAGAAAAGTGGGAACCCAGTACTACAAGATTTAAAATGTTTTTGTGTCACCGCTCTCCCTAAATCCTGTCACAGAGTTCTCATGATTACCAGCACCAGCCGCTGTACGGGAAGAAGAGCTTGACCAAAAATGTCAGTTTGTCCACACGTCCAGAAAGGTCCTATGTCCCTCTCTCCATTTCCAAAGCGGTGTTTCACTCTTCTGTACAATTTTCTTCGGTCCATGAATTATTTCTTTATGGCCAAATGTGAATGCATGCAGCATGTGTGTCTGTCCCAGGTGCAACAGCCAATGGTTTGAATGTCAGACTCTACATCGAGGGTCATGGGTTCTAATCCCAACTGTGGCGTGGTGGGAGACAGACAGACAGAGAACAAGCATGTGCATGTACATTTGCATGCACCACAGTTCTTGTGGGAAGGAGGACTCACCTAACAAATAGCTGCATGGAGCAAACATCACCACACTGAAACAGGGGGACACACACAAGCTGAAAAATTGTAGAGGACTCGGCCAACAATACAGGCTTCTGTTAATGTGATGTGTGTGAATGCGTGTCTGTCTGTCCATTGCACGGGTGTGTGTGTGCGTGTGCGGGTGTGTGTGTGTGCTGTGTGTGTGTGCGTGCGTGTGGTTCATGTTGTGCATTGTTTCAGTGTGTATGTGGTCACACGCACAATTCTTGACGAGTTGTGTGAAACTGCTGTGTGTATACCCCAGAGAGGATATTCTGCACTGAATACTACTCAGCAGTGAAAGTTGACAAATTCGACTGCTAGATCTGCACAGATCAAGTAGGCTTTGGAGTCGGTCACACCTGCTCCGTCACTCTCTGTCCCCGTTGTTGGTCGGGTATTACAAGTTCAATCCCCACCAGAGGGGATTTTCTGTCTGAGGTCCCGGGTCGGCTGGCTGAGTGCCTGGGGGAGTGACTGAGCATCCTTCTTTCCCCTCCTTGGTGTGCCAGTCTTTCCTCCCCAAGTGCCTTATTCTTCAACAGCCAGTAGGCCTGCCTACCTCCAGAGCAGCCGTGTCTCCCTGGTGTCTCCCTCTGACGGCTGACCGGTGCTCTATTTTTCGACTTCGTTCCCATGGGCCCAGTCGCAGGTGTGGGACCATTTCTTCTTCTGCGCCCAGCCCTAAGAAGCGGTATTGTGTGGACTGCCATCAACGCGTCCAAATTGGGGTCAGAGTGATTTGTGTTGTGTGTGGGTGTGTGTGTGTGTGTGTGTGTGTGTGCAAGTCTACCCCAGCTTGGACAGCAACACACCTGACAGTGACGTGAATTCCAACAGGATTTAATTCATATCTCAAAAGACTCAAATGATCATTTTCTTTGACAATGTTAGAAATCTTCTATAATTTTTTGTTGCTGTTGTCATTGTATTGTGTAATAAGTGATGCTATGAATTCTTTTCCAGCCCAACAGGGAGTGTGAGTGTACACACGTGTTGATATAATCTAATCAGTTTACAATTACATGTTGATGTTGTTCATGTGCCATAAAAATCATTTCCAACTTCTCATTGCTTATTAAATGTACACTCCTTGCTAAATTCCTGTTCATGCTGTTATGTTGTAAGGTGGCGTGAGCGAGTGAAAGGAGGAATTATTAAAAATACACAGACAACTTAGACGCCTTCAGACATCCAAGAGACAGATTTAACAGATCTATTTACAGGCATCCCTCAGTCTGCTCTGTGACAGTATGCACGTGCTTGCAAGTTGATTCTGCACATGTATTGTGCCCTTTTTTTTATAATCAATTCCTTATAATTTCATTCATTTTGTTTCTAAATCAGGGTATCCTAACTGCTCATGCCAAGACGTTTGTTTGGACAAGTAAGCAAGAGAGAATGAACACACACACACACACAAAACAACGACAGACAGGAAAACACACACAATAAATATCACACATAAATATAATCACATAATCACACATAAATACATACACACTCTCTATATAAACATATCACACACACAGACACAAGCGCACAAAAACACTGAACAAACATATTGCACACACATACATACACCTACATACCTCTACACCCACATTGCATAAACAGACACACATGAACGCTAAACACACATCTCTTATCCTCCCTGTGACTTCAGTGGCCTATCTCTCCCCCCCCCCCCCCCCCCCCAACACACACACTACTCACTCCACCTCCCTGTTCACAGCCACACCCTGGGCTTGTCCCAATGCAGCCCTGGCACTGACAATCCACAAGGAGTGGTCACTATCACCCTGGGCTTGTTCCACTGCAGCCCTGGCACTGACAATCCACAAGGAGTGGTCACTATCACCCTGTGGCTTGTTCCACTGCACTGACAATCCACAAGGAGTGGTCACTATCACCCTGGGCTTGTTCCACTGCACTGACAATCCACAAGGAGTGGTCACTATCACCCTGGGCTTGTTCCACTGCACTGACAATCCACAAGGAGTGGTCACTATCACCCTGGGCTTGTCCCAATGCAGCCCTGGCACTGACAATCCACAAGGAGTGGTCACTATCACCCTGGGCTTGTCCCATGGCACTGACAATCCACAAGGAGTGGTCACTGTCACCCTGGGCTTGTTCCACTGCACTGACAATCCACAAGGAGTGGTCACTATCACCCTGGGCTTGTCCCACTGCAGCCCTGGCACTGACAATCCACAAGGAGTGGTCACTATCACCCTGGGCTTGTTCCACTGCACTGACAATCGACAAGGAGTGGTCACTATCACCCTGGGCTTGTCCCACTGCAGCCTGGCACTGACAATCCACAGGGAGTGGCCACCATCAGGCCACCCACCAGAGGATACACTGCAGTGCTGTCCAGTCAGTGCAGTGGTGCCTGCTGTGATGCAGCCTGTGTAGGACACCGCCCACTATGACCCCTACTGATGACAGTAACTGCTAAGTCACTGAGTCAGCATGTGTAAACGTCCTCCTCTGAAGGATGCCGCCATATCCATCCAACGACATTCTGCTAGAAAAGACACGTCCATTGCAGGATAGAGCTCAAATGTGTGTTTCCAGTCTTCCCATGAGAGCCCACAGCAAACCCGACTCTGATGGGAATTGAACCATGACATCTCTATTTGCAATCACAACACTTACCCACTGCGCTAGGGTGGCTGGTTTGTTCTTTCTACCCTGTCTTCAATTTCTGATGACTTCGCTTGCTTTTGAATTCTAGTCTGGCATTTTGATTTTCCCACAGTTGTGTTTTCAAACTGGTTGTAGCTCCAATGTGCCCTTCAAGGTCGGCTGAACTACACACAACTCCACTTGACTTTTACTTTCGGCCAACGCATTACCTGGTTGTCAGGGTCACCATGCTCACAGGTCACTTACCTGTAAATGTAACAGCAGTACAGCCGGTCCAAGGCACTGCAGCAGAACAAAACCACAATTCAGTCACAAACTTTGTCTCTAGCTTCCTCCTTCTCCTTCCACCCCCCCCCCCCCCCCCCCCCCCTCCTCTCTCTTCCTTTCTCTCTCAACATCCAGTTCACTTGACAAAGCAACATGCATTTAAACCAAGGAGCTGATTTACTTGGACCGTCCCTTGCAGTTTTATACAACAAAAAGAGATTGATAAGCTTTTGGCAGGGACACATGTTCAAATGAACTCTATCTTCAGATTCTGCACATGCAGAATTTCAAAAACAAACCATTTCTTAAAAAGTTATTCTTATCTAAATTAATGGAAAAAAAATACAACTCTGATAAGCAATGATGACATTCAGATTCAGCATCAGGCAAATTACTCTGCATTTGTAGCCGTAAAGAAAAACAAGCAATGAAAGAAGCTTAGTATGTTCCATTATGTGACTGCCCAGATGAAGATGAAATTCATTTCAGTCTTTGTCCTGTGTTCAATTACCTCTGCCACACATGTTTACCTGCAAAATATCACAGTCATCTGAACAATTTTAAACTTGCCCTCACATCATCAGCAGTTCACAAAAAACTTCTTATGAGTTTTGCAATATTCCAGATTCAGTGTTAAAAAAAACAATCGCATAATGATGATGTATAGACTGGATATAAGTAACACTCCATTACTTTGTTTTGTGTTTATTGTAGTGAAAGACATGATAAATCATGCCACAAAAGAACTGTTTTCTTTCATCTTTCTTTTGAGTTCACACAGTACCGTATTGGACTATTTCATTGTTCCACAAAAAGTTCAACCTTTCATAAGGCTAACAATCAAACAAATAAATCCTGTATCTATATGCATTCGCAGTCTTTGTCGTCTCTCCTGTAAGTAATTTTTCTGTTTCCAGTGCATCAATATGCACCCATCTTGATCTGCCCTTTCATAAGGCTAACAATCAAACAAATAAATCCTGTATCTATATGCATTCGCAGTCTTTGTCGTCTCTCCTGTAAGTAATTTTTCTGTTTCCAGTGCATCAATATGCACCCATCTTGATCTGCTATATCCTGATCTGCTACATCCTGCATCCTGATCTGCTACATCCTGATCTGCTACATCCTGATCTACTACATCCTGATCAACTCAGTCCTGAATTGGGACTACTGAATCGTGATTTGCTGAATCCCAATCCCCTGAATCCAGACCTGCTCAATTCTTATCCCTCAATCTTGACAGACATTCACTACAGCCACACGATCTTTGTCCACTCAGTCCTGATTGGCTCAATCCTAATCTTTTCAATCCTGATCCTCATTCCCAAGATTAGTCTACTAATATTTGTGACAACTAATGTCAAGTCAGAGAACCAAAAGCAAGGAAAGCTCACCTCAATTTTAACCTCCCCTTCATTAAATTGGTGTATACGTGAAACAGTCCTGAAAACACACCAACAGACAATCAACTGCAACAAATATGGTCAGCCTTTAGTTTTGGTCAGCATTTAGTTTTGGATACAAGCACATTAGCGCTCTCTCTCTCTCTCTCTCGCACACAGAGTCCCACATACAAATACATACATACATACATACAGATAGACAGATAGATAGATAGATAGATAGATAGATAGATAGATAGATAGATAGATATATATATATATATATATATATATATGTGCGTTGTTTTTTCATAGTCTGTACCCCCTGATGAAGGCAATTAAAGCCGAAAATTTGGGACATTCTATACTTGTTTGTTTGGACACATGCACAAGCAAAATCATATGCACTCATTACACACACACACACACACACACACACACACACACACACACACACACACAAATACAGCTACCCAGTACCTACCATTGCTCAGAACATGAAGACACATCCAGAAGTATCCGTCTGAGGAGAACTGGAGAGGAAAAAAAAAGTTGATATACATTTCAAGTAAATCACTTCCAGTTACTGGCCACTTTTCTTTCCTTCTCATTAGTCAAGTCCTTCAAGACAACCTATCCATAAACAATAGCCACTTTTCTTTCCTTCTCATTAGTCAAGTCCTTCAAGACAACCTATCCATAAACAATAGCCACTTTTCTTTCCTTCTCATTAGTCAAGTCCTTCAAGACAACCTATCCATAAACAATAGCCACTTTTCTTTCCTTCTCATTAGTCAAGTCCTTCAAGACAACCTATCCATAAACACGCTGAAAATGCAAAGCCAGTTCCCAACAGCAATGCCACAACTATCAATCCCACAACTAAGAACTGTCAAGAACAGCCAATGATAAACGTCACTCTAATAAAAAAAAACCAACAACAAAACCCATAAATGTCACTAAAAGAAATCAAAGAACAGATGATCAACTATTCATGAAATAACTAATCAATCCTTACATATCTAGAAATAACAAAATAGATCAAGGCCACTTCATACCCTGTCTCTGGGTTCTAGTGTTGACTATGATGGTGAGAAACAGAAAGACCTTCCCAAAGCAGAATCACCATTTTTTTTTTTTTCATCTTCCATTTGTGTCAAGAGCAGTTGAAAAATTACTCTACCTAAAGATGATTATAATGATGAAGCAATCAAGACAACAACAAAGATGATGAGAAAATGTCACAGACTATCACCATCATCTAGTCCTCATCTACACTTCAACAATCATCATGAACATCAGTGTCATCATCTTAACCTTCGTTACCATCAAATCAACCACTATCATCACCTGATCCCTCATTACCATGAAATCAATGACTATCATCACCCAGACCTGTTTACCCCCCTCGAAACCAATGTGTAGTCAGATGACCAAAATGTATAGTCAGCCATGGTACGATGACAGAAAGGTTTGATCAGCAACTTTTTTCTTCTTTTTGCTGGGAGCAAAGTCGGAAGAATCAACTTGGCGCTTTGACGAGTCAGCCATTTTGATGGATACAGTATACTGAAAAGCGCGCGAAACGCGTTCAGCGAGCTCTTCGGACATGCAACCTTAGCGGCAGTAAACGGAAATAAGTCACTAACAGTAGCGGGCGGGCAGCCCTGCTGAACGCAGCAGCATGTCAGGCTGTTTGTATGGCCCATCAAGTTTGTCAAAAGACGGCAACACGCAAAATAGCTTGTGTTTCGAAATCGCGTACCGGCGAAATGCTGAAATGCGTACCGAGGTTCCAAAATGCGTATTTGCGTATTTGGGGTCAAAATGCGTATCATTCTACGCTAAATCCGTAGACTAAACAGGTCTGTCATCACCTGATCCCTCGTTACCATGAAATCAACCACTATCATCACCTGATCCCTCGTTACCATGAAATCAATGACTATCATCACCTGATCCCTTGTTACCATGAAATCAATGACTATGATCACCTGATCCCTCATTACCATGAAATCAATGACTATCAACACCTGATCACAATCTGGACTATCATCATCATCGTAACAGCTACAAATCATCATCTTAATCCTCATTATCATCATCTCAGTGTCTATGATCACCTCATCACCATCTTGACTATCATCATCATCATAACACTTTTATCCTCAACATCAGAATCATGACCTTTGTGATGGATTAGGCCATCATGACTGTAGCATCCTCACGTATCATCATCATCACAAGCCCCTTATGTGGCCTTTGTGATGGATTAGGTCACGATGACTGTAGCATCCTCACGTATCATCATCATCACAAGCCCCTTATGTGGCCTTTGTGATGGATTAGGTCACGATGACTGTAGCATCCTCACGTATCATCATCATCACAAGCCCCTTATGTGGCCTTTGTGATGGATTAGGCCATCATGACTGTAGCATCCTCACGTATCATCATCATCTCTGTCCTAATCATCATCTGTCATCATCCACTCTCTCCTCCTCCTCCTCCTGACCATCTACCTGGGGATCAGTGACCGACACGCCCAGCGCCGACAGCAACACCGTCATCAGCATCAGGTAGGACCACCAGCTTAGCAACTGCCCCCATGTCAAAACACACACACACATTTTGTTAGTTGGCACCTGTCAAGTCAAGTCGAGTCAAAATTACCTTTACTGAGAGTTAAAGAATAAGCTCTCCAGCTTTTTTTTACATCCTGCCCTCATAAACAAGAAAGAAAGTAATACAACATATAACCACAAGCTCAAAAAAAAATTTTTTAAGCACACAATTTCTATCATGCAAATGCATTATTCTCATATGAAATATGAAACAATAATGAAACTATTGTTGGAACTTCAAGTTCAAACTGAGAAAGAGAGAGAGACAGAGAGAGAGACAGAGACAGAGACAGAGATGGGATAAGGGGATCGTATTGACGGAAATGACTTTAACTGATGCGCAGAGTTTGTATCAGATGTATTTTTAGTGCTTTTTTAAATGTCTGTTTTGAGGGACATGATTTTATGGAGGAAGGCAAATTATTCAAGCGGTCCCTCCAGAGTACAGAAAACCTGATTTATAAAGATTACATCGAGGTCTGGGAAGAGACAGTTGATGTGTATGCCTGTAACTATTGAAGACAAAGCTTTCAAAGATTATCTTCGGGCTGATCCATTCTTTACATTGTACATGCTCAAGCATTTGTTGAAGTAGAGTCTGTCTTTAAATGGAAGAATATGTAAAGTTCTGTAATCACTCTTTGTCAAGGTATTGAATTTCAGCTGAATTAATTTAATGGCCCTTTTATGCAGACGACTTACTAGTTTCAGATTAGTTTCACTGGCATTATCCCAAAACGTGGATGCGTAACTGATAAGAGAAAGAATGTCTGCATGAAAGAATATCTTTCTGGAATGAAGATTTAGAAATTTTCTTACCTTTGAAAGTTGATATATTCTCTTAGAAATACATTTTTCAAAATCTGTAATGTGGCAAGACCAAGATAAATGGTTGTGTGTGTGTGTGTGTGTGTGTGTGTGTGTGTGTGTGTGTGTGTGTGTGTGTGTGTGTGTGTGTGAGAGAGAGAGAGAGAGAGAGAGAGAGAGAGAGAGAGAGAGTGAGAGAGTTTTAGTTTCAGTTTCATCAAGGAGGCGTCACTGCGTGCGGACTAGTCCATATACGCTACACCACGTCCGCTAAGTTTTGAGACCACACTATGCATGATTTTAAGCTGATGGATAAATGAGTTAACAACTAAGATGAGAGAATTGAAGAAGAGGGTCTCGAGGCTACGACTCAGCAGATGTCTGAGCTATGCATTAGCCCAACACGCTGGTCAGACCTCGAGTGCCTACCTACATGCATACACATGAATGCACAAATGCACACACACACACGCACATGCGTACACGCCCACATATAAAGACACACACATACACACAGATATGTACACATGTATACACAGATACGTGTGCTCACACAAACCCACAAATTACACACACACACACACACGCTACTCTGCACACGCACACACATGCGCACATACATGCAGGCACACACACACACATGCACACACACATGCGCGCACACATACACACACAAACGCACACACACACACGCGCGCACACACTAACACACACACACACACACACGGGCCCATGCCCACACATCGTACACACACGTGTACATTCACTACACACACATACCTGAGAGTAATTTAAAGCTTGACGTACAAGAAATTAATTCGCTATTAGAAAAATGCGTGAACAGTGAACACCTTCCAGAGAAGTATGAAATCTTATCATGTCCACGATATTTGTCATCTCTAATATACAAGCTTCGTCTCAATTCATGGAAAACCAAGTTTTCCCAAAGTGTAGCATGTGATTGTTCAAATCTTCTATCAGTGGACCATATTCTTTTTCATTGTTCAATATTAACTTCATTGTATAAAGAATCGAACGTGGATGTGACTGTACACGATTCTATCAAAACAATAACCCACAAACCAGACATCGTGCAAATAGCAAAAGTGCTTTCCATGCATCAAATTAATAGATTTTTATAAACGCTTCCCTTCTTGCTTTTTTTTTTTTTTTTTAAAGTCTAATATCACCAAATGTGAACAGACTCTAAATTAATGAACTCACTCACTCACTTACACACACATACAAAAAAAAAAGAGAGAGAAAGAGAGAGTGAGAGAGAGGGAGAGAGTGCATGCATGCTTCTGCACGCATGACTATCTTCACAAGTGAGCACCTATGTGTGCGTGCGGGCAGGTGGGTAGGTGAGCTTACGCGTGTGTGGGCGAGTGAATGAGTGAGACCAAGTGCAAGTATGTTTCTGTACACATATGTATCTGAATGAATGAGCACCCTTGTATGTATATGAGGTTTTATCTGTAAGCACAGGCACATGAGTGAGCACAAACTGTCGGTGTGCTGTCCATGTGCACATGACTGTGTATCTGGAGTGTTCAAGTATTTGTGCATGCACGTCAGTACACAGGGAAAGACAAAAGCATGTGCACATGCATGCGATTTACTAATACACCTGAATATTAAAGTTCATGCCAGCGCACACTCATTAAACATACATTGTTTTGCACACTGTTCTGTGTGTTCATTTGTCCTCTGCCTCATGGCCTGCTCAAATCACAGAATTCATCTACTGCCAGCCGTCAGGGGAGTGTCGTGTCGTGCATTTTGTATGTCTATCCTTGGTACCATGTGAAGAAGACCCATCTGGTGCTAGTTCATTTTGTTTGTCTATCCTTTGTAACATGTGACGAAGACCCATCTGGTGCTAGTTCATTTTGTTTGTCTATCCTTTGTAACATGTGACGAAGACCCATCTGGTGCTAGTTCATTTTGTTTGTCTATCCTTTGTAACATGTGAAGAAGACCCATCTGGTGCTAGTTCATTTTGTTTGTCTATCCTTTGTAACATGTGACGAAGACCCATCTGGTGCTAGTTCATTTTGTTTGTCTATCCTTTGTAACATGTGACGAAGACCCATCTGGTGCTAGTTCATTTTGTTTGTCTATCCTTTGTAACATGTGACGAAGACCCATCTGGTGCTAGTTCATTTTGTTTGTCTATCCTTTGTAACATGTGACGAAGAGACCCATCTGGTGCTAGTTCATTTTGTTTGTCTATCCTTTGTAACATGTGAAGAAGACCCATCTGGTGCTAGTTCATTTTGTTTGTCTATCCTTTGTAACATGTGACGAAGACCCATCTGGTGCTAGTTCATTTTGTTTGTCTATCCTTTGTAACATGTGACGAAGACCCATCTGGTGCTAGTTCATTTTGTTTGTCTATCCTTTGTAACATGTGACGAAGACCCATCTGGTGCTAGTTCATTTTGTTTGTCTATCCTTTGTAACATGTGACGAAGAGACCCATCTGGTGCTAGTTCATTTTGTTTGTCTATCCTTTGTAACATGTGAAGAAGACCCATCTGGTGCTAGTTCATTTTGTTTGTCTATCCTTTGTAACATGTGACGAAGACCCATCTGGTGCTAGTTCATTTTGTTTGTCTATCCTTTGTAACATGTGACGAAGACCCATCTGGTGCTAGTTCATTTTGTTTGTCTATCCTTTGTAACATGTGAAGAAGACCCATCTGGTGCTAGTTCATTTTGTTTGTCTATCCTTTGTAACATGTGACGAAGACCCATCTGGTGCTAGTTCATTTTGTTTGTCTATCCTTTGTAACATGTGACGAAGAGACCCATCTGGTGCTAGTTCATTTTGTTTGTCTATCCTTTGTAACATGTGATGAAGACCCATCTGGTGCTAGTTTGTTTGTCTGCGTTGTATTGCATAAGCAATGCTCTGCTCTGTTTTGTGTTTTTAATTTCAAAACGAGGTGACTGTGGGTGGAAAATGAAGCAAATTCTTAAAAGACATGGTATTAGTTCCGCCAGACAATACAGACACACAGATTACAGGACAAAACACAGTACATTTCGACTTCTTGGGTCTTCTTCAGGCAAAAACAAACAACATTTAGGACAATGACAATGCAGAACGAGGAATCACTCATCTTCTAATATTCAGTACAAAATAAGGGTTGGATGAAAACCAGGCCGTTGAGAAGGGGATCTCGGGAGTTGAATCGTTTTCACCCAACACCCATTTTGTGCCGAATATAAGAAGTGGTTGCTCATTCTTTGTTTTCATTGTCCTAGATGTAGTTTGATTTTGCCTGAAGAAGACCCAAGAGGTCGAAATGCATTGTGTTTTGTCCTGTAATCTGTTTGTCTGTATCGTCTGGCGGAACTAATACCATGTCTTTTTTAAAATTCTTAATTGCATTTTTGCTAGTGTACAAGACAGTAAAGTGACTGGCAAAGAACTTGGAGAATGCACTAAAACCAGAAACAAAAGAGACCACAGCTCTGGTCTGACTTACCTGCTTGTGCAGAATCAGCTGGGTGATCACTTTGAATACCACCACTGTGTTCTGTAGGGAGAAAAACACCGCCACAGGCTGGGAAAGAAAAAGAAAAGAAAAAAAATTAATATGCGAACAAAAAAAAATCAATATGCAAATAAATGTTAAGTGAGGTAGTGAGACAGAAAACAGAGAAAATAACGAACAAGGTAGGTCACTTTTGCTCCCCTGGTGAAACCAATTTGTGCGCCCAACTCCAAACCACTGCTGTTTGTGGTGTCTATTCATGTAGCACAACAAACTGAAGGATAAAGGAAACTTTCCTGGGAGCTTACCCATACATAACAAACTGACACACCCACAAAGCAACAACAGCAGAGGGAGATGAAAACATAAATCAACAGCATGTGTGTGTGTGTGTGTGTGTGGGTGTGTGTGTTGCGTGTGTGTGTGTGTGTGTGTGTGTGTGCATGCGTGCGTGCGTGCGTGTGCGAGTGTGTGTGTGTGTGTGTGTCTGTGTGTAATCCATTCTTACAGAAGACGGGCAAAGTGGAAAGCTTGGAATCTCACAACAGCTCACAAAATGTATGTTCAGGGCCAATATGGCTGAATCTTACATGTTCCATTAATAGAATTCTGTGAACATTACTAAAACTTTAGGAGACAAAAATCTCAAATTCACTGTTATCGACCCTCAACACCTTTTCCATGCTGTTGTGCAGTTCAGGGCCACCAACTTCAGCCCTCTCACCCCCCACCCCACCCCCACCTTCATGAGAATGGAACACATGTACACCATGCATTTATAGTGAAAAGATAACAAATGCTCCCATTCCTTTTTGCTGGAAACATTTTAAAACGTTGACAAGACACTTCCTGGAACAGCTTTTACTGTATTTTCATTTGTGTCCAAAGTTGCAGTTTTACTGCCTCATAATCCCATTATTTCCTTTGTGGAATGTGAATTAGTGAGGGGGGGGGGGAGGGGGGGGATCTCTTTGTTTTCCATCTCTACAGTTCATCTCTGGTGAGATTTTTGCATATGTAATTGTTTTTAATCCCACTGTTAAGATAACCAGCCTTGGAGATGATGTCTACTCATGACACCAGTGTGCATGTGTGTTTAGGGTGCCTTCGAGGGTTTTTTTTTTTGGTTTGTTTTGCTTTTTTTTCTGCTGTTGCTTTGCGCACAAGTGTAAGTGTGTGTGTGTGTGTGTGTGTGTGTGTGTGTGTGTGAGTGTGTGTGGTGTGTGTGTGTGTGTGTGTGTGTGTGTGTGTGTGTGTGTTTTGTCAGTACAACCTTGAGTTAATCTGACAATAAACTGGTTTCAGTCAGTCAGTGTGTGTTTGTGTGTGTGTGGTTGTGTGTGTGCATTTAATCCTGAACATGAATAATTAAACTAAACATCAAATTTTGACATGCCAGTGTTTGCACATGTTCAACATCTGAAAAAGTACACACAAAAAAGCTAAGAAAAATTTGACCCCAAAATATGCAAACTGTCGTTTTGGTCATAAGGTTTCTGTTCTTGGACACCAAAAAGTATGAAAAAAGCTATGAAAAATTTGACCCCAATGTTCCTGAACACAGAAAACGTACAAAAAAGCTATGAAAAATGTTGACCCTAAACTAGGCAAACTGTCATTTTGGTCATGAGGTTTCTGTTCTTGGACACAGCCACCAAAAAATGGCATCTGGAAAAAAGTGTGTAAAATTTTGTCTGCAACATAAACAAAATGCAGTGGGAAAAGATTATATTATAGAAACATCCTACCTGTTACATTAGTTCTTGAATACTGCTTTAAATAGTCATTTCCAGCAATCAACTTACAGAAAGATGGATCCATATATACAATGTTTCTTTAACCCTTACGCCGCCGACGTCGCCGTTCGGCGACAACATGGCTCACCGCTGATGTCGCCGAAATGCAACCAACTCGGGTTACCTAACTCCCTGCCATTGGAGTAGTTGGATTTATGGCCGTTTCTTCCATTTTTCTGTCGGATGTACCATACTTTCTGGTCCTCCATTCGTGAGTGGAGTATTTTTCCTCCCTTGCTGAGAGTTTGTTGGCATGCTTTCTTCTTTTTTATGTTGAGAAGAAAGATAACATCATTTTTTTTTGCTTGCATTTTTCTGCACTTGAAATTACTAAATATTTGAAATTGTTGTTGACTAACCATTAGTAACACGCTGTAATATAATAAAAGTGCAGTGTATCTCCTCCATTTTACAAAAAATAGCATGAGAATTGGTTGTTTAGTTCCTGAAATATCCGCGTTTCACATATGCTGGTATGAAATAAGAGGTTTTTTTTAAAAAAATGGCTGGCAATGGGGATTCAATGCCAAATAAAACGTCTCGCGGTGAAAGGGTTAATCCTGTATAAACCAAGGTTATGGAGATAAACATGGACCTTAAGAAAATATGCCATAGTTTCTTCAAATTCTCTACAATTGACCATATTTCTTTGTGCCAATGCAGTTTCAACTCAATATCACATTTAAAACCATTCGTTTTCCAGCCAAGATGAGAATTTGTTTTTCTTTCAGCGCTTTTACTGCCAGAGGAGTCCATTTATAACATAAAAATTGAAGGAAACAATGCCTATCTGCATTTCTACAACACACAATGCATTTTAGAGGGTGAAAAATTCTGCCTAAAGCATTCATGTTATATTTACTATGTTGTACTCACATACAGATCAAAATAACTATGGCTGGATTTACACTGAGGAAAATTCAAATCTTCCTATTAAGTACCATCTTGAGGCCCGACTATGACGACACCTGTCATTTTACATGGAAGGACTGGGTGCCCTTTGGCAGTGCTCCTGTATGATCTTGAGGGCCTGACTACAACGACACCTGTCACTTTACATGAAAGGACTGGGTGCCCTTTGGCAATGCTGCTTACCAGGTTGGTGAGGCCCTGGAACCAGCATAGATGGACACAAGGAACAGCATCATTCCTGGCACCCAGGGTGCAATGCCACGCCTGCAACAATCCAAACAGGATAAAGGGGTGAGGAGGATGGCAGGTGATTAGGGATGAAAGTTCAACACAGAATCAGCCACAATGGTGCTACTGCTACAGGTTAGCGTCATGGACTGCAGGTGAAAAATCACGTTTAGTGCTGACCAGTTGACTCCCTTCATAACTGAATATCTACATTTGAATCCACTCCATTGGTATTTTTTTCATTTCCATTGTTTCAGCAGTAATATTTTCTGTGGTCAGAACCTGCAGATTTCTCACCGAATTCAAATGTTTCAGACATTCACTGTATTTTTCTGTACACAAAAAAAAAAAGAAGAATATTCAAGCATCATCTTTATGCTGTGATCAGCACACTGTCATTAGCCAACTGCAGATGCAAAATGAACTTATAATTCATCTTTATATATATTCAGGGGTGGGAGCACAAAATCAAAGCTACACTGAAAAGGCCTGGGAGTCCAGAGAGGCAGTTTAGGCCCCGGTGGGGTGCAGGGGCAATGCCCTGCTGGGGGTCTTGGGGCCGTGCCCCCCAAATGCTGAAGAAAATTGTTTTGCCAAGGCACTTTTGTGGCCTCTCCTTGAAAACAAAGTTAATAATTAACTTCTATACAAAAAAGACTCCAAATATGACAAAATAACGGCTTAAACATCAAACTGAAAATGTTATGCCAAGTACTTAGAATACATCTTAAATTCAGTAAACCATCAAAACAAAATAGGATGCAATGTATAAACATTACTCACTAGTGATGTTAATAGAAGATAGGGGCTAAATTTCTATCACTTTATTTATAAGTTCAAGAATGAGGATTCCTGCTTTTGTTTTTGGTTTTTTTAGTCTTACATGGCTTAAATTCAGTAGTGAGTCAATCTCTACACTAGCACTGGATTGCAACAAACACTGAGCAAAATCAACAAAAGCTGCAGTTGGCCAAGTAATGGAGATCAGTGGCTGGTGGCACTGGGGCATCTGAAAAATGAAAGTCAATGGTTCAAGTGGACGAACCTGGAAGCAATAAATCAGTAACCCCAACTGAACAAATCTTGAGAAGAAAATCAGTGCTGCAATGAGTGAACTTGAAAAAGTCTATCAGCTAAAATAGCAAGGTGAGTATGGAACTGGAAATTAGTGGCTGCAGTGAGGCGAATCATGGTAACAGAAGTCAGTGACAGCAGTGGGGTCAGCTTTCAATGACTACAGTGAGGCAATTCTTGGAAACAGAAATCAGTGGGATCAGTTTTTCTTTTTTTTTATAACCTACATTGGGGCGAGTCTTGGAAACAGAAGTTAGTGACTGCAGCAAGACCATCTGACTTGTACACAAGCTTCCGACTGCACAGCATACACCAAGCAGCGCCCACTTCATTTGCTTTCCGCAGCCATTTTTGGAACAGACGATTCAATTCGTCCATCTCATCCATCCATTCCTTTCTCCACTTGTTTTTCTTCAGGTCAATGTCGATCTGCCAGCCTCTGCTTCGTTGTTAATCAGCTCCATTTTCAAAAAATATAAAGCGCGATGTCATGGTCTTCATGCACTGAAAACAAGATGGCGGATTTCAAATACAAGTGACGTGAAAAACTGAATCGGAACATGGATCGCGCACACGAGAAAAAAAAAAATTGGCTATACGGAATTCCGTATCAATACGGAAGGTCTCCACCCCTGTATATTGTCACTTTCCTGTTTGATTTGTGATTTTCTCACCAAAATCTAAACTGCTCCATCAAAAATCTTTCTGTCAAGACCTTTCAAGCACTCTGATAAATTTGAAACCACTAAAGCCCAAATTTCAAGGACTTTCTCTTTAGTCCTAAAAATCAAGACTTTAAGGACTTCCGAGGACTTGTATGAACCCTTCATAAATATTACATCTTCCCACTCAGGACAAGTAAAAATGCCTGAACTTCCACAAGGTACCAACAGGCATGACTCCCTGTAACTTGCTTTCAAAATGGTACAAGTCTGACCCAAATCTAAACAAAAGTATCATCCACTTTTTTGGTCCAACTACCGGACTGTTTGTTCCTACAACTTCTGTCAATCACTTCTGCAGCATCTTGATAACTGGAGCACATCAGAGCACGACATACTCAGACCTGTTGACCCTAAAACCGCCATTTGTGTACTTTTCAACAAAAAAGAACGCATTTTCTACAAAAGAGTGCATACTATATTCCAAATTTCTGTCAAAAGCTCTCTTGCCTTTTTTTTTTTTTTTTTGATGTTTCAGGGCATGTTGTGCTGAAGTGAGCATGAATTGCTGCTCTTTCGTCAAATTCTATGCTATGGTTACACTCTGCAAGTGCAATTATCACTCAAGAACTTCAACACCAGATGTTTTTCCTCAACTTTTTCTTTTCAGTTTGGTCATATTCATCATGTTTTCACCAAACATGTGAACAAAATATACTGAAATCATACAGGTAAGCATTTCTCTATATTTTGCCCTCGACTGTGTAGATAGCATGATGGCTGCCAGCTCCAGCAAAGGAGCTTCTATGAGACTTCATGATGTAAATGATTTCTGCCAGGGAAAAAAGCAGCAATTAGCCCTCCATAGATACCATTAATACTCTTTCACTCTCCCCTGACTTTTTTTTTCTGTTGAAATATTGTTTTGTTTTGTTTTCAGACCACTGTTTTCACATGTGGTCAATATCTGTAAGTTCACAGAGAAGTGGGAGCCCTGGTACGCATTTTCACAAACCTGTCAGCATGACGATTTTATTTTGATCAATAGTAACTCTCGCTCATCAACTCAAGAAAGAAAAATGCACCACTATTAACTCAAGAAAGAAAAATGCACCAATATCAACTCAAGAAAGAAAAATGCACCAATATCAACTCAAGAAAGAAAAATGCACCAATATCAACTCAAGAAAGAAAAATGCACCAATATCAACTCAAGAAAGAAAAATGCACCAATATCAACTCAAGAAAGAAAAATGCACCAATATCAACTCAAGAAAGAAAAATGCACCAATATCAACTCAAGAAAGAAAAATGCACCAATATCAACTCAAGAAAGAAAAATGCACCAATATCAACTCAAGAAAGAAAAATGCACCAATATCAACTCAAGAAAGAAAAATGCACCAATATCAACTCAAGAAAGAAAAATGCACCACTATCAACTCAAGAAAGAAAAATGCACCAATATCAACTCAAGAAAGAAAAATGCACCAATATCAACTCAAGATTCTCCTCATAAGACTTACCATGTCTCCTTTAGCTGCCATGCGCTCATTCTCCAACGCATTATTCAGTTTTCTTTTTTTTCTTAAACAAATGATTTAGATTATGTGCTGACATGTACCATTACAACTAAGTTCTGGATGCTATCAATATAATGATCACCAATGCCAAGTAAACAACTTGACTGAAAAGTTTCAAAAAATGAAGCCATAAGCGCGGACAAACATCAGTTTCAGCTTTTAGATCTCTCTCACCATCTTGAAACCTACCTGTCCACACCTTTCAGCAGTGGGTCCATGTGTCCTGATACCATCAGAGACTTGAGTACACATGCACCCACAAAGGTCTGCCATCTGAAAAAGTACACAAAGTAATAATTATTGCTCTGTTCTGTACTATAGATGGACATGCTATGCTGTACTGTAATGGAGTACACTACATTGCATTAATCTTTATTGCAATCTTAAATAAATGTTAGCGAACCGCCCAGAGAACGTGGACAAACGAGTCACCAGACAAAACACAACGCGTTTCGACCTCTTAGGTCTTCGTCTGGTGATAAATAAACGAATAAAACAACGAAAATTCACTTAGCTTTGATCGCTTCAGATCGCTCAGGCAGGGTTCCTTGCGCTGAACCCTACCTGAGTGATCTGAAGCGATCAAAGCTAAGTGAATTTTCGTTGTTTTATTCGTTTATTTATCACCAGACGAAGACCTAAGAGGTCGAAACGCGTTGTGTTTTGTCTCGTGACTCATTTGTCCACGTTCTCTGGGCGGTTCGCTAACATTTATTTAAGATTTGTTTAGATTTCCGCCTGCAGTCGTCTGGCTTTGCAACTAGATCTTTATTGCAATGTAAATCAATATGCTGTGCTTCATTACATTGTGCTGCACTGTACTGTACTGTACTGTACTGTACTATACTGTACTGTATTGTATTACACTGTAATGCTTTGCAACCACTGTACTAAACTGATGCTAAGACTTTACAGAAAACAGATTTTTAACAAATTTTCTGGTGCGATTTTAGAAGCTGTACTTTAAAGAGTGGTGTGAATGTTTCTTTGATTTTTTTTTGGGGGGGGTATTGTTTTTGTTTTTGATAATGACTTGTGAGTTCACTTTGACGCGGTGACAGCCCTGATATGGCCCTTTGTGGTCGGCTGGGCTACCAGTAACATTACCATCATTACCTGCACTGAACTGATGGTTACAGTACTGCATGGCATTTGCACTGTGGGGCATTTGCACTGTGTGGCATTTGTGCTCACTGCAATGAGCTGTTCTGTATCACGCTGGCTGTTCAAGTCAATGCCCGTTGTAATGAGCTGTTCTGTATCACGCTGGCTGTTCAAGTCAATGCCCGTTGTAATGAGCTGTTCTGTATCACGCTGGCTGTTCAAGTCAATGCCCGTTGTAATGAGCTGTTCTGTATCACGCTGGCTGTTCAAGTCAATGCCCGTTGTAATGAGCTGTTCTGTATCACGCTGGCTGTTCAAGTCAATGCCCGTTGTAATGAGCTGTTCTGTATCACGCTGGCTGTTCAAGTCAATGCCCGTTGTAATGAGCTGTTCTGTATCACGCTGGCTGTTCAAGTCAATGCCCGTTGTAATGAGCTGTTCTGTATCATGCTGGCTGTTCAAGTCAATGCCCGTTGTTTATGGCCTAGCTGACCATGAGAGCCACGTCAGGGCGGTCAATTCATTTCTTCTTTGAAAACGTCTCTATGCCTGTCAAGTCCAACTCAAAAGCACTTTCAATCCCATTTCACTTCATGTGACATGATGGCAAACTAATCAGAAAAACATCTTGTATGTTATCATGAGCTTCTGACTTTACCTTAAAAGAAAAAAATTTAAAAAAGAAAAAATCAAAATGGCCAACATCAAAACCCACTGACAGGGCAGCAAAACTGCAATGGTGTTTAACAATTTATCGTCTCCTTTTTCTTCCTCTGTATTTAACTTGACCTTTTTTTTTTTAAATGAAACAAGTCTACGTTCTAAGGATCTGCACAGTATTTAAGCCCCCACATATTTGCAATGCATTTTTGTCCGTGGTTTTTTGTTTGTTTGTTTTTTGACGTGGTGTTTCATTACAAGGTGTACCAGTGTAATATCGTCCATGAAATTGTAGTATGCTGCACCAAAGCATTGCAGCTGGCACCTCTGCCCATGTACTGTACTGCGTTGTGCTGCAATGTAACGTACAATACTTTATTGTGTTGCTGTTATGTACAGTACTATAGTGTACCATACTAGAAAGTTATGGAATAATGGATTGTATGCATTAAGCTGAACTGTGATATACTGTTCTGCACTATTGTATGCATTAAGCTGAACTGTGCTATACTGTTCTGCACTGTACCATACTGCATTATACTGTATAATACTGTTCTATACAATACCACTGCGTACTGTGCTGCACTGCAAGTTGTAGTATGTCCCAATAGGTATTCCAGCCACCTCGTTCATAATCACCAACTTCATGACAAAATACCTTTGAATTCCTTAAACATCTCGTTCATTGTTTACTTGATGGGATAATTCCCCTTGACTTTTTTTTTGTTTCTTTTTTTTGTTGTTGTTGTCTTATTTGATTCTTTTAAATATTTCTATAACTGCTAGTAATTCAGATTTTTTTTTCATTTGTTCCTTCCTTGCTTCCTCCTTTCTCTGTTACTTTCAATCATTTTCTTTCTTCCTTTCCTTTCAATCATTTTCTTTCTTCCTTTCTTTCTTCCTTTCCTTTCAATCATTTTCTTTCTTTCTTTCCTTTCAATCATTTTCTTTCTTCCTTTCTTTCTTTCTTCCTTTCCTTTCAATCATTTTCTTTCTTTCTTTCCTTTCAATCATTTTCTTTCTTCCTTTCTTTCTTTCTTTCCTTTCAATCATTTTCTTTCTTTCTTCCTTTCAATCATTTTCTTTCTTCCTTTCTTTCTTTCTTTCTTTCTTCCTTTCCTTTCAATCATTTTCTTTCTTCCTTCCTTTCAATCATTTTCTTTCTTCCTTTCTTCCTTTCTTTCTTTCTTCCTTTCCTTTCAATCATTTTCTTTCTTTCTTCCTTTCAATCATTTTCTTTCTTCCTTTCTTTCTTCCTTTCCTTTCAATCATTTTCTTTCTTCCTTTCTTTCTTTCTTTCTTTCTTCCTTTCCTTTCAATCATTTTCTTTCTTCTTCCTATCAATCATTTTCTTTCTTCCTTTCCTTTCAATCATTTTCTTTCTTCCTTTCCTTTCAATCATTTTTCTTCTTCCTTTCCTTTCAATCATTTTCTTTCTTCCTTTCCTTTCAATCATTTTTCTTTCTTTCTTTCTTTCTTTCTTTCTTTCTTTCTTCCTTTCCTTTCAATCATTTTCTTTCTTTCTTTCCTATCAATCATTTTTCTTTCTTCCTTTCCTTTCAATCATTTTCTTTCTTCCTTTCCTTTCAATCATTTTCTTTCTTCCTTTCCTTTCAATCATTTTCTTTCTTCCTTTCCTTTCAATCATTTTCTTTCTTCCTTTCCTTTCAATCATTTTCTTTCTTCCTTTCTTTCTTTCTTTCTTTCCACCATCATTTTAATTAATAAACTTTATCTATTTACCTATTCCTTTATTCATCTACAGAGAAAAGGCAAACTATTAAATGTTCTTCATTGTTTATCACATCTGTCTACATGCATGTCCAACTGTCAAAAAGAAGTGGGAACAAAACCAATCCAAGTATATGTGAAGAAAAAAATAATACACTATCTGCTGTCTGAATCGTCGTAAAAGGGACACCTTGTATTAAAATGAACCCTGATCATATCTGAATTGAATCTGAAGCCATTTAAAGAAACATTCTCATTTGTTTTTAGGAAGTATCTATAAATATCTGTAATCATGACAATGAAAGAGCTAAACAGAGTAACTCAAACCACTCACCCTTGAAATATCGTTGGATAGGTAAAGCGCAGGACAGACAGAACGTACTGCAAATGACAACAGAAATAAATCTGGACTGATGGCATTAAAACAAAATGAAAGACATTGAACTGGTCAACCTGTGACAATTTCTCTGTCCTGGCCATGTAAGATCTGGCAGGATTTGTAAAAGTTCATGCGTAATTTCCTCTTAAAACAAGCTTTCCTTTTTTAATTACAAAGGCCCTTTCCTTCTTTTTTCCCCATAGTCACCAACCAGCAGAAAGAGATGAGGAAATCATACGTTGTGTATGTATGTGCGAGTGTGTCATGGTGTGTGTGTGCGTGCATGCATGCTTGCATGTGTGCATGCGTGCATGCATGCATGTGCATGCGCATCCCTTGCATCTTCTTGCTTTATGTGCATACTCATTTTGTCAGATAATCTGTGGCAGTTGCAATATTTAGTCATAACTCAGTGACAAACTTCCAAAAATTTACAAAGATTTTCAGACACAAACAAAAAAAACAAAAAGAAAACAAAAATCAAGGGGAAAAAAAATCAAGAAAAAGAATGAAAGTCTTCTTCTCTGCAGCCCTTTACGTGCCCTGCTGTCATGGTGACCACAGTTTCCCCTTCATCTAGACATATGGGCCTCCTCCAGAGGGGGACCCACACTCACGCTGACCCCACCACTCAACAATGATTGTCGTCTGTAGGGGGTCCAGGAGGTGGTGTCCAGAATAGGTTGGATCAGATCAGACGGAAGAGTGGCACCCATGTGTCAGTGCTGGGGCTGTGGGGGGACAGGACAGGCTGTCCATGTGGACTGTCAGTGCTGGGCTGTGGGGGGACAGGACAGGCTATCCATGTGGACTGTCAGTGTTGGGGCTGTGGGGGACAGGCTGTCTATGTAGACTGTCAGTGCTGGGGCTGTGGGGGACAGGACAGGCTGTCCATGTGGACTGTCAGTGCTGGGGCTGTGGGGGGACAGGACAGGCTGTCCATGTGGACTGTCAGTGCTGGGGCTGTGGGGGGACAGGCTGTCCATGTGGACTGTCAGTGCTGGGGCTGTGGGGGGACAGGACAGGCTGTCCATGTGGACTGTCAGTGCTGGGGCTGTGGGGGGACAGGACAGGCTGTCCATGTGGACTGTCAGTGCTGGGGCTGTGGGGGGACAGGACTGCCTGTCCATGTGGACTGTCAGTGCTGGGGCTGTGGGGGGACAGGACAGGCTGTCCATGTGGACTGTCGGTGCTGGGGCTGTGGGGGGACAGGACAGGCTGTCCATGTGGACTGTCGGTGCTGGGGCTGTGGGGGGACAGGACAGGCTGTCCATGTGGACTGTCAGTGCTGGGGCTGTGGGGGACAGGACAGGCTGTCCATGTGGACTGTCAGTGCTGGGGCTGTGGGGGACAGGCTGTCTATGTAGACTGTCAGTGCTGGGGCTGTGGGGGGACAGGACAGGCTGTCCATGTGGACTGTCAGTGCTGGGGCTGTGGGGGGACAGGACAGGCTGTCCATGTGGACTGTCAGTGCTGGGGCTGTGGGGGGACAGGACAGGCTGTCCATGTGGACTGTCAGTGCTGGGGCTGTGGGGGGACAGGCTGTCCATGTGGACTGTCAGTGCTGGGGCTGTGGGGGGACAGGACAGGCTGTCCATGTGGACTGTCAGTGCTGGGGCTGTGGGGGGACAGGACTGCCTGTCCATGTGGACTGTCAGTGCTGGGGCTGTGGGGGGACAGGACAGGCTGTCCATGTGGACTGTCGGTGCTGGGGCTGTGGGGGGACAGGACAGGCTGTCCATGTGGACTGTCAGTGCTGGGGCTGTGGGGGGACAGGACAGGCTGTCCATGTGGACTGTCAGTGCTGGGGCTGTGGGGGGACAGGACAGGCTGTCCATGTGGACTGTCAGTGCTGGGGCTGTGGGGGGACAGGCTGTCTATGTAGACTGTCAGTGCTGGGGCTGTGGGGGGACAGGACAGGCTGTCCATGTGGACTGTCAGTGCTGGGGCTGTGGGGGGACAGGACAGGCTGTCCATGTGGACTGTCAGTGCTGGGGCTGTGGGGGACAGGACAGGCTGTCCATGTGGACTGTCAGTGCTGGGGCTGTGGGGGGACAGGACAGGCTGTCCATGTGGACTGTCAGTGCTGGGGCTGTGGGGGACAGGACAGGCTGTCCATGTGGACTGTCAGTGCTGGGGCTGTGGGGGGACAGGCTGTCTATGTAGACTGTCAGTGCTGGGGCTGTGGGGGGACAGGACAGGCTGTCCATGTGGACTGTCAGTGCTGGGGCTGTGGGGGGACAGGACAGGCTGTCCATGTGGACTGTCAGTGCTGGGGCTGTGGGGGACAGGACAGGCTGTCCATATGGACTGTCGGTGCTGGGCTGTGGGGGGACAGGACAGGCTGTCCATGTGGACTGTCAGTGTTGGGGCTGTGGAGGGACAGGCTGTCCATGTGGACTGTCAGTGCTGGGGCTGTGGGGGGGACAGGACAGGCTGTCCATGTGGACTGTCAGTGTTGGGGCTGTGGAGGGACAGGCTGTCCATGTGGACTGTCAGTGCTGGGGCTGTGGGGGACAGGACAGGCTGTCCATGTGGACTGTCAGTGCTGGGGCTGTGGGGGACAGGACAGGCTGTCCATGTGGACTGTCAGTGCTGGGGCTGTGGGGGGACAGGCTGTCCATGTGGACTGTCAGTGCTGGGGCTGTGGGGGACAGGACAGGCTGACCAAGTGGACTGTCAGTGCTGGGGCTGTGGGGGGACAGGACAGGCTGTCCATGTGGACTGTCAGTGCTGGGGCTGTGGGGGAACAGGCTGTCCATGTGGACTGTCAGTGCTGGGGCTGTGGGGGGACAGGACAGGCTGTCCATGTGGACTGTCAGTGCTGGGGCTGTGGGGGGACAGGCTGTCCATGTGGACTGTCAGTGCTGGGGCTGTGGGGGGACAGGACAGGCTGTCCATGTGGACTGTCACTGCTGGGGCTGTGGGGGGACAGGCTGTCCATGTGGACTGAGTGCTGGGGCTGTGGGGGGACAGGCTGTCCATGTGGACTGTCAGTGCTGGGGCTGTGGGGGACAGGACAGGCTGTCCATGTGGACTGAGTGCTGGGGCTGTGGGGGACAGGACAGGCTGTCCATGTGGACTGAGTGCTGGGGCTGTGGGGGGACAGGACAGGCTGTCCATGTAGACTGAGTGCTGGGGCTGTGGGGGGACAGGCTGTCCATGTGGACTGAGTGCTGGGGCTGTGGGGGGACAGGCTGTCCATGTGGACTGTCAGTGCTGGGGCTGTGGGGGGACAGGCTGTCCATGTGGGCTGTCAGTGCTGGGGCTGTGGGGGACAGGCTGTCCATGTGGACTGTCAGTGTTGGGGCTATGGGGGGACAGGCTGTCCATGTGGACTGTCAGTGCTGGGGCTGTGGGGGGACAGGACAGGCTGTCCATGTGGACTGTCAGTGCTGGGGCTGTGGGGGACAGGACAGGCTGTCCATGTGGACTGTCACTGCTGGGGCTGTGCGGGGACAGGACAGGCTGTCCATGTGGACTGTCAGTGCTGGGGCTGTGGGGGGACAGGCTGTCCATGTGGACTGTCACTGCTGGGGCTGTGGGGGGACAGGACAGGCTGTCCATGTGGACTGTCAGTGCTGGGGCTGTGGGGGACAGGCTGTCCATGTGGACTGTCAGTGCTGGGCTGTGGGGGGACAGGACAGGCTGTCCATGTGGACTGTCAGTGCTGGGGCTGTGGGGGGACAGGCTGTCCATGTGGACTGTCAGTGCTGGGGCTGTGGGGGGACAGGACAGGCTGTCCATGTGGACTGTCAGTGCTGGGGCTGTGGGGGGACAGGCTGTCCATGTGGGCTGTCAGTGCTGGGGCTGTGGGGGGACAGGCTGTCCATGTAGACTGTCAGTGCTGGGCTGTGGGGGGGCAGGCTGTCCATGTGGACTGTCAGTGCTGGGGCTGTGGGGGGACAGGACAGGCTGTCCATGTGGACTGTCATTGCTGGGGCTGTGGGGGACAGGCTGTCCATGTGGACTGTCAGTGCTGGGGCTGTGGGGGGACAGGCTGTCCTTGTGGACTGTCACTGCTGGGGCTGTGGGGGGACAGGACAGGTTGTCCATGTGGACTGTCAGTGCTGGGGCTGTGGGCGGACAGGCTGTCCATGTGGACTGTCAGTGCTGGGGCTGTGGGCGGACAGGCTGTCTATGTGGACTGTCAGTGCTGGGGCTGTGGGGGGACAGGCTGTCCATGTAGACAGCGAGCCAGGAAAGAGCAGCAATGGGGTAATGCCACTGAAGTTGCACAGGAGATTACACACACACACAGGCACACACTCATGCAGTAGAAAAAAAGACCTGAAATCGGAACCCTTTTCTCCCAAAGAAATTAACAAACTATGTTACACACACACACACACACACACACACACACACATACGCACACGCACACACACACTTGCCAGCACAAAACCACCCACCTTATTGACAAAATTGGTGGTCACAAACAAAACACAAAAGAGGGCAGCCATGTAGATCGTTGCCTGCCCCTCGACCCCCATGGTTCGCTCCACCTGGTTTTTGTCAGCACCGGCGTCACATCATGTCACCAAAGCAAAGGACCCCCATGTTCAACTGCTACAAAGCAACAACATCAGCACACATTTTTAAGTGACTAATCCAGTTGATTCCAATAGGCATCCCCCCCCCCCCCCCCCCCACACACACACACACCCTACCCCTTTCTCTTATACACAAGGTTTCCTCCCTCTCTCTTTCTCTCATAACAAACAGTTCCCTCCCTCTCTCTCTTTCTTTCTCCCTCCCTCAAACACACACACTCTCATTTCAAGTGTATGACACATGATTTAAAGGCATGTACAGAATGCAAATTAACTCCACGGTAACAACACACACACTGTAGTGAAACATTCATTGTACAACCATGTGTGCAAGTCTGTGATTGTCACTAGGTAACGCTGCAGTCCAGTGCAGATAGGTCACCATTCCACATTCAAACATCCCCCCTTGAAACACTTAACTCTGCTGGAAAAGAATTATGAATATTGGGAAGATTACTATTTTCAAACAAATTTCTGACGACGCTTTTTCCCCCTTTAGTTTTACAAACCACCAAGACAAAAACGGGCGAAGCGGCAAAAGACTGTCATGCCTGCAAGACAATTGCAGAACATTTTCACACAAGCTTCAATAATCAAATCAATTAGGAATGCTTTAAAATTAAATTGTCATTTATGGTCTGAATAGATCTTTGCAATTATATCATCCTAGTTATGTGACAGGCATGGAAGGCTAACATAACAATCTTGTCTCTTCAGTCAGGTCCTTTGTCGAGATGGTCGTTTCTTGAGAGCTCACAGCAATGGATTTTCTAAATTTGCCTGAAGCCAAACACACACACACACACACACACAACCAAAAAACAAGTTTCCCACGATTTATCAAGTGTATTGCTAATAAAACTGCTGTGTTCCCACTACAGTATAACTGTGGAGTTTACATGATTAAAAACTCAAGGAAAAAGAAAAAAAAATCCTATTACTTAGATTTTACAGTAAAAATCAGTTCTGTATCATACTATGCCTTTTGTCATAACTGCTTCAATTAAGCTGTTATTACTGTTTTGTAGTCATAATAAATTTTTATAAAGAAAACTGTTGCATCCATATATATCTCTGTCACCTGTTCAATTACAGTCGAGCTGCGCAAATACTGAGTGTTTCATAAACCCTCGCACTCCTCATGAATTCATACATTAACCCAATAACCTGCTTAGTACATTTTCTATGCCCCTTTCTATAAGAAATCAGATGCTGTTTTTTTTGCCCTAAGCAAGATGGTCATGCCAGACTTCCATTGGTTCCAACAGTGGTCTGACAACAGACTGTCCAAGTTTCAACATCACATTTCAGATTTGCGTTGAAAAAAACCTGGCATTTCATCCCCTGATACTGTACTTGCCTACATTCAACACGTTCTTTGTGCCTTTCACAGGCAAGATCTTTGTCAACCATGACCTCAGGGGGCTGTCTCCACAGCTGTATGTTGTACTGTTGGTTGACAGCCATCAACAGAATTTATAATCTAAATACAGTTATGCTACCAGTGTACCTTACCTTTCTAATCATTCAATTTGATACCTATGTTCCTTGCATTTCTAATAATTCAACTTAATTTGTAATCAATGAATCACTGGACTGGTAATTTAGAAGACAAACACAAAATCCGGTGTGCTGCAATACAGCACCTGAACACTGAACTCTAGTGGTGATCCGCTCAAGGTGAACCTACTACCCATCAACAGGAGTTCCCATCTCACCCTGGTTTGTCCTTATAACAGGCCTAATGCTGCTATGTCACTAGTTGTAGCATGTTTTCAGAGTCCCTTGTAAAAAGAGCACCAGATATCTTCTCAAACTTGCTTATCACTGGGGATTTTAAACTAGACTGGAGTATGACCTTCCTCAACCTTAAGTCCTTTGACAGAATCAAAAATAACTATCTAATATACACATTTGACACAACTCAGGGTGTGGGGGGAGGGAGGGGCTCAAGAAATAGCAGACTTCCTGACCTCAAAAACCAAGGCCTTTGTTTGTACTTATACTCTTTGGTACTTCTTCTTCTGCGTATGCAGGCTGATACTCCTGCGGACACTCCCTGTATAGACAGGCAGGTATAAATCCCATCTGCTCAACAAAGGGAGTGGAGTTTTGTGTGTATGACCGTTTTTGTTTTTATCTTGCCATTAAGGCAGCCATACTCCATCTTCAGAGAATTTGGTACTTCTTTTGTTCTTGTTGAGGGCGGTCAATCTGACTCTGTCAGCGTGTAATCAGAAGTAGCCCACTTGGCCCCTTATGTTCTTAATGCATCAATGACCTTCCAGACAGGGGGTCCTCTCTTGCCAGGCTGCAGAAACCATCATCTTCCACCTGACAGGTAAAGAACAAGACAAATAGCTGCTTCATCAAGGAGATCTGAAGACTGGAAGGATTAGGAACTAAATAGGATACATGTGCATAACTTTTCATCCACGAAAGTGTAGCGTCTGCCATCTCCCTGACTACACACTCCATAATCAAGAACTCAAAAGTGAGTACAGCAGCCATCTCCCAGAGTACACACTCCATAATCAAGAACTCAAAAGTGAGTACAGCAGATTTCTTGGGAGTCACCCTCAGGAAAATACAAAAGGGGACACATCAGTTTTAGTTTCAGTTCATCAAGGAGGCGTCACTGCGTGCGGACTGGTCCACACACGTATGCTACACCACATCTGCTAAGTTTGAGACCACACTGCACATGATGATGGATAAATAAATTAGCAACTAAGATGAGAGAATTGAAGAGGGCCTCATGGCTACGACTTAGCAGATGTCTGACCTATGCATTAGCCCAATGTGCCAGTCAGACCTTGAGTGCCTACCTAACACTGGTTTGTCTTGTTTTTTCTTCTTTTTTTTCATGCATGTGTGTGTAGTGAATGTACACATGTGTGTGTATGGATGTGTGGGCCCGGGCCCGCGTGTGTGTGTGTGTGTGTGTGTGTGTGTGTGTGTGTGTGTAGTGAATGTACACATGTGTGTGTATGGATGTGTGGGCACCGGCCCATGTACGTGCGTAAATAACATCATCAACACTGTGGTCAAAACCAACGACTTCCCTGGGATTCTTTTTCTTTCGTAAAGTGCCAACCTTCATCAAGCTTTGTCACAAGATCCCGAGAACAACACTATGATGGAAAAGGCGGATCAAAACTGCTCACGGCCCGTCTATTGCATATTGTAGACTTGGTCTGGCCTAGAGGCTGGCCTGTCCGATTGATCCGATACTTAGAAAGAAAAACAACGTGCGATACTTTGAGCTTTCGTCCTAAAACGTTTCATCATTAAAAACCAGAAATCCCGGAATGCCAAGCATGATTACCGACTGTAAAGATGTGATGCAAAATATATCATTGAGGAAGGAAGTGTAACCTCTAATCAATACAAATTTATGTGACACAACAGATCTCTACCATCAGTATCACCCACGTTGGCAGCCATTGTTGTGTTGGCGTACAAAGAGTGAACGCCCTTGATCTCTCTCTCTCTCTCTCTCTCTCTCTCTCTCTCGTCGACATTGAGTGATATTAGATGAAATGATATGCAAGAAGGGTGAAACTAAAGCTAGATAAAACAACGATTTCAACTTTGACATAAAAAAATCACAAATTAATGGAGTGTGTGTGTGTGTGTGTGTGTGTGTGTGTGTGTGTGTGTGTGTGTGTGTGTGTGTGTGTGTGCGCGCGCGCGCGCGTGTGTGTGAAACACATGTCAACCGAGATAAGACTGAATCTCTCAGGGCCCCCAGCGTATACTGTAGACGTGTGTGCGCTGGTGTGTGTTCATCAGTGGGTCGATGCCAGCAAGTTAATTAGAGTGTCCATGGACACCATGAGTGTGCAAGCGTTGGTGTGTGTGTGTGTGGGGGGGGGGGGGGGGGGGGGGGGGCGGGGGGGGGGAGTGTGTGTATTCATCAGTGAGGTAATGCCAGCGTGTTAATTAGAGAGTCCACAGACATGTGTGTGGAAGCGTTGGTGTGTGTGTGTGTGTGGAAGCGTTGGTGTGTGTGTGTGTGTGTGTGTGTGTGTGTGTGTGTGTGTGTGTGTGTGTGTGTGTAGAGGTTGTGTGTGTGTGTGTGTGTGTGTGTGTGTGTGTGTGTGCGCGCGCGCGCGCGCGCGCGCGTGTGTATGTGTGCGTGGGATGTGTTTGAGGGGGGGGGGGGAGTTGTTGTTCTTATTGTTGTGTGTATGTATGTGTGCGCGCGAAAGTGCGCGCGCACTTATATGCTGTAATTGATGGTCTTGTTCTTGTTCCCAAGTCATCTTCTGAACATTCACGCACGCAGTCACAACACACACACACACACACACACACACACACACACACACACGCGCGCGCGCGCGCGCGCGCACACACACACACACACACACACATACACGCACTCATACACACTCGCACATACGAACGTGTGTGCGTACATTCGCTCGCTCTTACCCACACACATATACACGTGTGCATGTGCACGGCCACACTGACACACGCGCGCACACACATGCATAGGCCTACACATAGGCGCACAAATGCACACACACACGCAGATGCGCACACGCCCACATACAAAGACACACTCATACGCACAGATATGTACATATATAGCCTATATGCATATACGTGTGCTCTCACAAACCCACAAACTACACACACACACACACACACACACACACACACACACACACACACACATGCACACGCACTTCTGCACACGCATACACACACACACACACGCACACACACACAAACTAACAAACACGCA
The DNA here is from genome assembly GCA_018398815.1 of Conus ventricosus. Taxonomy (NCBI): domain Eukaryota; kingdom Metazoa; phylum Mollusca; class Gastropoda; order Neogastropoda; family Conidae; genus Conus; species Conus ventricosus. The sequence continues at coordinate 41,051,741 of CM031622.1, forward strand.
CACATGCTTGCGCGCGCATGCACGCGCGCGCGCGCACACACACACACACGCGCGCGCGCGCGCGCCCACGCACACACATGGGCCCATGCCCACATATCATACACACGTGTACATCCAAAAAAAAAAAAAAAAGAAAGAAAAATGGTAGGTCGGCACTCAAGGTCTGACCAGCGCGTTGGGCTAATGCGTAGGTCAGACATCCGCTGAGTCGTAGCCACGAGACCCTCTTCTTCAATTCTCTCATCTTTGTTGTTAATTCATTTATCCATCAGCTTCAAATCATGCGTAGTGTGGTCTCAAAACTTAGCGGATGTGGTGTAGCGTATATGGACTAGTCCGCACGCAGGGACGTCTCCTTCATGAAACTGAACTGAACTGAACTGAACTCTGTGTGTGTGTGTGTGTGTGTGTGTGTGTGAAGAAGAAGAAGAAGAAGGAGAAGAAGAATCACAAATTAATGGGGGGTGGGGGGGGGGGGGGGGGGCGGGGCGGTGTGTGTGTGTGTGTGTGTGTGTGTGTGTGTGTGTGTGTGTTGTCCGTTTGCTTTTTAACTTGAAGTTGACATAGCAAATGTCAGACTTGCGTTTGTTTCAAGTTTCTAGTTGTGTCTGTTTCGTTACCTCCGACAAGGATAATTATTGTCTCAGTTCATGCAAGTCGGGGGGGGGGGGGGGGGGGGGGGTGTGGTAACGCAAAAAGCACTGCAGCTTTTTGAAGCAAACTTCGTCAACGGAAGGAAGATGTGACCATGGTGCGAACCCAGTTAATTTTGGCCAGCACAGAGCGCACTGGCCAGGACCACCTCAGCCTAAATTCTGCTTATGTATATATTTTTCCATAATTTGGACTGATTCACAAGAGGATAAATCTAAGGGATTGTTTAATAAGTCTTCAGTGTTTCTGTTTGCTTCTTCTTTTGCAAGACTGTCTACTATTTCATTCCACTTTATACCACATTGAGATGGGACCCAACAAAAATCAGTTCTTATGCCTAGAGTTATGAAACAATGCAGTAGATGTTTTATTTCAAAAAGCAAATCTTTTCTAGCCTTGCAGTCCCAACGCTCTACTGACTTTGAAACAGATCTGGAATCAACACAAAGCAAAATTTTATAGATAGCAATAGGTGCATCGTATGTGTAAGTCAAAGCCTTCTGTATGGCATATAATTCTGAGGTACAGATTGAAAACTACTTTCCTAAATGATATGATTTCCTGACATTTAAAAGTTGGTATCATAAAGCCAGAACCACTGTCAGAGGATTCCATTACCGACCCAGCTGTAAACACTTTTAAATGATTTGGATAGCTGTTTTCTATATGTTCGCGAACGTCAGTTGTTAAAATATTTATGTTATCACTTTTCTTTTCCAAAGTGTATTTGTAATCAAAGGAAGCATTTAGGTGTTTCCAAGGAGGCATTGTAGGTACCGCAGGAAATTCTGGTATAGCAGTAATATTAAATTATTATTACGATGTGATATGAAGTCAGATGTGTAGTTTCTAATTGTTTAGAGAAAATCTTTACTGGAATCCATCAGTATTTCTTCAGTAACTGATTTTTGCTTGTCTGTGTTGGATTACTAAAGATTACTGAATAGAATTTAAACCTCATTTAGAATATGTCTGTTTTAAAAATAGGCCACTATCGCCATTTTTCATTTGCGTCATCCTGTTGTTCGCCGCCCTTTCCCCCCTTTTTCTGGACCACAGAAGAATGGAAGCTCTTGCTCTCCTTTCTCAGTCCCGTTTGTTTTTGATCTAACTTATGTTTTGCTTGCTTATTCGGGAGTCATAAGTTCTAATTCCTGCTTTAAATTTATCTGTTTGTGTTTGTAACCTTACTTTTGTGGGTCGCAGGCACATAACTGTTCCAGAAGTTGTACCTTTCCCTGACTTTGTTTCATCTTATTTCTTTTTTGATTGGCTTAGGATGTACATGTTCCTTAAAAACACTTTTAATCTTCAGTTTTCTTCTTTTCTTTTTTTTTTTTGGACAGTTTTCCCAGTGGCTGGAGATATCCGAGTTCGAACCTCTAGATTCTTTCAGCAAGATTTCCAAGTTTTCCCTCATTTTCTCAACAAAGGTATCATGTTTTCGACATGTTGTCAAACTTTGACAAATCCTGGACCTCTTGCAAATTCATTTCAAGAACGGCCACTCTTGTCAGAGTTGGCAACAGACAATACCTGCTCCACCTGATGAGGTTCCTCTCTATGAAACTCTCCATATACCTGTCAACCCTTATCTATTTGTCTGTCTGTCTGTCTGTCTGTCTGTCTGTCTGTCTCTCTCTCTCTCTCTCTCTCTCTCTCTCTCTCTCTCTCTCTCTGCCGGTGCGGACTACCTGATATTAAGTCGATGTCATTGGACATACTGTGTCAACATCACCAGTAATGAATATATAATCTGAATAATTCGTAAGGACGGTGTGAAAGTTACTAAAAATAAATAAATAAATAAACGCTATTTTATCCTTTTCACTTTTCGGTGCATACAGATTGAAGACAGTAGACAACGTTGAATATGCATTCACTGAGATGACTATCGTTCGCTCAACCTGTTTCGGCAATTTAAATCTCCCCTTTGAATTGTTGTGTAATAAAGATTATTTCTCCAGGGTACTTAAACCCGGACTGATCAAAGAGTTGTTCCTCCCATTCTCTTCCCCAGGTAGTGTCTTTTACAGAGAGATACCTTTCCTGGAGACACACAATGTCCATTGTTTCGTCTTCTGGTCATTGAAAAGGTGCCTTATGTTTAAGTTTTGTTACTTAATTCTCTTGTAGTTAAAGACAGAATTCTTCAGCGACCCGTAATCATGTGTATAACTTTATCAATGAACACTAATCTTGGCACTGAACGATGATCATCTACTTCAAAGATCAAACTCTTTGTCCAAGGACGGCAGGAGCTGTCTGAATCGAAACCTATGAAGGCGCGGTACCCAAAAGGCATTCCCACACAGGAAGAGGGAGATCTTCAGGCTGCTCCTCCATACTGTCGACGCCGCTTGTCAGGCTGTTGGGGAGGAGGGGTGGGGGTGGGGGGCAGGAGGCGTCAAATATCAGATGCAAATGCGCGTTTTCTGGACGCTGATCGGGAGGAGTCCCTGAGGGAGAAAAGAAATAAATAAAAACAAAAACACCTTAGCATGCTCTGAGTAGGTCTACCTGTTACGGCCTGGCTGGTTTAGCTGTCTGTCGGATATGAAAAACGGAATATTGATAAGCAGCTGCTGCAATACTCTCGATCGAACATCAACACCGTCTTTTAGTTGCTGTAAATTGAGCACCAATACGTGGTACTCGGTTTCTGAAACATTAGGACACACACACACACACACACACACACACACACACACACACACACACAAGAGAGAGAGAGAGAGAGAGAGAGAGAGAGAGAGAGAATCACATTTAACGTTTTTCGGAGCGGAATTACAATAACGCCGGTCATGCAAACCAAGACTTCCGTGTGTTGTGGGCTAAGTTCTGGATCAAGCATTGTACAGACTTCTAAAAATATACATTATGTAAATCGTACCAATGGTGCTCGATTTACACAGCATTACAAAAGACAACGGCATTTGATCGAGAGTAAATATAGTCACCAAAAGAACGGACTTGAAATGTTCTAAATAGTTGCTGTCCTATGCTGTCGAGTAAAGTGAAACTCCAGAAGAGGTATCCTTTTGCGCGGCATTTTACAGGGGTTAAGAAGCACGGACAGTATGAGAGGGGGGGGGGGGGGGGGGGATCAGCTCGATCTTCAGCACCGTTTGCTGTACAAAAAATGTCAGAAAAATAACGGAATAACGGTGTTGAAATAACAGCACTAGTTGCGGTCGTTACTATATTCTGACTGCACGTAAAGTTTCCTTCCGTACACCCCCAGTCCCAAACAAAATCTGTCCGCCCTTCACAGGCCTGATATATATATGCGAAAGAAGTTTATTACTTCCGGTTGACTTAAAATTTGCGAACACTGTCACAGGACCCAGAAACCTGGAACAATTATCTAAATGAATCGGCTCGAGTATTTGGACGGCAAGAGATGGGTACGAAAGTTGATTCCATTGCGCATTTCACAGTCCCCTCCTTCAATTCATTCCAACTTCACCGCCAACCCCTAACTCTACTCACTCCCCATCCATCCACTCTTGGCCCAACTGTCCATTTCAGAGTCCAAGACTTCCCATCTCTCCTTCACAACAAAGGCCTTTCTCGTGTGTTGAGCTTACTGCGCAGGATCTACATTTGGAGCGAGCTGCACAAGGTACGGAAAAAGACTGTCGAAAAGATCATTGAAATAAAATTGAGAGATATATTTTTGCCATGAAAAGGACCTTACATTATTTTACATTTTGACATCTTTCTGTTCATCTAAAACAGTAACAAATCTACCGGAAAAAAGACCTGCATTTCCGTGATAATTGGGGGGTAAATATGACTCATGACCAATGCACACCTTACCTTATTTTCCATTCACTTTTCCAGGGAATAACATGTACGTGTCCAGTCTACCCAGTGGTAACGACCAGTCCTTGTCATGTGTTTAGCTTACTACACAACATCCACAAAACCCACACTTCTGTGATAGTTTCATTGTAAACATGACCAATGCACACCTTACCTTATTTCCGTGCACTTTAACGTGAATCAAATATTCACGCGTATTCACCCATTTGCCCAGTGCCACCTTCCGTGCATTAAGCGCCTTGCAAATTATCCTTCAAAGCTTTGCATGCAGTAAGTTCACTACGATTCATCCGAACACGGCACAATCCCATGAGATCGACCCAGTCCAATAGATCAGCTGTTGACACATACAAAGCAACGACAATTGCCTGTTGAAAATGACTGGTGTTTGGATCCAGCACAATTGGTGGATGCCGAATCTAACCACAGTTGAGCCGGACCTATTGTTCACCAGCTGTAAATTTCTCAATTTCGTGATTTGACTGACGTCGCTGACATATCCTTCTACACAACAAATAATTCGCCCCGCGCAAAATTATTACTCACATTCACTTGAAATTACTGGAAGCAGCTCCCATTGTGTGTCGACGAAGGGTATACTCGTATTATTAGTTCGGACAAGAACATGAAATCCGGCTCAGCAAGACATCTTTGTGCACAAGATCCCGGCTTTGCGTGCATTCGTTTGTTGGCAACAGCTGTAGGCCCCTTATACACGATCCAGTGCCACGAACACAGGGAAATTGTGGTTTTCTTTTGCGTGAGGCTGGTGGAAATGTAAAAATCGAAGTTTTTCCGTGATTTGGTGAGAAGAGAGAGAGAGAGAGAGAGAGAGAGAGAGAGAGAGAGAGACTTACGTAGCGTCAGTGTGTGTGTGTGGTGGATGTTTATTGGCCGCGTTGTGCGAACTTTTGTATGAAACGAGACCAACCTTATCTGGACCACCCCCGTTATCTGGACGTCCGGATAATGCGATAGGCCTCAAACGGCTTTCTGAGGCTCCCTTGAGTCATGTGACGATGTTCCAGCACCTGATAAGTCAAGTTCAGACGGCGCGGTTTTAAGCGCGGAGAGAGTAACTTAAGTTACACAAAATACCGGAGGTCCAGATAGTTCCTGTAAACAACAGACGGGTGACATCAAAGGGTTCGACAGCACGCAGCCGGCCTCGAGTGCAACTTGAAACGGCTCCGACTCAGATCTGGACTCAGATCTGTCGGTCGATTTCGCATCACTGATTCTGCTGAATAAACTTCCCCCGATGTTTTGCTCATCAGTATTTCGCGTTCTAGTGCTAAACATTAACCAGGCCCCGAAGAACTGCTGGCTGTGGACCCAAGCTGTTTTCAACTGTTTGTTCTTTGGTGTTGAAAGGAAACGGATTGAACAGCTTGTTTGTTCTTTGGTGTTGAAAGGAAACGGATTGAACAGCTTGTTTGTTCTTTGGTGTTGAAAGGAAACGGATTGAACAGCTTGTTTGTTCTTTGGTGTTGAAAGGGAAACGGATTGAACAGCTTGTTTGTTCTTTGGTGTTGAAAGGGAAACGGATTGAACAGCTTGTTTGTTCTTTGGTGTTGAAAGGGAAACGGATTGAACAGCGAAAGACCCATCCTGTTTCAGTTGTCTGTTCTTTGGTGTTGAAAGGGAAACGATTGAACCGCGAAACTGTATGTCTACACGTCTTGTTAGGTAGTCATTTTATTTGGTAGTCTTGATCCTCTACCCCATCAAGTATAGATATGGTTTAGTTCTGGTTCGACGTGCATCGCATGCAAAATGATGGAGCATATCCTCACCAGCCACATCATGACACACGCAGAGAAGCACAACATCCGTGCCCCCAGCAACATGGCTTCAGATGCAGACTTTCCTGTGACACCCAGCTGACAGGGTATGTGGACGAAATCACTGAAGAGATCAGAGGACATCAAGAGGACACAATCGTACTCGACTTCTCCAAAGCCTTCAATAAAGTTAACCATACCCTCTTCATTCACAAACTCCGTCGTTATGGAATCAGAGGATGAACAAACGCATGGGCAGAAAACTTCCTAACAGACAGAAAACAAGCAGTGCTAGTAGAAGGACATAGATCGTCGTACGTCCCTGTAGACTCGGGAGTTCCCCAAGGCTCAGTCCTCAGACCAAGCCTATTTCTCTATTACATTAATGACCTCCCGGCAGGGATCAGCTCCAAAGTCCGCCTGTTGGCAGATGACACGATGTGCAGCCACACAATAAAGAAGGCATCCGACCATCAGACACTACAAAACGACCTTGACACTCCGACAAAGTGGGAAGAGCAGTGGTCCATGAGCTTCCATCCAGAAAAGTGCTCAACACTGAGTGCTACACGGAGACAGAACACAAATTCCAACCTGCGTACAAACTCCACGGACACACTCTAGAAGTTGTAACCTCAACCAAATACCTAGGGGTCACGATCCAAGACGATCAAAAATGGGGATCCCACATTGAGACTATAACCGCAAAAGCCAGCAAATCCCTCGGCTTCCTTAGACGAAACCCCAAAATCGAAACAAGAAGACAAAGGAAACTGCATACAAAACCCTTGTTCGACCGATTGTTGAGTACGGATCATGTGTCTGGGACCCCCACACCAGCAACAAGATCCAGGAGATCGAAAAGATCCAGCCTAGAGACGCCAGATGGGTCACACACAGCCACGGACCAACAACCAGTGTAGACGTAATCCTACACTCTCTGAAATGGCCTTCGCTAGAGAAACGCAGACAAAAAGCCAGACTGGAAATGATGTACAAATTCCATCACAACCTCGTTGACATTATCTCCAAGTACGTGCCCAGGAAATCCCAGACCAGAAGAAGTTCAAGAAAAAACAACAACAGCTGCAGCTACGACATCCCGCAATGCAGAACAGACTACCCAAAAATGTCCTTCCTGAGAACCATCCCAGAGTGGAACAAACTACCAACGATGTTGTGACGGCGGAGACCCTGGATCGTTTCAGTCCACACCGCCTCTAACCAATAACACCAACGACAACATCTCCCAACCATACCCCCCCCCCCCCCCGCCTCCTCCTACACCCTCCAGCCCCCACCTCCTTCTACATCCCACACCCCTCTTCACAAACCCCCCACCGCCACAAGCTGAAGCCTAAACTATGTCTGACAACACAGTGCAAACCTCGCACGTACGCCCACCTGTGTCACACCTTGCATCCCCCCCCCCCCCCCCCCCATACGACGACGTCAGTCCCTGAAATCTATATTTACTGTTCCCTCACCCATGTCACGCCCTGAAATCTGTGCGTCCTGTAGGCGGCACGCCCACCTACGTCACGCCCTGCATCCTCCCTATCCTACCCCCAACAATACCATGCTCTAAAAGCTGCGCCCCTCGTACCCATAACCATGTCACACCCTGAAATCAACCTTTCCAACCCTTTCACTACCGCATCTGTGAAAGGTGCTGACCCCCCCCCCCCCCCCCCCCCCGTAGTCCAACCCATGTCAAGCCCTGAATGAAATTTACGCATTCCCCTGCCCATTCCACAACCCGTGTCATGATCTGAAATCCCGTGCCTCCTACCTTCATCCGTGTGAAGCCCCCGAATCTGCACTCACTGTTCCCTACCGATCTCTTATCCTGCATCAACGCCCTGCATCCCCCCCACCCATGCCACGCCCTGCATCCCCCCCCCCACCCATACCACCCCTGCATCCCCACCCATGCCACGCCCTGCATCCCCCACCCATGCCACGCCCTGCATCCCCCCACCCCACACCCATGCCACGCCCTGCATCCCCCCACCCATGCCACGCCCTGCTTTCCCCCCACCCCCCACCCATGCCACGCCCTGCATCCCCCCACCCATGCCACGCCCTGCATCCCCCCACCCCCCACCCATGCCACGCCCTGCATCCCCCCACCCATGCCACGCCCTGCATCCCCCACCCATGCCACGCCCTGCATCCCCCCCCACCCATGCCACGCCCTGCATCCCCCCACCCATGCACGCCCTGCATCCCCCCACCCATGCCACGCCCTGCATCCCCCCACCCATGCCACGCCCTGCATCCCCCCACCCAGCCACGCCCTGCATCCCCCCACCCATGCCACGCCCTGCATCCCCCCCACCCATGCCACGCCCTGCATCCCCCCCACCCATGCCACGCCCTGCATCCCCCCACCCATGCCACGCCCTGCATCCCTCCCCCCCCCATGCCACGCCCTGCATCCCCCCCCCCCCATGCCACGCCCTGCATCCCCCCACCCATGCCACGCCCTGCATCCACCCCACCCACCCATGCCACGCCCTGCATCCCCCCCACCCACCCATCCCCACGCCCTGCATCCCCCCACCCCCCACCCATGCCACGCCCTGCATCCCCCCCACCCCCCACCCATGCCACGCCCTGCACCCCCCCACCCCATGCCACGCCCTGCACCCCCCCCCCACCCATGCCACGCCCTGCATCCCCCCCACTCATGCCACCCCTGCATCCCTCCCCCCCCCCACCCATGCCACGCCCTGCATCCCTCCCCCCCCCCACCCATGCCACGCCCTGCATCCCCCCCCCCCACCCATGCCACGCCCTGCATCCCTCCTCCCCCCCCCCATGCCACGCCCTGCATCCATCCCCCCCCCCCCCCATGCCATGCCCTGCATCCCCCCCCCCATCACTCCATGCCACGCCCTGCATCCCCCCCACCCACCCATGCCACGCCCTGCATCCCCCCCACCCACCCATGCCACGCCCTGCATCCCCCCCCCCCCCACCCATGCCACGCCCTGCATCCCCCCCACCCATGCCACGCCCTGCATCCCCCCACACCCATGCCACGCCCTGCATCCCCCCACCCATGGCACGCCCTGCATCCCCCCCCCCCCCCCCCATGCAAGCCCCCCCCCTGCAACCCCTCCCCCCCCATGCCACGCCCTGCATCCCCCCCCATGCCACGCCCTGCATCCCCCCCCCATGCCACGCCCTGCAACCCCCCCCCCCCCCCCCCATGGCACGCCCTGCATCCCCCACCCATGGCACGCCCTGCATCCCCCCACCAATGCCACCCCTGCATCCCCCCCCCCCCATGCCACGCCCTGCATCCCCCCCCCCCATGCACGCCCTGCATCCCCCCCCATGCCACGCCCTGCATCCCCCCCCCCATGCCACGCCCTGCATCCCCCCCCCCCCATGCCACGCCCTGCATCCCCCCCCCCATGCCACGCCCTGCATCCCCCCACCCATGCCACGCCCTGCATCCCCCCACCCATGCCACGCCCTGCATCCCCCCACCCATGCCACGCCCTGCATCCCCCCACCCATCCCCACGCGCACGCCCTGCATCCCCCCACCCATGCCACGCGCACGCCCTGCATCCCCCCACCCATGGCACGCCCTGCATCCCCCACCCATGGCACGCCCTGCATCCCCCCACCCATGCCACGCCCTGCATCCCCCCACCCATGCCACGCCCTGCATTCCCCCACCCATGCCACGCGCACGCCCTGCATCCCCCCACCCATGCCACGCGCACGCCCTGCATCCCCCCACCCATGGCACGCCCTGCATCCCCCCACCCATGGCACGCCCTGCATCCCCCCACCCATGCCACGCCCTGCATCCCCCCACCCATGCCACGCCCTGCATTCCCCCACCCATGCCACGCCCTGCATCCCCCCACCCATGCCACGCCCTGCATCCCCCACCCATGCCACGCCCTGCATCCCTCCACCCATGCCACGCCCTGCATCCCTCCACCCATGCCACGCCCTGCATCCCCCCACCAATGCCCACCCCTGTCCCCATCACCCAACCCATGTCACGCCCTGCATCTCCCCACCCATGGCACCCCTGCATCCCCCCACCCATGGCACGCCCTGCATCCCCCCACCCACCCATACCACGCCCTGAAATCCCCCCACCCACCCATACCACGCCCTGCATCCCCCCACCCATGGCACGCCCTTTATCCCCCCACCCATGGCACGCCCTGCATCCCCCACCCATGCCACGCCCTCCATCCCCCCACCCATACCACGCCCTGCATCCCCCACCATTGCCACGCATTGCATCCCCCCACCCATGCCACGCCCTGCATCCCCAACCCATGCCACGCCCTGCATCCCCCCACCCATGCCACGCCCTGCATCCCCCCACCCATGCCACGCCCTTTCATCACCCCACCCACCCAAACCACGCCCTGCATCCCCCCACCCATACCACGCCCTGCATCACCCCACCCACCCAAACCACGCCCTGCATCCCCCCACCCATGCCACGCCCTGCATCCCCCCACCCATGCCACGCCCTGCATCGATGACCGCCATACATTCACTGATGTCATACGCTGTATCCGCATCCTCCATGGCAGCCACCACGTCAAACACTGCATCCGTGACCCACTTCCGTGTCACATCCTGCATTCACAACGCAGGGGCCCATGGCGTACCCTGCATCCACGTTCCCCCATACCCCCCACACCTCGTACCCTGCATCCACGTTCCCCCATACCCCCCACACCTCGTACCCTGCATCCACATTCCCCCATACCCCCCACACCTCGTACCCTGCATCCACGTTCCCCCATACCCCTACACCCTGCATCCATGTTCCCCCATACCCCCACACCTCATGCCCTGCATCCACGTTTCCCCATACCCCATGCCACGCCCCTGCATCCCCCCCACCCATGCCACCCCTGCATCCCCCCACCCATGCCACGCCCTGCATCCCCCCACCCATGCCACGCCCTGCATCCCCCCCCACCCATGCCACGCCCTGCATCCCCCCACCCATGCCACGCCCTGCATCCCTCCCCCCCCCATGCAACGCCCTGCATCCCCCCCATGCCACGCCCTCCCATCCCCCCACCCATGCCACGCCCTGCATCCCCCCCACCCATGCCACGCCCTGCATCCCCCCACCCATGCCACGCCCTACATCCCCCCCACCCATGCCACGCCCTGCATCCCCCCACCCATGCCACGCCCTGCATCCCTCCCCCCCCCATGCAACGCCCTGCATCCCCCCCATGCCACGCCCTGCATCCCCCCACCCATGCCACGCCCTGCATCCCCCCCACCCACCCATGCCACGCCCTGCATCCCCCCCACCCACCCATGCCACGCCCTGCATCCCCCCACCCCCCACCCATGCCACGCCCTGCATCCCCCCACCCCCCACCCATGCCACGCCCTGCATCCCCCCACCCATGCCACGCCCTGCATCCCCCCCCCCCCCCCACCCATGCCACGCCCTGCATCCCCCCACCCATGCCACGCCCTGCACCCCCCACACCCATGCCACGCCCTGCACCCCCCCCCCACACCCATGCCACGCCCTGCACCCCCCCCCCCCACCCATGCCACGCCCTGCACCCCTCCCCCCCCACCCATGCCACGCCCTGCATCCCTCCCCCCCCCCCCCCCACCCATGCCACCCCTGCATCCCTCCCCCCCCCCACCCATGCCACGCCCTGCATCCCTCCCCCCCCACCCATGCCACGCCGTGCATCCCTCCCCCCCCCACCCATGCCACGCCCTGCATCCCCCCCCCCCCCCCATGCCACGCCCTGCATCCATCCCCCCCACCCCCCCATGCCACGCCCTGCATCCCCCCCACCCACCCCATGCCACGCCCTGCATCCCCCCCACCCACCCATGCCACGCCCTGCATCCCCTCCCCCCACCCATGCCACGCCCTGCATCCCCCCACCCATGCCACGCGCACGCCCTGCATCCCCCCACCCATGGCACGCCCTGCATCCCCCCCCCCCATGCAACGCCCTGCATCCCCCATGCCACGCCCTGCATCCCCCCCCCCCCATACCACGCCCTGCATCCCCCCCCCCCCATCCCCACGCCCTGCATCCCCCCCACCATGCCACGCCCTGCATCCCCTCCCCCCATGCCACGCCCTGCATCCCCCCCCCATGCCACGCCCTACATCCCCCCCCCCATGCCACGCCCTGCATCCCCCCCCCCATGCCACGCCCTGCATACCCCCCCCCATGCCACGCCCTGCATCCCCCACCCCCCATGCCACGCCCTCCACATCCCCCACCCCCCCCAGTGCCACGCCCTGCATCCCCCCCCCCCCCTCATGCCACGCCCTGCATCCCCCCACCCATGCCACGCCCTGCATCCCCCCACCCATGCCACGCCCTGCATCCCCCCACCCATGCCACGCGTACGCCCTGCATCCCCCCACCCATGCCACGCGCACGCCCTGCATCCCCCCACCCATGGCACGCCCTGCATCCCCCCACCCATGCCACGCCCTGCATTCCCCCACCCATGCCACGCCCTGCATCCCCCCACCCATGCCACCCCCTGCATCCCCCCCACCCATACCACGCCCTGCATCCCCCACCCATGCCACGCCCTGCATCCCCCACCCATGCCACGCCCTGCACCCCCCCAAACCCATGCCACGCCCTGCATCCCCCCACCAATGCCACGCCCTGCATTCCCCAACCCATGTCACGCCCCTGCATCACCCAACCCATGTCACGCCCTGCATCTCCCCACCCATGGCACGCCCTGCATCCCCCCACCCATGGCACGCCCTGCATCCCCCCACCCACCCATACCACGCCCTGCATCACCCCACCCATGGCACCCCTTTATCCCCCCACCCATGGCACGCCCTGCATCCCCCACCCATGCCACGCCCTCCATCCCCCCACCCATACCACGCCCTGCATCCCCCACCCATGCCACGCATTGCATCCCCCCACCCATGCCACGCCCTGCATCCCCAACCCATGCCACGCCCTGCATCCCCCCACCCATGCCACGCCCTGCATCCCCCCACCCATGCCACGCCCTGCATCCCCCCACCCACCCAAACCACGCCCTGCATCCCCCCCACCCACTCAAACCACGCCCTGCATCACCCCACCCACCCAAACCACGCCCTGCATCCCCCCACCCCATGCCACGCCCTGCATCCCCCCACCCATGCCACGCCCTGCATCGATGACCGCCATACATTCACTGATGTCAAAACGCTGTATCCGCATCCTCCATGGCAGCCACCACGTCAAACACTGCATCCGTGACCCACTTCCGTGTCACATCCTGCATTCACAACGCAGTGCCCATGGCGTACCCTGCATCCACGTTCCCCCATACCCCCCACACCTCGTACCCTGCATCCACGTCCCCCATACCCCCCCCACACCTCGCACCCTGCATCCACATTCCCCCATACCCCCCACACCTCGTACCCTGCATCCACGTTCCCCCATACCCCCTACACCCTGCATCCATGTTCCCCCATACCCCCACACCTCATGCCCTGCATCCACGTTCCCCATACCCCCCACACCTCATACCCTGCATCCACGTTCCCCCATACTCCCCACACCTCATGCCTTGCATCCACGTTCCCCCATACCCCCCACACCTCATACCCTGCATCCACATTCCCTATACCCCCACACCCCATGCCCTGCATCCACGTTCCCCCATACCCCCCACACCCTGCATCCACGTTCCCCCATACCCTACTCCTCATGCCCTGCATCCACATTCCCCCATACCCCCACACCTCAAAACCCTGCATCCACGTTCCCCCATACCCCCCACACCTCATACCCTGCATCCACGTTCCCCCATACCCCCACACCTCATGCCCTGCATCCACATTCCCCCATACCCCCACACCTCATACCCTGCATCCACGTTCCCCCACACCTCATACCCTGCATCTCTCCTCCCCATGCCCCTCCCACGTATGTCCATATCCATAAGACCCTACGTACGAGCCTCCCCCCCCCCCCCCCCCCCCCCCCCGCTCGTCCATCCATGTCACATCACGCATCCATGCTACCCTCCCCGTATACCCACCCACGTCACGCCCTGCATAAAGGCTTTCTCAAACCCATTTTGCACACCCATGTGCATGCACGTCCCCCCCCCCCCCCCCTCCTCCTCCTTACATCCATCCATTTGGAGTATTGCATCTCCACCCCCCCACCCCACCCCCACCTCATAGGCCCTCCATTTCATGCCCTTCATCCGCGTCCCCTGAGCCCAATACGTCCACCCATGTCGCGTACACCTTGCATCCATCTCCTCTGCCCCAATATGCCCACCCACGTCAGGCCCTTCATCCATACCCCCTCTGCCGCAGTACGCTCACCCACGTCATGCACCTCCATCTCTGCCCCAATACGCCCACCCACGTCATGCACCTCCACATCTGCCCCAATACGCCCACCCACGTCATGCACATCCACCTCTTACCCAATACGGCCACCCACGTCATGCACCTCCACATCTGCCCCAATACGCCCACCCACGTCATGCACCTCCACCTCTTCCCCAATACGGCCACCCACGTCATGCACCTCCATCTCTGCCCCAATACGTCCACCCAAGTCATGCACCTCCACCTCTTACCCAATACGGCCACCCACGTCATGCACCTCCACCTCTGCCCCAATACGCCCACCCACGTCATGCACATCCATCTCTGCCTTAATACGCCCACCCACGTCATGCACCTCCGTCTCTGCCCCAATACGCCCACCCACGTCATGCACCTCCACTTCTGCTCCAATACGCCCACCCACGTCATGCACCTCCACATCTGCCCCAATACGCCCACCCACGTCATGCACCTCCACTTCTGCTCCAATACGCCCACCCACGTCATGCACCTCTGTCTCTGCTCCAATACGCCCACCCACGTCATGCACCTCCACCTCTTCCCAATACGGCCACCCACGTCATGCATCTCCACATCTGCCCCAATACGCCCATCCACGTCATGCACCTCCACATCTGCCCCAATACGCCCACCCACGTCATGCACATCCATCTCTGCCCCAATACTCCCACCCACGTCATGCACCTCCACCTCTTCCCCAATACGGCCACCCACGTCATGCACCTCCACATCTGCCCCAATACGCCCATCCACGTCACGCACCTCCACCTCTTCCCCAATACGCCCACCCACACCATGCACCTCCACCTCTACCCCAAAACGCTGACACATTTCATGCACCTCCACCTCTGCTCCAATACGCCCACCCACGTCATGCACCTCCACCTCTGTCCCAATACGCCCACCCACGTCATGCACATCCACCTCTTCCCCAATACGCCCACCCACGTTATGCACCTCCACCTCTGCCCCAATACGCCCACCCACGTCATGCACCTCCACCACTGCCCCAATACGCCCACCTACGTCATGCACCTCCATCTCTGTCCAATACGCCCACCCACGTCATGCACCTCCACCCCAATACGCCCACCCACGTCATGCACCTCCATCTCTGTCCAATACGCCCACCCACGTCATGCACCTCCACCTCTGCCCCAATACGCCCACCCACGTCATGCACCTCCATCTCTGTCCAATACGCGCACCCACGTCATGCACCTCCACCTCTTCCCCAATACGCCCACCCACGTCATGCGCCTCCATCTCTGCCCCAATAAGCCCACCCACGTCCTGCATCTCCATCTCTGCCCCAATAAGCCCACCCACATCATGCACCTCCATCTCTGCCCTCGAACGCCCACCCACGTCATGCACCTCCATCTCTGCCCCAACCTTCACCTCTGCCCCAATACGCTGATCTACATTACGCCATTCAGCCTCACCCTATGTCCCAGTATACCCATCCACGTCACGCTCTTCATCAGCAACCCGTCTGCCCCAATGCCCTTCAATCGCGCCCTCTCCGCACAATACATCACCCGCGTCACGCCCTTCATCCGCCCATTCTGCCCCAACACGCCCAACTACGTCATGCCCTTCATCTCTCCCCTCTGTCCCAATACGCCCACCCGTGTCATGCCATCCATCGGCTCACCCCATACGCCCACACCTCAGGCCCTGAAATCTTCACTGCCCTTCCCCCACACTTATGTCACATCCTACCCCCTCACCCGTGTCACGCCCTGAAAGCTGTGCACCCACCCCTAACACGCACTGCATACTCCATATCCTACCCCATCTATGTCATGCTCTAAAATCCGCGCATCCCCCCCCCCCCCCCCCCCCCTTAACACCCAAATCCACGTCATGCCCTGAAATCAGCTTCCCCCACCCTTTTGCTACCCATCCATGTCAGGCGCTGAACCCCCCCACCCCCACCTCCTGTCCCACCCATGTCATGCCATGAAACTGACGCACCCTCCCCCCTTGCCCAATTATCATGATCTGAAATCCTTGCTCACAACCCCCAACCATGTGAAGCCCCAAAATCTGCGTTCGCTGTATTCCCCCTACGTCACACCCTGCATCCCCGCCCCTTGCACCCCCACCCATGCTACGTATTCCCCCCCCCCCCCCCATGTCATGCTCTGCATTTGAACCTCCCTTCTCCCCATTCCCCTACCCATGACACGCCCTGCATCCGGGACCGCCGTATTACCACCAGTATCATACGCTGTATCCGCGTTCTCCATACCCGCCACCATATTGTAGAATGCATCCCCGCCCCCACCCCATCCATGTCACGCTCTGCATCCACGACCCCATACCCACGGTATTCCCTGCTTCCACGTCCCCCTGTATCCCTACACGTCATTCACTGCCCGCCTTCCCTTGTATGCCCATACATGTCGCGTCCTGCATACGTGCCTCTGTCCCCCCCCCCCCCTCCCCCACTGTTCTCCCATCCACGTGCCATCATGCATCCCTGCTTCCCCCTCCTTCACACACACACCCCCTCCCTCCCTTCACCCATGTCACGTCCTGCACACATGCTCTCTCCTCCTCCTCAGTACGCCTATCCATGTGGATGCACGCTCCCCCCTCTTCCCTCCTTACACCCGTTCCACTTCACTGCATCAGTTCTCCCCCCCCCCCCCCCCTCCAGTTTGCCCAACCTCGTAACGCCCTTTATCCGCACCCCTTCTGACCCGATACGCCCACGGGAGTCGCGCCCAATTTTCACGCCACATCTGCCCCAATACGCCCACCCGTCACACCCAACATCGATGCCCCTTGTACGCCCACCCTGCCATGCCCCGAAATCTTCACTCCCTGTTCCGCCACTCATGTCGCACACTGAATTCTTCACTCCCTGTTCCCCCACTCAAATCATGCCCTGAAATCTTCACTCCCTGTTCCCCCACTCATATCATGCCCTGAAATCTTCACTCCCTGTTCCCCCACTCATATCATGCCCCGAAATTCGCGTCCACTACACCTTGACCCCATGTCAGACCCTGAAAACTGTGCCCCCTGTATGGCCACCCCACGCCACGCCTTCCCCACCCTACCTCCACCTACATTGTGCCCCATGTCACGCCTTCCCTACCCTACCTCAGCCTATATTATGCCCTACCCTACCTCCGCCTATACTATGCCATACCCTACCTCCACCTATATTGTGCCCTACCCTACCTCCACCTATATTGTGCCCTATGTCACTCGTTCCCTACCCTACCTCCATGTACACTGTAACCTACCCTACCTCCACCTATATTGTGCCGCACCCTACCTCCACCTATATTGTGCCCTATGTCACGCCTTCCCTACCCTACTCCACCTGTATTGTGCCCTATGTCACGCCTTCGCTACCCTACCTCCACCTATTGTGCCGCACCCTACCTCCACCTATATTGTGCCCTATGTCACGCCTTCCCTACCCTACCTCCACCTATATTGTGCCGCACCCTACCTCCACCTATATTATGCCCTATGTCACGCCTTCCCTACCCTACCTCCACCTGTATTGTGCCCTATGTCACGCCTTCCCTACCCTACCTCCACCTGTATTGTGCCCCATGTCACACCTTCCCTACACTACCTCCACCTTCATTGTGCCCTATGTCACGCCTTCCCTACCCTACTTCCACCTACATTGTGCCCTATGTCACGCCTTCCCTACCCTACCTCCACCTATATTGTGCCCTATGTCACGCCTTCCCTACCCTACCTCCACCTATATTGTGCCCCACCCTACCTCCACCTATATTGTGCCCTATGTCACGCCTTCCCCACCCTACCTCCACCTGTATTGTGCCCTATGTCACTCCCTCCCTACCCTACCTCCACCTACATTGTGCCCTATGTTACGCCTTCCCTACCCTACCTCCATCTGTATTGTGCCGCACCCTACCTCCACCTATATTGTGCCCTATGTTACGCCTTCCCTACCCAACCTCCACCTGTATTGTGCCCAACACTACCTCCACCTCCATTGTGCCCTATGTCACTCCTTCCCTACCCTACCTCCACCTCTATTGTGCCCTATGTCACGCCTTCCCTTCTCTACCTCCACCTACATGTGCCCTATGTTACGCCTTCCCTACCCTACCTCCACCTGTATTGTGCCGCACCCTACCTCCACCTATATTGTGCCCTATGTTACGCCTTCCCTACCCTACCTCCACCTATATTGTGCCCCACCCTAGCACCACCTGCATTGTGCCTTATGTCACGCCTTCCCTACCCTACCTCCACCTATACTGTGCCCTATGTCACGCCTTCCCTACCCTACATCCACCTGTATAGTGCCGCACCCAACCTCCACCTATATTGTGTCCTACCCTACCTCCACCTACACTGTGCCCAATGTCACGCCTTCCCTACCCTACCTCCACCTACACTGTGCCCTATGTCACGCCTTCCCTACCATACCTCCACCTACACTGTGCCCTATATTACGCCTTCCCTACCCTACCTCCACCTATATCGTGCCGCACCCTACTCCACCTATATTGTGCCCTATGTCACGCCTTCCTTACCCTACCTCCACCTATATTGTGCCGCACCCTACCTCTATGTTATGCCCTATGTCACGCCTTCCCTACCCTACCTCCACCTATATTGTGCCCTATGTCACGCCTTCCCTACCCTACCTCCACCTATATTGTGCCCTATGTCACGCCTTCCCTACCCTACCTCCACCTATATTGTGCCCTATGTCACGCCTTCCCTACCCTACCTCCACCTATATTGTGCCCCACCCTACCTCCACCTATAATGTGCCCTATGTCACGCCTTCCCTACCCTACCTCCATGTACATTGTACCCTACCCTACCTCCACCTATATTGTGCCGCACCCTACCTCCACCTATATTGTGCCTTCCCCACCCTACCTCCGCCTGCATTGTGCCCTATGTCACTCCCTCCCTACCCCCACCTCCACCTGTATTGTGCCCTGTGTCACTCCTTCCCTACCCTACCTCCACCTACATTGTGCCCCACCCTACCTCCACGTACATTGTGCCCTATGTCACGCCTTCCCTACCCTACCTCCACCTGTATTGTGCCGCACCCTACCTCCACCTATACTGTGCCCTATGTCACGCCTTCCCTACCCTACCTCCACCTGTATTGTGCCCTATGTCACGCCTTCCCTACCCTACCTCCACCTGTATTGTGCCCTATGTCACGCCTTCCCTACCCTACCTCCACCTTTATTGTGCACTATGTCACGCCTTCCCTACCCTACCTCCACCTATATTGTGCCCTATGTCACTCCTTTCCTACCCTACCTCCACCTATATTGTGCCCCATGTCACGCCTTCCATACCCTGCCTCCACCTATATTGTGCCCCACCCTACCTCCACCTATATTGTGCCCTATGTCACGCCTTCCCCACCCTACCTCCACGTGTATTGTGCCCTATGTCGCTCCTTCCCTACCCTACCTCCACCTATATTGTGCTCTATGTCACGCCTTCCCCACCCTACCTCCACCTGTATTGTGCCGCACCCTACCTCCACCTATATTGTGCCCTATGTCACGTCTTCCCTACCCTACCTCCACCTGTATTGTGCCCTATGTCACGCCTTCCTTACCCTACCTCCACCTGTATTGTGCCCTATGTCACGCCTTCCTTACCCTACCTCCACCTATATTGTGCCCAACCCTACCTCCACCTATATTGTGCCCTATGTCACGCCTTCGCTACCCTACCTCCACCTATATTGTGCCCCACCCTACCTCTACCTATATTGTGCTCTATGTCACTCCTTCCCTACCCTACCTCCACCTGTATTGTGCCGCACCCTACCTCCACCTATATTGTGCCCTATGTCACGCCTTCCCTACCCTACCTCCACCTATATTGTGCCCTATGTCACGCCTTCGCTACCCTATCTCCACCTATATTGTGCCCCACCCTACCTCTACCTATATTGTGCCCTATGTCACTCCTTCCCTACCCTACCTCCACCTGTATTGTGCCGCACCCTACCTCCACCTATATTGTGCCCTATGTCACGCCTTCCCTACCCTACCTCCACCTATATTGTGCCCTATGTCACGCCTTCTCGACCCTACATCCACATGTATTGTGCCCTATTTCACGCCTTCCCTACCCTACCTCCACCTATATTGTGCCGCACCCTACCTCCACCTATATTATGCCCTATGTCACGCCTTCGCTACCCTACCTCCACCTATATTATGCCCTATGTCACGCCTTCCCTACCCTACCTCCACCTATTATTATGCCCTATGTGACGCCTTCCCTACCGTACCTCCACCTATATTGTGCCCTATGTCACGCCTTCCCTACCCTACCTCCACCTACATTGTGCCCCACCCTACCTCTACCTATATTGTGTCCTATGTCACTCCTTCCCTACTCTACCTTTACCTGTATTGTGCCGCACCCTACCTCCACCTGTGTTATGCCCTATGTCATGCCTTCCCTACCCTACCTCCACCTATATTATGCCCTATATCACGCCTTCCCTACCCTACCTCCACCTATATTGTGCCCTATGTCACGCCTTCCCTACCTACCTCCACCTATATTGTGCCGCACCCTACCTCCACCTATATTGTGCCCTATGTCACGCCTTCTCTACCCTTCCTCCACCTATATTGTGCCCTATGTCACGCCTTCCCTACCCTACCTCCACCTATATTGTGCCCTATGTCACGCCTTCCCTACCCTACCTCCACCTATATTGTGCCCTATGTCACGCCTTCCCTACCCTACCTCCACCTATATTGTGCCCCACCCTACCTCCACCTATATTGTGCCCTATGTCACGCCTTCCGTACCCTACCTCCATGTACATTGTACCCTACCCTACCTCCACCTATATTGTGCCGCACCCTACCTCCACCTATATTGTGCCCTATGTCACGCCTTCCCTACCCTACCTCCACCTGTATTGTGCCCTATGTCACGCCTTCCCTACCCTACCTCCATCTGTATTGTGCCCTACCCTACCTCCACCTGTATTGTGCCCTATGTCACTCCTTCCCTACCCTACCTCCAGCTATATTGTGCCGCACCCTACCTCCGCCTGTATTGTGCCCTAAAACCCGACCCACATCCTCCTTAACCGCATTCAAGTCGGGCACAGAAATACGCCCCCCCCCCCCCCCCCCCCCCCCCCAAAAAAAAAAAAAAAAAAAAAAAATCATTTCCGCCCATGTCATACCCTGAATTCCCTGGAACCTATGTCATACCCTGAATTCTCCGGAACCTATATCATGATCCCTGAATTCCCCGGAACCTATGTCATGATCCCTGAATTGCCCGGAACCTATATCATGATCCCTGAATTCCCCGGAACCTATATCATGATCCTGAATTCCCCGGAACCGATGTCATGATCCCTGAATTCCCCGGAACCTATGTCATGATCCCTGAATTCCCCGGAACCTATGTCATGATCCCTGAATTCCCCGGAACCTATGTCATGATCAGAAAATACCCGCTACTATGCTGTACGCTGCATTGCTGTCCTTTATACCCGCTACCATGTTGTACGCTGCATTGCTGTCCTTTATATCCGCTACCATGTCGTACGCTACATTCCCGTCCTTCATATCCGCTACCATGTTGTACGCTGCATTCCCGTCCTTTATACCCGCTACCATGTTGTACACTGCATTCCCGTCCTTTTTACCCGCTACCATGTGGTACGCTGCATTGCCGTCCTTTATACCCGCTACCATGTGGTATGCTGCATTCCCGTCCTTTATACCCGCTACCATGTGGTACACTGCATTCCCGTCCTTTATACCCGCTACCATGTGGTACGCTGCATTCCCGTCCTTTATACCCGCTACCATGTGGTACGCTGCATTCCCGTCCTTTATACCCGCTACCATGTGGTTTGCTGCATTCCCGTCCTTTATACCTGCTAACATGTTGTACGCTGCATTCCCGTCCTTTATACCCGCTACCATGTTGTACGCTGCATTCCCGTCCTTTATACCCGCTACTATGTGGTACGCTGCATTCCCGTCCTTTATACCCGCTACTATGTGGTACGCTGCATTGCCGTCCTTTATACCCGCTACCATGTGGTACGCTGCACTGCCGTCCTTTATTCCTGCTACCATGTTGTACACTGTATCCGCCAACCCATACCCATGGCATACCCTGCATCCGCGTCCTGCGTCTCCTCCCACGTCATACCTTGTATTCGCTCCTCTACACACCCCTTCCACTGGTTCACAGATGTCCCACCTGATGTGATCTTTGAATATCCGAAAGAGATCAACATTTTTTCATCTGATCCAAGATTTTACAGAAGAAATATTTTTTAAACAAAATTTTCCAGTGTGTTTTTAAGTGTATTTTAAAGGGTTGTGTGAATTAGTTTTATTTCAATTTTTCTTTTCATGACTTGAAAGTCGACTTCCACGCGGTGACAGGCCCTGATATGGCCCTTTGCGGTCGGCTGGGCTATTGCCTTGCCTTGCCTTGCCTTGCCTTGTCACGACCAGCATCCGCGTCCCGTGTACCCACACCCATGTCACGCCCTGCATCCGCGTCCCGTGTACCCACACCCATGTTACGCCCTGCATCCGCGTCCCGTGTACCCACACCCATGTCACGCCCTGCATCAGTGCCCCGTGTACCTACACCCATGTCACGCCCTGCATCAGTGCCCCGTGTACCCACACCCATGTCACGCCCTGCATCAGTGCCCCGTGTACCCACACTCATGTCATGCCCTGCATCAGTGTCCCGTGTACCCACACCCATGTCACGCCCTGCATCAGTGCCCCATGTACCCACACTCATGTCATGCCCTGCATCAGTGTCCCGTGTACCCACACCCATGTCACGCCCTGCATCAGTGCCCCGTGTACCCACACTCATGTCATGCCCTGCATCAGTGTCCCGTGTACCCACACCCATGTCACGCCCTGCATCAGTGCCCCGTGTACCCACACCCATGTCATGCCCTGCATCAGTGCCCCGTGTACCCACACCCATGTCACGACCAGCATCCGCCTCCCGTGTACCCACACCCATGTCACGCCCTGCATCAGTGCCCCGTGTACCCACACTCATGTCATGTCCTGCATCAGTGCCCCGTGTACCCACACCCACGTCACGCCCTGCATCAGTGCTCCGTGTACCCACACTCATGTCATGCCCTGCATCAGTGTCCCGTGTACCCACACCCATGTCACGCCCTGCATCAGTGCCCCGTGTACCCACACCCATGTCACGCCCTGCATCAGTGCCCCGTGTACCCACACTCATGTCATGCCCTGCATCAGTGTCCTGTGTACCCACACCCATGTCACGCCCTGCATCAGTGCCCCGTGTACCCACACTCATGTCATGCCCTGCATCAGTGTCCCGTGTACCCACACCCATGTCACGCCCTGCATCAGTGCCCCGTGTACCCACACTCATGTCATGCCCTGCATCAGTGTCCCGTGTACCCACACCCATGTCACGCCCTGCATCAGTGCCCCGTGTACCCACACCCATGTCATGCCCTGCATCAGTGCCCCGTGTACCCACACCCATGTCACGACCAGCATCCGCCTCCCGTGTACCCACACCCATGTCACGCCCTGCATCAGTGTCCCGTGTACCCACACCCATGTCACGCCCTGCATCAGTGTCCCGTGTACCCACACCCATGTCACGCCCTGCATCAGTGTCCCGTGTACCCACACCCATGTCACGCCCTGCATCAGTGTCCCGTGTACCCACACCCATGTCACGCCCTACATCAGTGCCTCACCGTACACCATCGAATGAACAAAATGAAAAACTGACTGAACGACCGATTAACCGACTGAACGAATGAATGACTGAACGACCGAATGAATGACTGAACAACCATCTGAACAAATGAACTAATGAACGACCGACTGCTGAACGAATGAACGACCAACCGACTGAACGAATGAATGATTGAACGACCGACTGACTGAACGAATGAATGATTGAACGACCTACTGACTGAACGAATGAATGATTGAACGACCGACTGACTGACTGAGCAAATCAATGGCTGAATGACCAACTCACCGACTGAACGAATGATTGACTGAACGACTGAGCGGATGAGTGACAGACCGACTGACTGAATAACTGAAAGATCGACTGACCGACCGAATAAATGATTGACTGACCGACTGAATGAATGAATGAGTGAACAAACGACTGGCTGACCGAATGACTGACTGAACGACCGAATGATCGACTGAACGAACGAATGAATGACTGAACGAATGGGTGACTGAACGATCGACTGACGGAATGAATGACTGACCGAGTGAACGAATGAATGGCTGAATGACCTACTGACTAAATGAATCAACGACCGACAGACCGAATGAATGACTGAACGACCGACTGAACGAATGACTGACTGACCGAGTGAACGAATGAATGGCTGAATGACCTACTGACTAAATGAATCAACGACCGACAGACCGAATGAATGAATGAACGATCGACTGAACGAATGAATGAGTGAACGGCCGACTGACCGAATGCACGACTGAACAGCCGACAGAACGAATAAATGACTGACTGACCGAATGAATGACTAAATGACCGACTGACCGAATCAATGAATGAATGAACGAGCGTCTAAAAAAAGGAATGAGTGACCGACCGACTCACCGAATGAATGACCGAACGACAGACAGAACGAAAAAATGACTGACTGACCGAATAAATGACTAAACGACCGACTGACCAAATGAATGAATGACCGGCCGACTAAACGAAAGAATGACTGAACGACCGAGTGACCGAATGAATGATGATCCAGCAACCGCCTGATGACTGAACGAATGAACGACTGACCGACCGACTGAACGAATGTATGACTAAACGACCGACTGAGCGATCGATCGAACGAATGTACGAACGAATGACTGAACGCCTGACTGAACGAATGAACGTCTGAACGACCAACTGAACGAATGAACGTCTGAACGACCAACTGAACGAATGAACGTCTGAACGACCGATTGACCGACTGAACTACTGATTAACTGGATGAACGAATGAATGACTGAAGTAGCGACCGACCGAACAAATGACTGAACGATCAACTGACCGACTGACTGACTAAACGACCGACTGAACGAATGACCGACTGGCCGACTGAACGAATGAATGGCTGAATGAATCAACGACCGACAGAACAAACGAATGAACGACCGACTGACCGAATGCATGACTGAACGATCGACTGACCGAATACATGACTGAACGACCGACTGACCGAATACATGACTGAACGACCGACTGACCGAATACATGACTGAACGACCGACTGACCGAATACATGACTGAACGACCGACTGACCGAATACATGACTGAACGACCGACTGACCGAATACATGACTGAACGACCGACTGACCGAATACATGACTGAACGACCGACTGACCGAATACATGACTGAACGACCGACTGACCGAATGCATGACTGAACGACCGACTGACCGAATACATGACTGAACGACCGACTGACCGAATGCATGACTGAACGACCGACTGACCGAATACATGACTGAACGACCGACTGACCGAATGCATGACTGAACGACCGACTGACCGAATACATGACTGAACGACCGACTGACCGAATGCGTGACTGAACGACCGACTGACCGAATGCATGACTGAACGACCGACTGACCGAATGCATGACTGAACGACCGACTGATCGAATGCATGACTGAACGGCCGACTGACGGAATGCATGACTGAACGACCGACAGAACGAATAAATGACTGACTGACCGACTGACTAAACGACCGACTGAGCGAATGAATGATGAACGAGCAACCGCTTGATGACGGAACGAATGAGTGACTGACCAACCGACTGAACGAATGTATGACTAAACCACCGACTGAGAGAATGACTGACTGAATGAGCGATCGATCGAACGAATGTACGAATGACTGAATAACCAACTGAACGAATGAACGCCTGAACGGCCGATTGACCGACTGAACGTCTGAACGACCGACTGACCGACTGAACGAATGGATGACTGAACGACCGATTGAACGAATGAACGTCTGAACGACCGACCGAACGAATGAACGTCTGAACGACCGATTGACCGACTGAACGACCGATCTGAACGAATGAATAACTGAACGGCCGACTGACCGAATGAATGGCCGACAGAACAAATATTAAATGACTGACTAACCGAATTAATGACTAAACGACCGACTGACTGAATGAACGACCGACTAAAAGAAGGAATGACTGAACGACCGAGTGAATGATGAACGAGCAACCACCCGATGACTGAACGAATGAGTGACTGAACAAATGAACGTCTGACCGACCGATTGAACGAATGAATGACTGAACGAGCGACTGACCAAACAAATTTAATAATAATGATAATAATAATAATAATAATAATAATAATAATATAAATCGAGCTTATATAGCGCTCTTCGATGAGAGGAAAAGACTCATCCTCAATGCGCTTCACAATACAGGAAAAATAAGTTTCCATAAACATTGCACAATATTGAGAAAAAGGCATCAAAACCATAGGTCACAAAGCAAGCACTAAAACAGATGCACAAGCCACATCCTCCCCCCCCCCCACTCCATCTTCTCCCCCCCCCCCCCACCCCTCCCACCGTCACCCCACACGCACTACACACATGACATTTTATGAACAACGCTCGACAAGAGTTTGGGAATAGAAGAAAAGAACCAATCCCCACTCACACACCGCCTCCAATTTCGTGAACACTGCACGGGGTACAATTTAAAACATGCAGAAGGGAGCACCCACACCCACACACAAAGGGCAAACTCAACACGAAGCAACAAAAACCCACGCGCGTAAACGCACACACACGAGCGCACACACGCAAAAAAGCACATAAGCGAGTTAATGCGTGTTTCCCATGCATACTCCACCCCTTCGCCTCTTGTATGTGCACGGAAGCACCCGTGCACATACAAGAGGCGAAGGGGTGGAGTATGCATGGGAAACACGCATTAACTCGTTTAGCTATGAAGAAAGACAAAAGGACTTCTGAGAGAGATGCGTTTTGAGACTAGATTTGAACGAAGAGAGAGTCTGTGAAGAGCGGAGCTGGGGAGGGGGGGGGGGGGGGGGGGGGGGGGGAGTTTCAGACAAGGGGGGCTTGATAACTGAAAGAACGTTGGCCAAAGGATTTCAGTTTCATGCGGGAGGCTTGAGGGTTGGTAAGTGACAAGTGTGTTGGAAAGATAAGCAGGCAATGTTTCATCAAAGTATCGGAAGGCAAGTGTTCCGAGTTTATACTGAATGCGCGCATGAATGGGAAGCCAATGTATTCTAACTAACAGAGGTGTAGTGTGGGTTCTTTTGGACTTTTGGAAAACAAGTCTGGCTGCGTTGTTTTGTATACGTTGAAGTCGGTTTAGATCGACAGTGGGAAGACCGGCACGAATGCTGTTACAGTAATCGAGTTTTGACATCATGAGGGAACAGATAAGTTGGGCAATTCCTTTCTGTGTGAGATATGAGCGAATTGACGCAATCTTTCTCAAAGCCAAATGGGCTGAACGACACAGGTGACCGATCTGGACATTCATGGACAGCGTACTATCTAAATGGACATTGGTTCCAGCTTGAATAGATTTTTCAGAAATGCGATCCAAAACTAACGAGGTGCTGCCAACAGAGCCTCAGTTTTTCATCATTTAGCTTGAGCTTATTTTTAAGCATCCATGATTTAACAAGACAATCATGCAGGGCACAGTACCAGGACAAAGGCGAAGAGGTCGACAAAGGAAAAGATGGGAGGATAACATCACGGAGTGGACAGGCCTGCGGCTGAGAAATACATTACGGAGGGCAGAGAGGAATGGAGAAGGATGGTTGTCACTGCTTCAGGGTGCCCCCACGGACCGACGTCTAAGGGATCAAGTCAAGTCAAGTCAAGATTTAAACAGATTGGAAACGGTTCAAATTCCGATACTAAAAGTTGGAATACAGCAGGCTCAGCAGCGTCGTGCACCTGGGTGTCATCGGCAGATTTCTGATGAGGAATCCCGTGTTCCTCAATGACCATAGATAGAGGTTGAATATACAGAGAGAAGAGAAGGGGGCCAAAACGGAGCCTTGGGGCACACCAAAGTCCAGGGGAAGGGGAGAAGAGACCTTGCCACCAACAGTCACAGATTGTGTTCTGCCAGTCAGGTATGACCGAATTTACGAACAAATGACTGAACGATCAGCTGACCGATTGAATAACTGAACGAATGACCAAGCGACCGAACAAACGCACGAAAACACAAAAAAAAATAAAACAAAACAATGAACGAACGAACAAGCAATGAATGTACGAAAGAAAGGAAGAAGTGAAGGGAAAAATAAAGGGGAAAAAAATCACAAATAATGTAACAAAGATTTAAAAGAACATAAATGATTGTCAAACAAACTCGTCTACAAACACGGCGGGGGGGGGGGGGGGGGGGGGGGGGGGGGGGGGGGGGGGGGGGGGGGGGGGGGGAGAAAAAAAACCTTGTAGTTGCAACTCTATATGTCTATTAATTTTAATGTGAAATATTTAAATAATACAAGTAAAAGCAGAAAACCTGCAACTTTCCATTGGCAATACTGTCATTACCACATGACAGGGCATAAACACTGCAAAACATTGCTTAGAGGTAAAACAAATACATAAATGAACAAACAAATCGAGATATAGAGACGGTAATCAAATGATGAATAAGTTACTACATAACTACCAAAACTAGATAAATAGATTAATAGATAAACGAAGGAACAAATAATCTCTCTCTCTCTCTCTCTGTCTCAAAGATTCTCAAACTGTCAGCCCTGTAATTGCTGAAACACTTACGTATATATACAATCTCTACATTTCTAAAATCAGTTCCCCCAAGGCTTTTAAAATTGCTAGTGTAATGCCGATCTACAAAACAGGTGATCACACCGATCCGTCTAACTACAGGCCCATTTCTATTCTGTCTGTGCTGTCTAAACCATTGGAAAACCATCTAAATAAACATATTCTCGATCACTTCAATTTTTTCAATTTATTTCATCAAGACCAATCCGGTTTTAGGGCTAATCACTCGTGCCAAACAGCACTGACAAATCTAGTTGATCAATGGCTTACTAATATAAATAACGACAAAATTACAGGTGTTCTCATGGTAGATTTTATGAAAGCCTTTGACGTTATTGACCGCATGCAATCTTCTTCTTAAAAAGCTTAAGGTATACAACTTACCAGAGAATTCGTTAGAACTCCTATCTTCATTTCTTTCCGGTAGAAAGCAAATGGTCTCAGTAAATGAATCTGTATCTCCTACATTATCCATTAGTCATGGTGTGCCTCAAAGGTCAGTACTTGGACCTATCTTATTTTCCATATATATATAAACGATTTACCTCTATTCATTGATAGTCTCTGTGAAATGTTCGCTGATGACACAATACACTGTAGTCATAAAAGAATTGAAAATGTATATGCAAGTTTACAAGAAACTATAAACAAATTAATCATATGGTCTGAACTCAATCACATGCGTCTCCATCCTCAGAAAACGAAGTACTTGATAATAACCACCAGACAAAAGCGTCAAAATATTTCTTATGATTCCCTATCTCTTAGTATAAATGATGAAATAGTTGAAGAAGTTGATCATCATAAAGTCCTTGGTGTCATTGTAGACAATAATTTGTCATGGTCTTCTCATGTCACAATGCTTTGCAAACGTCTGTCTCAAAAGATTCACCAGCTTTCAAAACTAAAATATTTCTTAGACCAACATTGTCGTAAGCTGTTTTTTACTTCGTACATTGAATCTCATTTGAATTACTCTTCTACATTGTGGGATTCGGCCAGTTATACTGTATTAAAACCACTCTTCAGTCTTCATAGACGGGCTGTGAAACTTGTCTTCTCAAATCTATAACTGTAACTCCCTCTGATTATAAACGTTTAGACATTTTGCCTCTAAAATGGAAACTCACTTATAACAAAGCAATTTTCATGTTTAAGATAATGTCCAATCAAGCACCACCAACTTTGAAAAATAAATTTAAAACGAACCCGATTCGCAATGTCAGAAAGATTCAGATACCCCTACCGAGGATTGATCTTTTTAAATCTAGCCTCATTTACTCTGGTGGTTGTTTGTGGAATGACCTAGTGTCTTCATGTAATTTCTAGTCTAAACGTTTTCAAAAAACAATACTTCTCATATCTGATGTTACGCTTCCTAAACAGTGTGACTAATGAGAACATCATATAACCTTCTTTATACGTTTTTCAAAATTATTGTATGGATTTAAGTACAAATGATGTTTAAATGTATTTGAATGTTCATTTGTATTCCTTCGTTACCCCTTCTCTATACCTTGTCATGACATACTGTTCACCTGTCCACCTTTCATTGACGTCCTTCATTTCTCTTCTTCTTTTTCTTCTTCTTCTATTTAAAAAAAAATGTATTTGCGAAGTTGTTTTCTCTTTTCTGTGTGTGTGTGTGTGTGTGTGTGTGTGTGTGTGTGTGTGTGTGTGTGTGTGTGTGTGTGTGTGTGTGAAAGGTTGACTGTCATAATTATTTTTGGATTGCCTTTTGTATTTCAGGCTAATATTCTTTTCACTATTTAGATGGTTGGTTGATTTTGAAGTCACATATTGTTTTTTTTTTCTGCTTCATCGAGGGCAAGATGTAAAAAAGCCTGTATTGTGCTGATTCTTTATCCCTCATTAAAAAAGATTCGTTCGTTCGTTCTCTCACTATATCGAGAGAGAGAGAGAGAGAGGAGAGAGAGAAGAGAGAGAGAGAGAGAGAGAGAGAGAGAGAGAGAGAGAGAGAGAGAGAGAGAGAGAGAGAGAAGGAGGGATTACGATGGTTCTCTCATGCAGCTAGTGAAGGGTTTTCATATTCATGATATATATTCTTACTTTTAAGTTCCCATTTTCTTCATATTCAATTTTTCTCTTTTTTTTAATCCTTGACAAATCATTACTATAATGATGGACGAATTATTAGCCTGCACTTGTTTCCCCCACTACTTAATTGTTCAGCATTTTATATATATTATATATATATATATATATATATATATATATATATATATATACATATATACAGTGGAAAGAGTGGAATATCTTAATGATATACATGTTTATAATTGGTTTATGATATGTGAATTTGATGATGGCACCACGAACAGTTTTTCCTTGTATTCTATGAGGACAAATAAAATATCGTGTGTATATATATATATATATATATGTATATATATATATATATATATATATATATATATAGAGAGAGAGAGAGAGAGAGAGAGAGAGAGAGAGAGAGAGAGAGAGAGAGGAGGGGAGAGAGAGAGAGACCTATCTACGTATCTATCCATCTGTCTATAAGATATACATCCAAGCGAGATTGCATTTCATCTCATAACCGAAGCCATCTATTCTACTTATCTACGTAATGAACATGTTTAATCAGTTACTTTCCCTTTGTCAGAATTTTTCCTAAAATTTGGAAGTTTTGATAAAAATTGTTTTCTTCTAATGAATAATGTACCTCTCTCTCCCTCACACACACACACACACACACACACACACACACACACACACACACACACACACACACACACACAAGATGAAGGATACGATCCGCTTTTAACGACTGGCCTGGACCAATTGAGTCAACATCTTGGACAGGAAACATCCCATGCACTAGCCTTGCAGTCACTTAATGTCCGAAGAGACAAGTTGCCAAAACTCGAGGGCTTTTACTATCCCCCCCCCCCCCCCCCCCCCCACCTTACCCAAAATGTGGGGAATTACGATAAATCAATATAGCAATATAATATTATATCCGTGAAGGTGAAAAATATCTTCTATGCCAAAGTCCTGTTCCACCAGATATCACAGGAGCTCAATCCTGCGCGGTCAAAGTTCAGGTCAACGCTAACATGACAATCAATATAGTGTCTATTTACCTGCCACAAGGCCCCAATGACCTGAACACAGAGTGGCTTCGTAGTTCAGAGTCTGATAACAAATTTATCATTGCAGGGGATTTTAACGCCCATTCTCCATTTGGAAAAAGAAAATAATAAAATAACTAGCAACCGCTTCGTAGAAAATTTAGTTGATTCGTCCCTCTACCTTTTGAATGACAGCAGAATAACGCGTATCCCTGACAATCCTAATCATAAGCCGAGCGCTAAAGATCTAACCTTTACTTCTCCTGATCTAGCGCCACTATGTGACTGGAATCCGCTAATCGATACACTCAACAGCGATCATTTACCTATTGTAACTGAACTAGAAACCGTAAGACCTACACTTAATCCAACTGAATCGAATAAAGATAAAATTCTAAAATTTAACTACAAATTTGCTGACTGGAACAAATTTTCCTTTTTACCAAGATCGTTTTACATAGATCCTTTTTATGTAGATAACAAAGATGTCGATGAGTTATATGACCAGTTTCAAAATGCTTTAATAACTGCCGCAAGGCAATTGATACCAACGATAAAGCCTGTACCTTCTAAAAAAACATGTGGGTAATGTCTGGTGGAATGAGGCTTGCGAAGAGGCCAAAAAGGAGAAAAATATGAAACTAAAAGATTACTTACGTAGTAAGGGGCCTGGGCGCGCTGAGAAACTTCTTGAGAAAAAAGAGCAAAATATAAATCCAACAGAACCATTGCTTTTGCTAAAAGGCAATACTGGTCGTCCTTTTGCAATAATGAAGTATTCAGTTATAAAAACATACAGAAAGTATGGGGAAGAATGAAAACAATGAAACATGGAGTAAATCTACCTCAATACCCTGTCAAATTCAACAATTGCAAATTCCAACAAATTCAGAAAAATCTGAAGCCTTTGTTGACATTTTCGCCAGAAACAGCAGTTTGGAAAGTTTGCACAGACTAATGCAAACAAAGATTATGAAGAAAAGGAGCTTACCTGCGGTAGAGCAATCCATGAGACTGATTTGTATCTGAATGCCCCATAACATTTGATGAAGTGCAGGAATGTATATCTAAACTGGGCACAAAGAAAACGTCTGTAGGGCTAGATGGCGTGTCCAATGACATGCTACGACATCTTCCATCTAATGTCTTATGTTTTCTTCATTGTTTTATTCATAAGTGCTGGAGTGATAGCAAATTGCCCCAAGTATGGAAACGTTCAATCATAGATCCCATTCACAAACATGGAAAAAGCCGGAGTGACATTAATAATTATCGATCCATTGCTCTTACGTCACACACAGGTAAACTAATGGAACGCATCGTATTAAACAGACTAATCCATTACTGTAATAAGCATCAAATCATTCAAAAAAAACAAGCTGGCTTTCAAACAGATAGAACTACACTAGAACACTTAGTGAAACTTATAACTCATGTCAAACAACAATTTGCACGCCGAAAAAATATCCTAGCAACCTTTTTTGATTTAAGGAAAGCGTACGAGCGTGTGAGACATAAAAGATTTTTGTATAAACTAAATAATATTGGTATAAACGGTAACATGTATAATTATATTCAAACTTTTTTTATAGAAAAAAAAGATCAATTCAAACAAGAACTGAACACACATATTCAACCCCAAGGATATTAGAAATGGGATTACCCCCAAGGATCTGTGATTTCACCAACCCTGTTTAATATTCTAATGGCCGATTTACCAAAAAATTTATCTAAGATGTTGTATTGGCGCAATTCGCAGACGACATTTGTAAGGATGAACGTTACCATGAAGCGAAAAACCCCTTCACGATCACTTAATTATATACACATCAAATATCAACATGAACTAAATAAAATCAATAGTTTTCTACTAGAAAATGAACTATCTCTGTCTGTTGAAAAAACAAATATACTATTCAACTCAGGGTACGACCCACAGAATCTTCCTGTGTTTACTATAAATGGCTCTATCTTACAGTATGTGAAATCTGTAAAGTTTTTAGGTGTATATACACATTCTAAACTTTCTTGGAATCATCACATTGACTATATTACAAACAAAGCAAGAAAAAGTTTAAACTTTCTGACGATCGTAACTGAACAAACGGGGACAAGATGTAACTACTCTAACTGCACTAGCAACGGCTCTCGTGCGTTCACGGCTTACTTATGCCCAAGAAGTCTTTTTAGCGCGCCCAGTATCTTTTGAATAAATTACAAAGTATTGACTGCAAGGCTTATAAACTTGCTCTAGGTGTTCCCACACATGCATCTAACTTAGATTTGCATTTGTCTGGATGGAAATATCGTCTGAATATTAAACCATATGCATGTCTTTTGATGGTACCTTAGGCAGGTCACAAGTCGGAATAGCACACACAGTAGAAGTTACAATGACACGTTGAAGGGTATGGATATTCTGAAAAGACGACTAGACTTTGCCCACTCTTAAACATTCTGATTCTCCAGATTCAAAAACTGTCGACACAAAACTTCGCTTATCCTACTAATCGTCACATTTTAGTAAAGCAGTTTTGCAAGTCGTTCGTTATTGTAGGCTTTTAATGATAAATGCCTCAATGTATTTTCGTTCATAACACAACTGAAAATAATAAAAGCAAGCTATATGAACTTCACAGTCAATGCCATAAAACATTAAAGCATCAATGAAGCTGAATAGTAAACACTACATAAAAGTTTATAAGTAGAGAGAGAGAGAGAGAGAGAGAGAGAGAGAGAGAGAGAGAGAGAGAGAGAGAGAGAGAGAGAGAGAGAGAGAGAGAGCACCGCGACTAATGCCAAGTTAAGCCGTATTCCCAACATTGTAAAAAAATAATAAATAAAAATTTAAATTAAAAAAAAAACTACAAGAAAAGAAATGTGGTAAGTCGTGTTGGGTAAATTCATTCAAAAACAGTACAATTCGTCAAAACCACACAAACCTATTTCACTTGAAAACGTACAGATACACACTCTCCCCACAGTACAATTCGTCAAAACAACACAAACATATTTAGCTTAAAACGTACAGACACACACTGTCCCCGCCCCCTTCCTCCACACCTCTTCATCCCTATCTTCTCTCCCCCCCCCCCCCCCCCCCCCCCCCCCCCCCCCCCCCCCCCTCCCCTGTCCTGTCGCTCCTCCACCAACAAACCAATTTACAGGGTTGCGCGAAAATGCCGCTCTGCTCATGCGGCCCGATCCCCCCCCCCTCCCCCTCCCTCCTTAATACACACACAAAACACGAGCGCACGCACACGCACACACAAGCAAGTGTGCACACATACACATTCACACACACATACCACACTACGCGCGCGGACACACACAAACATACGCGCACGCATATACATACAAGCGCAAACAAAAGCTCGTGCGCGCGCACTCACGGTTGGACATATACAAAAATGCGCACGCACAAGCACTAGTATATACATATACTACCATGCGCACGCACGCAAAACGCACATATTACACAAACACACACGCACGCACGCACGCACACACACGCGCGCGCACATGCATATCCTGACTGAAAGCCAGTGCAGATTGTTTAAGCAGCTCACTGGCACATCGCCGCTTCCTATTTGCTCGAGTCTTGCATCATGATTTTGAATTGATTGGACTTCATGACGTAAAAAAATATATCGCTACCCAATATTTTTCTCGAGCTTCATATCTTATGTGCTTCAACCTTTTTTTTAACCCACCTGATGTACTAGGATTATATTATACATTTTTTTCCAGAGGCTTTTCAAAACGACTTGTAGGTGTTTTCTTGTTTTAACAAATACAGTACCAACACCACTTTTACGCGAAAAGAAAAACGTCAAATACACAATTCCTTGTATGTTATATATGAATTTGGTCTTTAACAGATATAACGTGAGAATAATGAATGGTTGATTGGGGAAAAGGTGAAAATAATGAATCTTGGATGGGGAAAAGGTGAAAAATGATGAATTTTAAACCGAGGCAAGCGTGAGAATAATAAATGTGGATGGAGGAAGCGTGAAAACGAAACATTTTGGAGTGGCAGAACACGTGAAAATGTTGAATGCTGGACGAGGGAAACATGAGAATGATGAATGGTAGACAGGGGAAACATGAGAATGATAAATGTTAGACAGGGGAAAACGTGAGAATGATGAATGTTAGACAAGGGAAAACGTGAGAATGTTGAATGCTGGACGGGGAAAACGTGAGAATGATGAATGGTAGACAGGGGAAAACGTGAGAATGCTGAATGGTAGACAGGGGAAACATGAGAATGATGAATGGTAGACAGGGGAAACATGAGAATGATGAATGTTAGACAGGGAAACATGAGAATGATGAATGTTAGACAGGGGAAATATGAGAATGATGAATGGTAGACAGGGAAAAACGTGAGAATGTTGAATGCTGGACGGGGGAAACATGCGAATGATGAATGTTAGACAGGGGAAAAGTGAAAATGATGAAAGTTAAGACAGGGGAAAACGTGAAAATGATGAATGTTAGACTGGGGTAAAATGTGAGAATGACGAATGTTGAACAACTTGAAAATGGTGAATATTGAACGGGGAAAATGTGAGGACGATGAATATTTGAGTAGGGGGAATGTGAGAATAATAAATGTGTGAATCGGGGAAACACGAGGGTGATGAATAATAAACTGAAGGGGGGGGGGGGGGGGGGAGGGGGGGGGGGGAGGGGGGGGGTGATGACAATTAGACTGCAGGAAAAGGTGAGATGGATGAATGATCCGATGGACTTGGGTAAAACATGCGACTGGTGAATGTTGAACGGGAGGTGTGTGTGTGTGTGTGTGTGTGTGTGTGGTGTGTTGTGTGTGTGTGTGTGTGTGTGTGTGTGTGTGTGTAGGAAGGGAGAAGGAGGGTGTGTGCGTGAAAATGAAGATTGGACTGGAAGGGGGGGGGGGGGGGGTCCGTGAGAATGACCAACGTTTGGAGTGTGGGAAAAGGTAAGGACAATAAACGCTGAACTGGGGGAAACGTGAAATGAGGATGTTGGACTGAGGAAAAAGGCAAGAATTATGAACATTGGACTGGTGGAACTGGAAAGGAGGGGGGGGGGGGGGGCAGGGGGATGCAAGAATTATGAACATTGGACTGGTGGAACTGGAAAGGAGGGGGCGGGGCAGGGGGATGCAAGAATTATGAACATTGGACTGGTGGAACTGGAAAGGAGGGGGGGGGGGGGGGCAGGGGGATGCAAGAATTATGAACATTGGACTGGTGGAACTGGAAAGGAGTGGGGGGGGGGGGGGGCAGGGGGATGCAAGAATTATGAACATTGGACTGGTGGAACTGGAAAGGAGGGGGGGGGGGGGGGCAGGGGGATGCAAGAACGGTGAATGGTGGACGGGAGGACACTGTGAGAGTGATGAATGTCGGACTGGCGGGGGGAAGAGAAGAACGCAGGAAAGATGAATAATAGATGGAAGGGTGGAGCGACGCTGATGAACGAAAGACGCACGAGAAAAGCGAAGGCAAGAGAAGAGAGTGAGAATGATGGCCTCTATAAAAACAACAACAAAAACAAACAGCCACATCGTAGTAGTGGATACAATCAGCACAGAATGAGACGGAAATGAGAGGACGGGAAGGCGTTAATGAGTCGTTGGCACGATGAGACGAAGAGAACATAGCAATGCTACGTGCAGGCAGAACACGCCAATACTGATAAGAGAACGTGAACAATGATAACCCAGAGACAACACGGGAAATGGGAGCATGAGAAGGACGTGTGACGGAACGAGCGAGGTAAAGCAGAACGAAGATCAATGGAGGTGAGAAGACAACATGAAAACGGTTTAACAGAGAAAACCCTTTTAAGACGAATGAGAGGCGGGAAAGAAAAGCGAGAAAAGCGGGGGTTTGGGAGGGAAAAGGGAATTGAAAGGGTGACAGCTCTAAAAAGGGGGACAACGCAAGCGGAATGAAGGCGAAAAGAATAAGGAACGGGTGGGAGGGAAAGGGGGGAAGGGAGGGGTTGAATGGGGTAGACCCTACGGTCTTATGAAAAGGAGGCTTGGGGAACGGGACAAGCAAATTAAAGGGGAATGGGTTGGTATGAAAAGGGATAAAGGGGGAGGGGGGGAGGAAGGGTGGGGAGGGGAGAGAAACTGAAGGCTAAAATCCTAAAATTTTTAAAAAATAACATAAGAGAAGGGGAAATGGAGGATTAGGTAAAGGGGGCGGGGCTATGTTTGGGGGAAAAAACTCCCACCCAAATCCAGAAATATAAAAAAAAAAGTTTAGTAAACAGAGAGAAATGCAGGCGTGAGGAGGTGAAAGAAACTGTGTAAGAGAACTGTGCAATCAATGGTTAACAGAGACAAACACGGATGGAGCTGAGAAGTACCGTTGTGACGCGAACGAGCGAGAGAAAAGCGAACGAAGATCAATGCTATGGTGGAAGAACATGAAAACGGATGGAAACATGCTACTGGGTGTAGAGAAACGGCTTTAAAGTACATACTTGGGTGCTGGGAGAGAAAACTGGCTGAGAAGTACAATTTCGGGTTGGAAGGGGAAACTGGATTGAGAAGTACCAATCTCTGGGTGAATAGTGAGAAAAGGAAGAAGACAATACTCGGGTGAAAGGAGCAAAATGGACTGAGAGTACAATACTCGGTGTGTAAGAGGATGAAAAACGGACTGAGAAGTACAGGGTACTTGGTGTGAGAGAAACTGGATGGAAGTAAATCTGAGGGTGTGGAGGGAAAAAAATGGACGAAGTACAATACTGTGTGAAGAGATGGAGGAAAACTGGATGACAGAAGTACAATATCTAGGGTGGAGGGAAGTACTGGATGAGAAGTCAATACCTGGTGTGGAAGGAGGGAGGAGAAAAACTGGGCTGAGAAGTTCACAATACTCTGTAGTTGGATTTAGAAAAGACTGAAAACAATTTAACCAATGACAATGAGTGAGAAGTAAATGGAAAGGAGGATGGAGGAAACTGGACTGAGAGTCCAATTATTGGATAAAGGCTGACCCCCCAGAGAAAATACTGAGAAGTCCAATACTCTGGTGTGAAAGGAGGGAGTGGAGAGAAACTGGATGAGAAGTACAATACTCTGGTGTGAAAAGGTGAGAAGGTGGTGGAGAGAAACTGGACTGAGAAGTACAATACTCTGGTGTGAAGGAGGTGAGAAAAACTGGACTGAGAAGTACAATACTCTGGTGTGAAAGAGGGAGTGGAGAGAAAACTGGACTGAGAAGTACAATACTCTGGTGTGAAAGGAGAGAGTGGAGAGAAACATGGACTGAGAAGTACAATACCTGGTGTGAAAGTGGAGAGAAAACTGGACTGAGAAGTACAATACTCTGGTGTGAAAGGAGGGGTAGAGAGAAAACTGGACTGAGAAGTACAATACTCTGGTGTGAAATGGAGAGAGAAACTGGACTGAGAAGTACAATACTCTGGTGTAAAGGTAGGGGAGAGAAAACTGGACTGAGAAGTACCAATACTCTGGTGTGAAGAGAGTAGAAAACTGGACTGAGAAGTACAATACTCTGGTGTGAAAGGAGAGAAAACTGGACTGAGAGAAGTACAATACTCTGGTGTTGGAGAGAGAAACCTGGACTGAGAAGTACAATATCTGGTGTGAAAGGAGGAAAACTGGACTGAGAAGTACAATACTCTGGTGTGATGAAGAGAGAAAACTGGACTGAGAAGTACAATACTCTGGTGTGAAAGGAGGGAGAGAAACTGGACTGAGAAGTACAATACTCTGGTGTGAAAGGAGGGAGAGAAAACTGGACTGAGAAGTACAATACTCTGGTGTGAAAGGAGAGAAAAACTGGACTGAGAAGTACAATACTCTGGTGTGAAAGGAGGGAGTGAGAGAAAACTGGACTGAGAAGTACAATACTCTGGTGTGAAAGGAGGGAGTGGAGAGAAAACTGGACTGAGAAGTACAATACTCTGGTTGGTGTGGAGAGAAAACTGGACTGAGAAGTACAATACTCTGGTGTGTGGAGAGAGAAAACTGGACTGAGAAGTACAATACTCTGGTGTGAAAGGAGGGGTGGAGAGAAAACTGGACTGAGAAGTACAATACTCTGGTGTGTAGAGAGAAAACTGGACTGAGAAAGTACAATACTCTGGTGTGAAAGGAGAGAAAACTGGACTGAGAAGTACAATACTCTGGTGTGAAAGGAGGGAGTGGAGAGAAAACTGGACTGAGAAGTACAATACTCTGGTGTGTGGAGAGAAAACT
This sequence comes from Conus ventricosus, assembly GCA_018398815.1. Classification (NCBI taxonomy): domain Eukaryota; kingdom Metazoa; phylum Mollusca; class Gastropoda; order Neogastropoda; family Conidae; genus Conus; species Conus ventricosus. The sequence continues at coordinate 41,092,627 of CM031622.1, forward strand.
GGACTGAGAAGTACAATACTCTGGTGTGAAGAGGAGAGAAAACTGGACTGAGAAGTACAATACTCTGGTGTAGTAGGAGAGAAAACTGGACTGAGAAGTACAATACTCTGGTGTGAAAGGAGGGAGTGGAGAGAAAACTGGACTGAGAAGTACAATACTCTGGTGTGAAAGGAGGAGGAGAGAAAACTGGACTGAGAAGTCAATACTCTGGTGTGATGAGAGGAGAGAAACTGGACTGAGAAGTACAATACTCTGGTGTGAAAGGAGGAGTGGAGAGAAAACTGGACTGAGAAGTACAATACTCTGGTGTGAAAGGAGGAGAGAAAACTGGACTGAGAAGTACAATACTCTGGTGTGTGAAAGGAGGGAAGAAATATAGAGAGTGGAGAGAAACTGGACTGAGAAGTACAATACTTGGTGTGAAAGGAGGGAGTGGAGAGAAAACTGGACTGAGAAGTACAATACTCTGGTGTGTAAAGGAGGAGGAAGAAAACTGGACTGAGAAGTACAATACTCTGGTGTGAAAGGAGGGAAGTGAGAGAAAAACTGGACTGAGAAGTACAATACTCTGGTGTGAAAGGAGGGAGTGGAGAGAAACTGGACTGAGAAGTACAATACTCTGGTGTGAAGGGGGAGTAGGAGAGAAACTGGACTGAGAAGTACAATACTCTGGTGTGAAAGGAGGGAGTGGAGGAAAACTGGACTGAGAAGTACAATACTCTGGTGTGAAAGGATGGAGAGAACCTGGATGAGAAGTACAATACTCTGGTGTGAAAGGAGAGAGGAAAACTGGACTGAGAAGTACAATACTCTGGTGTGAAAGGAGGGGAGAGAAAACTGGACTGAGAAGTACAATACTCTGGTGTGTGGAGGGAAAACTGGACTGAGAAGTACAATACTCTGGTGTGAAAGGAGAGTAGAGAGAAAACGGACTGAGAAGTACAATACTCTGGTGTGAAAGGAGAGAAAACTGGACTGAGAAGTACATACTCTGGTGTGATGAGTAGGAGAGAAAACTGGACTGAGAAGTACAATACTCTGGTGTGAAAGAGGGAGTGGAGAGAAAACTGGACTGAGAAGTACAATACTCTGGTGTGAAAGGAGGGAGGAGAGAAACTGGACTGAGAAGTACAATACTCTGGTGTGAAAGGAGAGAGAGAAAACTGGACTGAGAAGTACAATACTCTGGTGTGAAAGGGGAGTGAGAGAAACTGGACTGAGAAGTACAATACTCTGGTGTGTAGAGAGAAAACTGGACTGAGAAGTACAATACTCTGGTGTGTGGAGAGAAAACTGGACTGAGAAGTACAATACTCTGGTGTGAAAGGAGGGATGAGAAAACTGGACTGAGAGTACAATACTCTGGTGTGAAAGGAGGAGTGGAGAGAAACCTGGACTGAGAAGTACAATACTCTGGTGTGAAAGGAGAGAGAGAAAACTGGACTGAGAAGTACAATACTCTGGTGTGAAAGGAAGGGAGAGAGAAAACTGGACTGAGAAGTACAATACTCTGGTGTGAAAGTAGAGAAACCTGGACTGAGAAGTACCTAATAACATCTGGTGTGTAGGAGAGAAAACTGGACTGAGAAGTACAATACTCTGGTGTGTAAAGGAGAGAAAAACTGGACTGAGAAGTACAATACTCTGGTGTGAAAGGGGAGTGGGAGAAAAACTGGACTGAGAAGTACAATACTCTGGTGTGAAAGGATGGAGAGAAAACTGGACTGAGAAGTACAATACTCTGGTGTGAGAGAGAGAAAACTGGACTGAGAGAGTACAATACCTTGGTGTGAAAGGGGGAGTGAAGAAAACTGGACTGAGAAGTACAATACTCTGGTGTGAAAGGAGGGAGTGAGAGAAAACTGACGAGAAGTACAATACTCTGGTGTGAAGGAGAGAAAACTGGACTGAGAAGTACAATACTCTGGTGTGAAAAGGAGGGAGTAGAGAGAACTGGACTGAGAAGTACAATACTCTGGTGTGAAAGGAGAGAAAACTGGACTGAGAAGTACAATACTCTGGTGTGAAGTGGAGAGAAAACTGGACTGAGAAGTACATACTCTGGTGTGAAAGGAGGGAGTGGAGAGAAAACTGGACTGAGAAGTACAATACTCTGGTGTGAGGAGAGAAAACTGGACTGAGAAGTACAATACTTGGTGTGAAAGGAGGGAGTGGAGAGAAAAACTGGACTGAGAAGTACAATACTCTGGTGTGTGGAGAGAAAACTGGACTGAGAAGTACAATACTCTGGTGAGTAGAGAGAAAACTGGATTGAGAAGTACAATACTCTGGTGTGTAGAGAGAAAACTGGATTGAGAAGTACAATACTCTGTTGTGAAAGAATGCAAGTGGGAAGCACAAGAAAGCAAGTTTTAAAAAAGTGTTGTGATAAGCATCAGAAAATCCTACGTGACTGGGAATAGTGGCAAAAGCGGGATGTTTATAAACAGTAATAAACGGTATCTATTTAACTTGAAATATTTTGAGTGGATCACACGTAAACCATACCAGGGCTGTGAACATTTCCTGAAAAAAAAATGCCAGTTAATATCAAGACCAAGACTCCAAACTCGCATGGATCAAAATAATGATAAATGAAAGGCCGAGAGTTGTCTGATTGTAACCCGCCGATTTGCAAGCAGCGCTGATTTCTAAGCAGCGCCGATTTGTAAATTTGTAAGCAGCGCCGATTTGTAAGCGCTTACAAATCGGCACACATTGCATGACTTGTAAAACCGCCGATTTGTAAGCAGTGCCGATGTGTACGCCTCTGTTGATAACCGGCATAAAACTACATCTTAGCTAAAATCAGCTCCACAATCACTTAGCGAAGAATGCTAGCGCTTTGAGGAGAAAAGAATTACTCCAAGCTGAAAGCATTATTCGCAAGAAAACAGAAATGACAGTATCGCAGATGGGCACGGACAATGTCTGTCTGAAATGACAGTGTCGTAGATGGGCACGGACAATGTCTGTCTGAAATGACAGTGTCGTAGATGGGCACGGACAATGTCTGTTTGAAATGACAGTATCGCAGATGGGCACGGACAATGTCTGTTTGAAATGACAGTATCGCAGATGGGCACGGACAATGTCTGTTTGAAATGACAGTGTCGTAGATGGGCACGGACATGTCTGTTTTGAAATGACAGTATCGTAGATGGGCACGGACAATGTCTGTTTGAAATGACAGTATCGCAGATGGGCACGGACAATGTCTGTTTGAAATGACAGTATCGCAGATGGGCACGGACAATGTCCGTTTGAAAATGACAGTATCGCAGATGGGCACGGACAATGTCCGTTTGAAATGACAGTATCGCAGATGGGCACGGACAATGTGTTTCACTACAGCTCCAGCAGACCACAGAGAGCATTTCCAGGGCTGTCAACACGCACCAAAAAATAAAATAAAGAAAAAGAAAGAAAAACACACAAGCAAAACACAAAACGACAAAAACCGATAAGTCACTCCTGTAAAGGAAAACTCAGATTTACATACGGTTCACAGTTACACTTATTCAAAACACTAATTTACATGCTGCAGTCCCTCGTTCGGATGAAACAAGCCATACCAATTGTACCAACCTCTCGCATCCCTTCGTCCCGATTTTTCTTTAAAAACTAATTTAAAAAAACCCTTTTGAGATAATTCCAATGCACCAAAGATACATCAAAATGCGTAATTAGTGAACAGCCCCGCAGAATGGACAGCAGGTGCCTGTTCCACTGGTTAAACTTTCACTACCTAGTCGCCACATTACAAGGAAGAATTTGCATCTTACAAAGTTTATCTTGAAAAAAATAAATTAGAAAATGCTTTCCAGTCCATCGGAAGACGAACACACAGACCGCAAACAGAAAAATGGTTGGCAACTGTACAGACAAAAAAAAAAAAAAAATGAAACCCAACTTTAAAGAAAGCAAAGTGAAAGAGTGA
>CM031622.1:41104066-41161566 GCA_018398815.1 Conus ventricosus
TGATTAAAGACAAGTGATTGCTCGTTCATTTTCGTCGTAACAATTGTTTTGTGTCTTGCCTAAAGAAGACCTAACAGGTCGAAAGGCGTCGTGCTTTGTCTTGAGATTCGTTTGTCCACGGTTGTTGTTTTTTGTTGGGTTTTTTTTTTTTCGTTTTTGGGGGGTGTTTTTTTTTTTTTTTTTTGCTTTTTCTTTTTTCTTTGGCGGTTCGCTAACTTTATTTAAGGTTGTCGAACGAAGTGTCGTAACCATATCCCCAGCCTGCCCTCATCGAGACAATCGATTCTCGTTTTTTGTCTTGTTTACATGCTGAAGGAACAGACTATGAAAGAAAAAAAGAAAAAGGGAAAGAAAAAAAAGGAAAAGAGAAAAAGGGGGGGGGGGGGGGGGGGGGGGGGGGAAACATTCAAAACCTAGGGCGGCCCAGAAACAACAAGGGGTTAAAGGCCCGTCATACGGCGCCGCCATGTAATGATACGGGGAGCTAAAGAGACATCTTTTTCACACGACTTCTAAAAGTCCTCATTTTTTCAACGGAAAAATATGTGCTTTTTATGGTCCTTCCAACCCTTCTACAAACCCCATACGCAAATCCATTTTAAAATGAAAAGAAAAAACAAACACATACAGGTTTAAAATGACTGTTTTTTGAGTAAAGGGGGGGGCTAGGGGGTTTGGGAAGGGAGGGCGGGGTATTGGAGAGCTAGGGGGTTTTTGGAAAGGGAGAGCTATGGGGTATTTAAAGGAAGGGCTAGGGGTTTTGGAAGGGAAGGGGGTATGGAAGGGGGGGCTATGGGGTATTGGGGGCTGGGGGTATTGAAGGGGAGGCTATGGATATGAAAGGGAAAGGGGGGTTTTGGGAAAGGGGAGGGCTATGGGGCTTTGGGGAGGGGATGGGGTATTGGAAGGGGGGGTTTAGGGGGATGGAAAGGGAGACTAGGGGGCATTGCAAAAAAGGCTATGGGTATGGAAGGGGGGTATGGTATTGGAAGGGGCATGGGTATTGGAAGGGGGTTGGGGGGTTGGAAGGGGGGGCTATGAGTATTGTAAGGAAGGGCTTGGGGTTTTTGGAAAGGGGAGGGTATGGGTATGGGAGGGTGAGGGGTATTGGAAGGGAGGTTAGGGGGTACTAAAAGGGGGCTACGGGTTTGGGAAAGGAAGGGTACGGGGTATTGGGACAAAAGGCAGGGGTGTTGGAAGGGGGGGCTATGGGGATTGAAAGGAAGGGTAAGGTTTTGGAAGGGAAGCTAGGGGGAAATGGGGGGGAGGGTTATGGGTTTTGGAAGGGGGGGGCTATGGGGTTTTGGGAAGGGGGCTATGGGTTTTAAAGGGGAGAGCATGGGGTAGGGAAAGGGGGGGCCCCGGGCTATTGGGAAAGGGAAACTATGGGGTACGGGAAGGGGGCTAGGGGTACAAAAGGGGGGGCAGGGGTTTTGGAAGGGAGCTAGGGGGCATTGAAGGGAGGGTTATGGGATGGAAGGAGGGCGAGGGGGTAGGGAAGGGAGGGCTAGGGGTTAAAGGGGGGGGGGGGGGCTAGGGGGTATTGGGGGGGAAAAGGCTAGGGGGTTTTGGGAAGGGGGGATAGGGGGGTACTGGAAGGGGGACAAAGGGGGTATTGGGAAAGGGGGGCAATGTGAATTGGAAAGGGGGGGCAGGGGGGGTTTTGGAAAGGGGAGGGGCAGGGGTTTTTGGAAGGGAAGCATGGGGTATGTAAGGGGGGGTTAGGGGTTTTGGAAGGGGGCTGGGGGTTTTGGGGGGAGGCTATGGTATTGGAAGAAGGTGGGGCTATTGAAGGGAGAGCTAAGGGTACGGAAGGGGAGGGCTAGGGGGTACGAAGGGGGGGCTATGGGAAATTGGAAGGGGAGCTAGGGGGATTGAAGGGGGGGTTAGGGGGTATTGGAAGGGAGGCTATGGGGAATTGGAAAAGGGGGGGCTAGGGGGTTTTGGGAAAGGGGGGGCTGGGGGGTATTGGAAGGGAGGGCTAGGGGGTTTTGGAAAGGGGAGGACTAGGGGGTACGGAAGGGGGGCTAAGGGGGTTTTGGAAGGAGGCAGGGTTTTTGCGGGGAAAATTGGGGAGGCGGGCTTGGGGGCTTTGGAAGGGGGGCAATGGATTTTGGGAAGGGGGGGGCTATGGTGGGAAGGGGGGGGCCAGGGGGTATTGTAAGGGGGGGCAGGGGTTTTGGAAGCGGGAAGGGGGGTTTGGGAAAGGGGAAGGCAAGGGGGTATTGGAAGGGGAAGGCAAGGGGGTTTTGGGAAAGGGGAAGGCATGGGTATGGGGGGGAGGGCTAGGGGGGTCGGGAAGGGAGGCTATGGGTACTGAAGGGAGAGCTAGGGGGTATTGGGAGGGCTATGGGTAGGGAAGGAAGGGAAAATGGGTAGGGGAAGGGGGGGTTTGGGGTTTTGGAAGGAAGGCATGGTATTGGAAGGGGGGGGTTTGGGGTACTGAAAGGAAGGGCTAGGGGTATTGAAGGGGGGGCTAGGGTTTTGGGAAAGGAAGGGGCTAGGGGTTTTGGGAAGGGAGGATTTAGGGGATTTAAAAAAAGGTAGGGGTATTGGAAGGGGCTAGGGGTTTTGAAAGGAAGGGTTTGGGGGTTTAGGGAAAGAGAGTCTATGGTATTAAAAGGGGGGTTTTGGGGTTTGGGGAAGGGAGGCTAGGGTATGAAGGGGGGCAAAGGGGTAGGAAGGAAGGCAATGGATTTTTTTGGAAGGGGGGGCTAGGGGTTTTGGGAAAGGGAAAGGCTAGGGGGAATTGAAGGGAGGGTTTGGGGGTTACTTTAAGGGAGGGCTAGGGTTTTAAGGGGGAGCGCTAGGGGTTTTAAAGGGGGGGCATGGGTATTGGAAGGAAGGGCTAGGGGTTTTGGGAAAAGGGCATGGGGTATTGGAGGGAGGGCTATGGGGTATTGGGAAGGGAAGGCTAGGGGGACGGGAAGGGGGCTAGGGGGTATTGGAAGGGAGGGTATGGGGACGGAAGGGGGGCTATGGGGTATTGGGGGGAGGGCTAAGGTATTGAAGGAAGGGCTAGGGGTTTGGAAGGGAGGGCTAGGGGGATTTGAAGGGAGGGTTTAAGGGGGTATTAGAAGGGTTTGGGGTATTGGGGGAAGGCTAGGGGTATTGAAGGGGGGGTTTGGGGTATTAAAGGAGGGTATAGGGTATGGAAGGGGGGGCTAGGGGGAAATGGAAGGGGGCTAGGGGGTTGGAAGCGGGGGCTATGGGGTTTTAAAAAAGGGGGCTAGGGGGTATTGAGGAAGGGTTTAAGGGTATTGGAAAGGAAGGGCTAGGGTTTTGAAAGGAAGGGCTTGGGTTTGGAAAGGGAAGGCCTTGGGGGTATTGGAAAAGGGGCATGGGTTTTGGGAAAGGGAAGGGCAAAGGTTTTGGGAAGGAAGGAAAAATGGGGATTGAAGGAAGGCTATGGGTTTGGGGGGGGTGGGGGGTACCTGAAGGGGGGGCATGGGTACTGGAAGGGGGGTTTTGAAAGGGGAAGCTAGGGTAGGAAAGGGGAGGGCTATGGGGTATTGGAAGGGGAGGGCTATGGGGTTTTGGGAAGGAGGGCTAGGGGGTATTGAAGGGAAAGGGGCTATGGGGTTTTGGGAAGGAGGGCTAGGGGGTTTTGGGAAGGGGGGGGAATGGTTTTGGAAGGGGGGCTATGGGTATTGAAAGGAAGGGCAGGGGTTTTTGGAAGGGGGGGCTAGGGGAAATTTGAGGAAAGGGTCTATGGGTATTGAAAGGAAGGCAAGGGGGTATGAAGGGGCAAGGGTAGGAAGGAGGTATTTGAAAGGGAAAGGAAGGGATTTTTTGGGGTTTTGGAAGGGGAGGGTAGGGGGTATTGAAAGGAAATTGGGTATTGGAAGGGGGGGGCATGGGAATTGGAAGGAAGGGCTAGGGTAGGGAAGGGAAGGTATGGGTTTTGAAGGGAGTTTAAAAGGAAGGGCATGGGGTTTGGGAAGGGGGGCATGGAATTGGAAGGGGAGGGAAGGGTTTTGGAAGGGAAGGGGCTATGGGATTTTGGAAGGGAGGGCTAGGGGGTATTAAAAGGGGAGGGCTATGGGAAGGAAAGGGGAGGGCTAGGGTATTAAAAGGGGAGGTATGGGTTTAAAAGGGGAGGGTAGGGGTATTGGAAGGAAGGCCTATGGGTATTAAAAGGGGAGGCTAGGGGTTTTGGGAAGGGGGGTAGGGGTAGGGAAAAAAGGGGCTATATGGTTTGGAAGGGAGGGCTAGGGGGTTTTAAAGGGAGGGCTAGGGGATGGAAGGAGGGCTAGGGGGTATTGGAAGGGGGGATATGGGTACGGGAAGGAGGGCTATGGGTTTTGGGAAGGGGGGGCTAGGGGGTTAAAAAAAAAGGGCTATGGGGATAGGAAGGGGGGTAGGGGGTATGGAAAGGGGAGGGTATGGGGTTTTGGGAAAGGGAGGGATGGGGTTTTTAAAAGGGGGGTATGGGTACTGGAAGGGAGGGTAGGGGGTATTGGAAGGGAAGCTTGGGGGTATTAAGGGGGGGGCTATGGGGTTTGAAGGGAGGGCATGGGGTTTTAGAAGAAAGGGGCTTGGGGGATTGAAGGATGCTTGGGTATTAAAAGGGAAAGGGCTAGGGGGTTTTGGGAAAGGGAAAGGTAGGGTTTTGGAAGGAAGGGCTATGGTATGGGGAAAGGGCTATGGGATTTAAAGGGAAGGCATGGTATTAAAGGGGGGGCTTGGGTTTTGGAAGGAAGAAAGGAAGGGCAGGGGAAATTTGGAAGGAAGGTAGGGGTTTTGGAAAGGGGAGGGCTGGGGGGAAATTGATAGGAAGGGCTAGGGGTTTTGGAAGGGAAGGGTAGGGGGTTTTGGGAGGGGGGCTATGGGAATTGGAAGGGAAAGGGGCAAAGGGTATTGAAAGAAGGCTAGGGGTATTAAAGGGAAAGGGGCAGGGGTTTTGGAGAAAGGCTGTGGGTATTAAAAGGAAGGGCTAGGAATTGGAAGAAGGGGCAGGGGTACTGGAAAAAGGGGCAGGGGTATTTGGAAAGGGAAGGGCAGGGGGTATTGGAAAGGGAAAGGGCTAGGTTTTGGAAAGGGAAGGGAGGGGTACGGAAGGAAGGAAGGTATTGGGGGAAGGCTATGGGTATGGAAGGAAGCTATGGGTTTTAAAAGGGAAAGGGCATGGGGGTATTGAAGGGAGGCAAAGGGGTATTAGAAGGGGGGGGCTAGGGGGTATGGAAGGGGGGGTTGGCTTTTGGGAAAGGGGGGGCTAGGGGGTTTTGGGAAGGAGGCTAGGGGGTATTGGAAGGGAAGGCTAGGGGGTTTGGAAGGGAAGGGCAAGGGGGGCTTTGGGGAAAAAGACAAATCGGGGGGAAAAAAAATAAAATTCCTTGGAGGAGGGCAAATAAGTCAGCTGTACAAAAAGCCTTTTAGCGTGCATGAAACCGTACAGTATATCACAGCCCGGGCGGGATTGAGAAAGAAGGGGAAGTCCCACTTCAAACCCCACCATTTCCCCCCTTGACCCCAAAATTTTTAATCATAAAAGAGTTTGACAAAAAAAAAAATTCTTTTTTCCGTAACAGTGACGTCCGACTTATAACTGCGATCTCAATGAGAATTATGCAATTTTTTAATCAACCCATAAAGAAAAAACAAAAAAAAAAGAAAGGATAGAAAACGGAAGCAGATGGGAAAAATGCGCATTCCCGCGGGGGCTGCCGGGTTTTTTGGGGCTCCCCTTTTAAAAATTCTTGTTTTCATCTTTTACGCCTTGCATCTTTTACTCATACTTCCGGAATTTAAAACACACTGTTAGCTGTTGGAATTTTAAAGCTTTTTCTTTCTTTTTCTTAACGAAATTTTGTTTTTTAAAACCCTTTTAGGGAAGGTAGTCTTTTTTGCTTTCAAGATGGCTACCCGGTTGTTCCCGGGTTCGTTAAAAATTTTCTATTTTTTTCCCTTTCTGTTCCCGTGACAGGAACAAAATAAACCTAGATCTTTTAATTTTTAAATTTAGATTTAGTAGACGCCTTTATTCCATTTTTTTCAGGTTTTAAAAATTTTTTTGCAACCTGAAAACCCTTTAGTCTCCTGTTGACCCTTTCCTACTGTTCTTTTCAAACTAGGCCCAATTTGAACCCCCGATTTCAATTAACATTAAAAAGACAGGGATAAAGGGAATTTTTTTGATTAAAGATTTTAAAGAGGAGTTTTTAGGTTTTTAAGCTTATCCTAAAACATTGAAAATCAATCCTGGGCCGTCCACCAAAGAAAAATATCCATGGGAGTTTGCAATTGAGAGTCACATGGGGAAAAAAAGCATTTCCTTGACGTCTGCAATTTAGTAACAACTAAATGTATGTTAATGAATCAGCATTTTGAAGCATTGTGCAATAGGAATATCATGGACTTTTTTACCTGCGGCTTCCAAACTTTGTTCAAGCTTTGAGGGTTCATTGAAAATTCAGCCGAAAGCAAAACCCTTTTGACCCATTCACCAGACCCTCCCCAAAAAAAACTTGAAAATTTTTTCCCCAAGTTTGCATCCCCCCCTGATTCTAAAACTGATACAATCCCAAAACATAAAGTGCAACTAACCCAATCATTAAAAAGAAAAAAAAAAATTAAAGCATAGTCGTAAATTTCAATTTTATTTTAAAAAAAGGAAGAACTCATAATTAGTCACTGAAAAAAACATTTATGTTGAATTGGAACAGAAAAACTTGGCTAGAAAAGGGAACATCCGTATGAACTTTATGGGGATTTTGATATTTATGAAAGGAAACTTGGGAAAAAAAGGGGGGGGGAGTTTTGATTGCCATTTGGAAGAATTTTTCCGTGAGTTTTTTATCAAGGCAACAATTACCAAAATTGCGCAGGGATACCAAAAATTTCGTCGCTTTTTTGGGGCCCCGTTTTTAAAAAAAGTCAGTGATCTTGGAGTGATAAAAACTAATTGGAATTTTTTTAGGTAATATACCCTAAAAAAAACTTCAAGCAAGAACCCCCAGCCATGGATTACTACTAAAACTAAACGTTTTTTGAAAGGGAAAAATCGTTTCTTTAAGAAATTTAAAATACATCCTTTTCAGAAAGATTATGGGTTTGGTAAAACAATTAAAAGAGGTGTCAGAAGAATGGACTTGCCACCCCCAAATTTTGTTAAAATTTGATGATTTTGGGAAAGGGATCATCAAAAAAGAAAATTTTGGTTTAATAAAGGGGTAAAAGACGGACAACATTGGGTTCCAACCTGAAAATAACGAATAACCTAAACAGGACCCCCAAGGGAAAGCAAACTTACTAAACAAGCTTTTTTTCATTTTTTCAAATCCCAAACCTTAATTTCTTAGCAAAGGGGGAAGAAAACCCCCTGAAATGCAAAACTCAAAGTAAACAAACGGGGTATTTTAATTACTGACCAAACAATGAAAAAAAGCTACTGGTCCCCATGGCGTTCTGGCAAGCTCTTAAAATTAGTGCCAGTGAATTGAAAAGAGTATACCAATTACTTTACCAAGCTCACGGACCCGGGGAAAATAATACCCGAGATGGCAGATGCGAGCTTTTTTTTCCCTATTAAAAAAAGGGGGACAAAACAAAAGCAGAGAATTTTTGCCCCTTTTCCTTTACACCCCTTAAGTAAATTACTTTACCCATAAATTTTAGCATAATGGACCATTTTGACAAAATGATTTCTTTAAAAAACGCCCAGCATGGTTTTTTGAAGCGAAGAGTTGTGAGACTAAATTATAAAAACTCTCAAGATTTTGTAACTGCTTAACAACAACAGCAAAAAGATCAAAAAATTTTTTAGATTTTTCAAAAACCTTTTTATAGGTTAACCCTGAGGGCCGCTGCTTAAATTGAACCATTTTGGGTTGGCGGGTTTTTTGCTAAAATGGGGAGTCAAACCCCGTTTGGGAGAACGCAGAAAATTGTTGTGGAAGGTCGTACCATTTGTAAAACCTTTTTCGGGTGTCCCCCAAGGGGAAATGTTCTGGGGCCCCTTTTTTTTTTCTTTTAATTTTTAAAATGACATAATAAAAACCCCTCCTGGAACTACTTAAAAGGGTTTTTTCCGTGACAGTTTGTATATAAACAACAGAAGCAAGAATGAATACGCATTCTACAAGAAATCAAAACGCTTTACAAGAGTGGGAAAGAACTTGGAAAAGGAATTTCCTCCCAAAAGTGTCAAGTGTTCGTATAGTAACAAACGCTCACCAATTAGATCAGATTATTTATCCATAATACTATTCTTAAAAAATAAAGCTGCAAAAATTTGGCGGATTAAAATCGTCCAAAAGGGAACATTACATTTTGTTGTAAGAAAGCAAAAACTCTTAGTTTTCTTAAAAAGGAAAAACAAACTGCCCCCAAAAGGTTAAAGACGACTGTACAAAACACGTTAGCCAGACTGGGAAAAATTTGGGTTTCTCAGTTTGGGGTCCTACCATTAAAGGGCATTTATAACCTTTAAAAAAATAGAAGAGGCAGCACGGTTCGTAACAGGAACCACATCAGAGAAAAGGGGGTACGGAAGAACATAGGAAATAGAATGGAAACCCTTTGAAAAGAGAAAAGCTTTTTTTAAAATTAAAACCTTTTTTTAAAGGCGAGCTAAAGTAATTTATTTCCAAGAACAACTTTTTAAAAAAAAGTAGCACCAGGGAGTGGCGGGCGTGTTTTACCTACCTGCATCAAATATGACAGCCCTTACATTCTTTTATCCCAGTTTTTGTACGGCTGGGAATCACTGCCGGGGGCATCAAGATTGCCACAAATGCAATCTCTTTTAAAAAAAAAATTGATACAAACAGTTTTGAGATCTGCAAATTGATTTTTTCTATTTTTTTACTTCCCCAGTTTTTACGTTAAAGGGCCGAATTTGGCCATTTCTTTTAACTTCTTGAATATCGATGGAACCCCTTGTTTCCAAATTTGCTCCAGGGCCAACAGTCGAGTCCACTTTTTTATGTTATTTTTTTTTCTTTTTTTAAAATGCGCGCTGGTATACTCGTTTTGAGGAACCCAAAATTTTTGGAAAAGAAAAAGAAAAAAGAAAAAAAAAAATAACCCAACCGAGTCCAAACCCCCAAAACCCCAAAAAAGGAGAGAAGAAGAATCGTCAGGCCCGTTTAAAAAATTTACTTTTTTTGGGTCGATCCGATGGGGGCGCCTCCAGGCTTTTTTTTAAACATGCCAGTGGCAGTCACCAGCCGAACAACCATGGCTTACTACTGTATGTCGAAAACCATTTCTTGTTGGTGTGTGGGGGTTTTGTTGGGGTGTTTGTGTGGTCATCATCCGCGGCAAGCTGGGGTTTTGGGGTGTGTGTGTGTGGTGTGTGTGTGTGGGTGGTCTGGTTCGTGTTGTTGTGGTTGCGTGTGTGTGCGGTGTGTGCGGTGGTCGCGTGTTGTGTGTGGGTGTTTTTGTGTGTGTGTGCGTGTGTGCGTGCGCGTTTTTTTTTTTTTCTTTCTGCGTAGCAGGTGATACTCCCCCGACACTCCCTGGTGCCAGGGAGTGAGTTTTTGGGTTGCCCTTTTTTATCCCGCCATTTTAAGCGCCATACCCATCTTCGGGGATGCGCGGGGTGTGCTGAATATATATATATTAATAAAATTTTAAATTTTTAAAAAATAAATATATTGTGTGTGTGTGTGGTGTGTGTGTGGTGTGTGTGGTGCGCGCGTGTGTGTGTGAGTGAGTGAGTGAGTGAGTGAGTGAGTGAGTGAGTGAGTGAGTGAGTGAGTGAGTGTGTGTGTGTGTGTGTGTGTGTGTGTGTGTGTGTGGTGTGTGTGTGTGTGTTTGTGCGTGCGTGCGTGCGTGCACGTGTGTGTGTGTGTGTGTGTGTGTGTGTGTGTGTGTGTGTGTGTGTGTGTGTGTGTGTGTGTGCGTGCGTGCGTGCGTGCGTGCGTGCGTGCGTGCGTGTGTGTGTGTGTGTGTGTGGTGTGTGTGTGTGTGTGTGTGTGCTGACAGAACTGTCTGTCTTCTACATGGTGATACTGACAGCACTGACATGGCTCCAGGTAATCTGCTGGACTACAACAGTACGACAGTGACTGAATCAACATTGCAGACAGCTGATCTGGATTTTGTTTGTTTGTCTGTTTCATCAAGGTATTCCGAGGTTCTTAAGCTGACGGGGAAGACAGATGCTGTCGCAGAGAGGACATGCTGCTGGTTGCCAGGTGTGCCAAGTTGTTTTAACACCTTACGTAGAAGGTAACACAATGCCAGGCGTACACCGGATGTCCTACAGTTTGCGGCGAAGGTAACACAATGCCAGGCGTGCACCAGGTATCCTACACTTAAACGGCGAATTAACATAGCGTCAGGCGAAGATCGGGTACCCCACACTTTACGGCGAAAGTAACATAGTGTCAGGCATGCACCGAGTATCCTACACTTCACGGCGAAAGTAGCATTGTGTCAGGCGTGCATCGGGTATTCAACACCTTGCAGAGAAAGTGACAATGCCAGGCGTGGACCGGTATCCTACACCTTACGGAGAAAGTGACAATGCCAGACGTAGACCGGGTATCCTACACCTTACGGAGAAACAATGCCGGGTGTGGACCGGGTATCCTACACCTTACGAAGAAAGTGACAGTGCCAGGTGTGGACCGGGTATCCTACACCTTACGGAGAAAGTAACAGTGCCATTCTTTCACCGGGTAACCTACAACTTACGGAGAAAGTAACAGTGCCATTCTTTCACCGGGTAGGTATCCTGCAACTACGGAGAAAGTAACAGTGCCATTCTTTCACACCGGTATCCTACACCTTACGGAGAAAGTAACAGTGCCATTCGTGCACCAGGTATCCCACCCCTTACGGAGAAAGTGACCGTGCCAGCGTAGACCGGTGTCCTACACCTTACGGAGAAAGTAACAAATGCCATTCGTGCACCGGGTATTCTATACCTTACGGAGAAAGTAACAATGCCGGGTGTGGACCGGGTGTCCTACACCTTACGGAGAAAGTAACAATGCCGGGTGTGACCGGGTATCCTACACCTTACGGAGACAGTAACAATACCGGTGTGGACCGGGTATCCTACACCTTACGGAGAAAGTAACAATGCCAGGTGTGTGACCGGGTGTCCTACGCCTTACGGAGAAAGTACACATGCCGGGTGTGGACCGGGTATCCTACACCTTACGGAGACAGTACAATGCCGGGTGTGGACGCGGTATCCTACACCTTACGGAGACAGCAACAATGCCATTCGTGCACAGGGTATTCTATACCTTACGGAGAAAGTGACAATGCCGGGTGTGGACCGGGTGTCCTACACCTTACGGAGAGAAAGTAACAATGCCGGGTGTGGACCGGGTATCCTACACCTTACGGAGACAGTAACAATGCCGGGTGTGGACCGGGTATCCTACACCTTACGGAGAAAGTAACATGCCTAGGTGTGGACCGGGTGTCCTAACGCCTTACGGAGAAAGTAACATGATGACAAGTGAGCATGGATATCCTACACCTTACGAGAAGTGACATGGTGCTACATGTGAATGGACATCATACACCGAAAGTAACATGGTGCAAGATACGAACGGATATCCTACACCGAAAATAACATGGTGCCAGATATGAACGGATATCCTGCACCGAAAATAACATGGTATCAGATATGGAACAGATATCCTACACCGAAAATAACAAGGTGCCAGATATGAACGGATATCCTACACCGAAAATAACAAGGTGCCAGATATGAACGGATATCCTACACCAAAAATAACAAGGTGCGAGTTATGAACGGTATCCTACACCGAAAATAACAAGGTGCCTGGTTGACCCAGCAGTGAAGCAACGTGTTCGCAGTCTGAAGTTCCGATCGACATCAAATACTGTCAATGTCACTGGTCCACTTCAATGTGCTACTCTCCTCCTTTCCCCGTGCCCCACCTTCCCCGCCCACACACATGCAATCTGAAATGGTTATTGTTATCGTCACATACCTTACGGTGCATGTGGACATCACGCCTGAATGTATCTATCCAAACAATTATGAAATGCAGACAGCCCTGATGTGGCCAATGCACCTATCTCCACAACTATGAAAAAAGCAGACAAGCCTGAATTGGCCAGAGCAACTATCGAAATAAGTATACACATGGACAGCCCTGATAACGGCATCATGAAAAAGGAAGATAGGTGAGGCCAAAAGGGGGAAGGGGGGCGAAAGGTCGATAAGGAAATTAAAAAAACACACGGAAAATGGATTAAGAAACCACAGCAAAAGGAAAGATGGGTGGGGTCATCATGAGTATGGAAGACAGATGATGACATCAGAGAAAAAAACAACAACGAAGGGTGAGGATATTATGAAATGTAAAGATGGATGAGGACACACAGACAACGGGAAACTGGATCTGGTCATAAGGAGAAAGGAAGACAGATTAGGACATCATGAAAATGGGTGGAGACATCGTCAACAAAAACAAAAAAAATGGATGTGGACATCGTGAGAAAGACAAGATGGGTGTCAACGTCTGAGAAGAAAAGACAGGAAAGGGGGGTATAGACACGTGAGACAGGAAAGGTGGTATAGACATCATGAGACAGGAAAGGTGGTATAGACATTGTGAGACAGGAAAGGTGGGTACAGACATCGTGAGACAGGAAATGTGGGTATAGACATCATGAGACAGGAAAGTGGGTATAGACATTGTGAGACAGGAAAGGAGGGTGTAGACATTGTGAGACAGGAAAGGTGGGTATAGACATTGTGAGACAGGAAAGGAGGTATAGACATTGTGAGACAGGAAAGGTGGGTATAGACATTGTGAGATAGGAAAGGTGGTATAGACATTGTGAGACAGGAAAGGTGGGTAAGACATTGTGAGACAGGAAAGGAGGGTGTAGACATTGTGAGACAGGAAAGGTGGGTATAGACATTGTGAGACAGGAAAGGAGGTGTAGACATGTGAGATAGGAGAAAGGTGGGTATAGACATTGTGAGACAGGAAGGGTGGGTGTAGACATTGTGAGACAGGAAAGGAGGGTGTAGACATTGTGAGACGGGAAAGGGGGGTATAGACATTGTGAGACAGGAAAGAGGGTGTAGACATTGTGAGACAGGAAAGGTGGGTATAGACATTGAGATAGGAAAGGTGGTATAGACATTGTGAGACAGGAAAGGGGGTATAGACATTATGAGATAGGAAAGGTGGGTATAGACATTGTGAGACAGGAAAGGGGGTGTAGACATTGTAAGACAGGAAAGGTGGGTATAGACAATTGAGACAGGAAAGGTGGGTATAGACATTGTGAGACAGGAAAGGTGGGTATAGACTGTGAGATAGGAAAGGTGGTACAGACATCGTGAGACAGGAAGGTGGGTATAGACACTGTGAGATATGAAAGGTGGGTATAGACATCGTGAGACAGAAAGGTGGGTATAGACATCGTGAGACAGGAAAGGTGAGTATAGACACTGTGAGATAGGAAAGGTGGGTATAGACACTGTGAGACAGGAAATGTGGGTATAGACATTGTGAGATAAGAAAGGTGGTATAGACATCATGAGACAGGAAAGGTGGATATAGACATTGTGAGACAGCAAAGGTGGGTATAGACATTGTGAGACAGGAAAGGTGGGTATAGACAATTGAGACAGGAAAGGTGGGTATAGACACTGTGAGATCAAAAAGATGGTATAGACACTGTGAGACAGGAAAGGTGGTATAGACATTGTGAGATAGGAAAGGTGGGTATAGACAATGTGAGACAGGAAAGGGGGTATGACATTATGAGACAGGAAATGTGGGTAATAGACAGTGTGAATAGGAAATGTGGGTATAGACAATTGTAGATGGAAAGGTGGTATAGACATTGTGAGATGGGAAAGGTGGGTATAGACATTGTGAGATGGAAGGTGGTATAGACAATGTGAGACAGGAAAGGTGGGTATAGACACTGTGAGACAGGAAAGGTGGGATAGACATTGTGAGATGGGAAGGTGGGTATAAGACATTGTGAGATGGGAAAGGTGGGTATAGACATTGTGAGATAGGAAAGGTGGGTATAGACACATGTAACAGGAAAGGTGGGTATAGACATGTGAGACAGGAATGGTGCGTAATGAACTTCGAGACGTCACATATTGACGCAGTAAACGCGACAACGTTCTTTAACGCCTTGGAGCACACAATGCCAAGAGAACTCAACACAGTACAACAGCTATAACATGTCACAGAGAACTCAACACAGTACAAACAGCTTTAACATGTCACAGAGAACTCAACACAGTACAACAGCTTTAACATGTCACAAGAAACAAAAGTACCACTAACATGTACAAGGAACCAGTGTAATATTAACATGTCACAAGAGAACTCAATCAGTACAACAGCTTTAACATGTCACAAGCAACAGTGCATAATCACGAGACAACAAGTGCTTTAACATGTCAGCAAGAACTCAATCAGTACAACAGCTTAACATGTCACAAGAGAACTCAACAGTAAACGCTTTAAAGTCACAAGAGAACATCAGGTACAACACTTAAAAAGTCACAAGAGAACTCAACCCCAGTACAACATTTTAACTGTCACAAAGAACTCAAGACAGTCCCAACACTTAAAACTTTCAAAAAGAGAAAACACAGTACAACATTTTAACATTTTCCAAGAGAACTCAATCCAGTACAACAACTTTAACATGTCAAAAGAGAACTCAAGACAAAACGAAAAGCTTTAACAGGGAAACAAGAGAACTCAAACAGTACAACATTTTTTAACGTACATTCACAAGAGAACTCAAGACAGAACAACAGCTTTAACTTTGTCAAAAAAGAGAACTCAACACAGAAACAACACTTTAACATGTCCCAAGAGAACTCAAAAACAGAACAACACTTTAAAAATTTCACAAGAAAACCCCAAGACAGAAAACAAAAAAGTTTTAAACCCAGAAAACAAAAGAACCCCAATCCAGAACAACATTTTTTAAAAAATTCACAAGAGAACTCAAAAACAGTCAGTAAACAGTTTTTAAAAAGTCCCCAAGAGAACTCAACAAAGTAAAAACAGTTTTAAAAAAATGTCACAAGAGAACCAACACAGTACAAACCTTTAAAAAAATTCACAAGAGAACTCAACACAGTAAAACATTTTTAAAACAGTCACAAGAAACCAAGACATACAACAGGTTTAACATTCACAAAAAGAACCAATCCAGTACAACAGCTTTAACATGTCACAAAGAACTCAACACAGTAAAAAATTTGTTTTTAAAAAGCACAAAAAAACCAACAAAAGTAAAAACAGTTTTAAAACCATGCCCACAAGAAAAACCAACAAAGTACAACAGTTTTTAACATTCACGGGAAGAATCTCTTGAAAACAGAGACATGGAAAGAAAACGCATAAATTTCCCAAACCCAACGAATTCTCTTCTCTTCCCAAGGGTTTTTTCCGGGCCTTTGGAAAGACAATAAGTGGGACAAGAAAGGAAAGACGGAATTTGTTGACCAATAACAGGGAAAAAATACTTACTTAGTTTCTACAAAGTGGGGGCGAAAAGCAAGCACACACACACACCACACACCACTCACCCACTCACCCACTCTCTCTCCCCTCACACACACACACAACACACACACACACACACACACCCACACACCCCACACAATAATAAAAATAAAAAAACCCACCACTGAGGAAGGGTTTGTCAATCGCTGCAACACGGTGTGAGCCGACCCCCACACGGCCCAAAGGGTGCCCCAAAAACGCTTGCCCTTCAGCTTGAATACACAAAGCCGCCTTCCCACTAAAATTAGAACCCCCCCTTTCAAGTTCGGTAACTTTTTTCCACGAACTTCAAAGAAAAAAACAACAAAACATGGGTAAATTCAATGGGGCGGAAAAGGGAAAGGAACTTCTTGCAAAGACCACTGACAATAATTTTTTTTAAAGGTGTCGAGCTAGTGGTAGTTCTTTTTTTCTCCATTTTGCTCCGATTTCGCTGGTTCCACCCGGGGGAGGTGCGCAGACTTTTTTGCCCCCAGAGGGTTTAACCCGGGGGCACTTGCAACGCGCACAAAAAAAAACCCTTCCCCAAAATCCCAAAACCCTCGCTCTAAAAATGGGAAAAAAAGCCCTGTTCATTTTAAATGCGCTCCCTTTTGCCCTTTTTGAGACACAACGCAAGGAGGTGTGTGTGGTGTGTTGCGCGCAAGCGCAAGGAAGTGTGGTGTTTGTGTGTGGGATCGAATTGTCCAGAGAGGCGCCGGGTTTTTTGGACCCCCCGTTTTTAAAATTTCATTTTTTTAAAATCTTTTAAAAGGGCCTTGAAATCTTTTACCCCTACAGAAATCCTAAAATTTTTTAATAATCAGCACTGTTAGCTTTTGGGTAATTTAACGTTTAATTTCTTTTCTTTTTTTTAAACAAAAATTGGGGTTTTTAAAAAAAACCCTTTTTCGGGAAGGGAGTCTTATTTGGCTTTTCAAAGGGCAACCGGCGTGTTTTTTCCTGGGCTTCTTTAAAAGTTTTCTATTTTCCTTGCTTTTTCCCACTTTTGACGGGGAACAACAATTTTTCCCTAGCACTTTTTTAAAATTTTAAAAATTTTGATTTGTTGTAACGCCTTTAGTTCCTTTTTTCCCGGTTTTAAAATTTTGTCCAACCTGAAAAAATTTAGTCCCCTTTGTTTCACCTGTCCCGAGAACTGTTCTTACGCCCTATTACTGGGCCCCCAATTTGAACCCCTGTTTTTTAAATTAAAAATTAAAAAATAAACAGTGATAAGGAATTGTTTGTTTAAAAGAGTTAGACATAGAGGATTTAAAATTTTGGGTTTTTTAAAGGGGCCTTTAAATTCTATCGGGAGACTTTTAAAATTTAAAATCCGGGTTTCCGTCCACCAAAGTAAAAAAACCAAATTTGGATTTGCAATTTGAAGTCACAAAAAACCCTTTTAAACAGTTCCCCTGTAAACGTCTGCAATTCAGGGTATCACACAAAAAGTATTTAATAAATTTCAGCATTTTTTAGCTTTTAAGCAATGTGATAAAATAAATTTGGCCCTTTGTTTTACCTGCGGGTTTCCAAACTTAGTTCAAGACTTTTTGGGGTTTCCCAAATAAAATTTTTGCGCTCAGAAAGCAACCGTTTTGACCCAAATTCCACCAGACCGACCCCCCAAAAGAAAATTTTAAATTTTTTTCCTAATTTTGGGAAATCCACCCTGATTCAAAAATTTGTAAAATCCAAATCAAAAGTGCAAAATGAACCCTAAATCCCTTTTAAAAGAAAAAAAATAAAACTTAAATGCATAGTCGTAAATTTTTTTAATCTCTTATTAAAGAAAAAAAAAGAAAACCCTAAATTTTTTCCACGAAAAAAACATTGATGTTGTAATTTTGGGAAAAAAAACTTTGGGAAAAAAACCTTTAACACCCATAGGAACTTTAATGGATGAATTTTTTATATAAAAATTTAAAAAAAGGAAAAAACTTGGAAAAAATGGGGAGTCTTGGGTTTCCATTAGGAAGAATTTACCAAAAGTTTTTTTTTATCAAGGCAAAAAAAGGAAAGTTTATTTTGTGGATTAAAATTTAAAAAAAAAGAGACCTGTCCCTTGGTTTGGGTCAGTTAAAAAACCTCCAAATCAATGAAAATGTAAGTTTGTCTTTTGCCGAGACATTTCTAACAATTTTTTTTGGCCAATAGGGAAAGGGAATAATTTTGGATTGGTGGGAAAATTTAAAAATTTCCAGATATTTTAAAGGGGGGAAGATGCCATACTTGGAAACCCCTACAAATAAAAATATCAATACTCATTTTTTTAAAGCCACCAAAAGCCCTTGGATAATTAAAAGTCATTGAAAACACCAACCCGTGGGGGAAAAAAGGGATTTCCCGGGTTTATTTTTTTCCAATTTTCCAGGCCTTTAAGGGAATCAGAATTAATTAGCGGCCTGGGGGGATCATGCCCTAGTTTTTTTTAGAGATAAATTTTTAACCCTTTCAAGAAAACCCCCAAAAAATACCATCAACTTTTGGAACCAAGCAGATTTACCAAAATTGCGCAGGGATACTCATAATTTTAGTCGCTTTTTTTAGGTCCCATAGTAAAAAATAATGTCAGTGATCTTTTGGGAAAATTTTAAAAAAATAATTTTGAATTTTTTTATGGGGTGACAACAAAATACTAAAATAACTTCAAGCAAGAACCCAAACCCCCAAGGAATTAAAAACTAAAACTAAACGTTTTTTTGAGAAGGAAAAAATCGTTTCTTTAAGAAATTGAAACAAAAAAACCCAATTCAGAAAGAATTTCTGGTTAGGTATAAACATATTTAAAAAAGGTGTCCCGAGAGAAAGTAGAACCTTGGGTCACCCAATTATGTTAATTCGATGATTTCGGAATTTATCATCAAAACAAGAAATTATGGTCTTACTAAGGATTTTAAAACCCGGACAACATTGGGAAACCCAAACCCGAGAAATAACCAAAAAAACCCAAACAAGGGCCCGAAGGGAAAGCAAACTTACAAACAACATTTTTTTTCAGTTTTTCCCCAAATCCCAAAACCCTTTAATTAAAGTTAAAACAAAAAATGATGAAAACCCCGAAATCAAAACATCAAATAAAAAAAGGGTGGGGTAATTTAAAAAATTTCTGACCCAAAAACCCTTAAAAAAAAGCTACGGTCCCGATGGCGGGTTTCCCGGCCCAAACTCTTAAAATTTTGTCCATTTAAAATTTAGTGAGGTATACCAAAACCCTTTTCCAAGCTTCACTTCCCCCAAGGGACTAAAACCCCGAAGATTTTCGAGATGCGAGCAATTTTTCCCTTTTTTCAAAAAGGGGGACAAAAAAAAAAGCAAGAAAATTTAAAAACCTGTTTTCTCTTACATCCATTTTCACAAAACTACTTGACCAAAATAAAAATAGTACATAATGGACCCCTATTTTAAAAAAAATGATTTTTCTTAAAAAACGCCCACATGGGTTTTGACACGAAGGATTGGGACTCAACTTTTAAAAAAACTCTCCCAAAGAATTTTTTTAAAAATGCTTAAAAAACAGACCCGGGAAAAAAGATCCCAATTTTTTTTAAATTTTTTTTAAAGCCCCCTTTTATAAGGTTACCATGAGGGGCCCGCTGCCCAAAAATTTGAACACATTTTGGGGGGGGGAAAATTGGGGGGGGGGTTCTTTTCTAAAAAGGGGTAGATCATTCCTCTTTGGGGGAAAAGCAGAAAGTTTTTCGGGGGGGGCCTTTAACCCATTGTAAACCCATTCTTGTCAGTGTAACCCCCAGGGAACTGTTCTGGGGCCCCTTTTTTTTCTTAAATTTTTTATAAAAGACAAAAAGTAGAAAAACTCTCTCCCCCGGAAAATACTATAAAAACTTTTTGCAGATACAGTTTAGTATATAGAACAAAAAAGAAGGGAAAAAAAGATACAACCAATCCCACAAAAAGACTAAAACGCTTTAAAAAGAGTGGGAAAGAACTTGGGAAAAAAGGGGTTTCATTTTCCCAAAAATGCCAAGTGTTGCGTATATGTAACAAACGCCACTAATTAATCAATTATTCTATCCCCAAAAAACTATTCTTAAAGAAAAAAAATTCGCAAAATAATTTTGGCGGATTTTAATAGCAATTTAAAAGGAAAAAACATTACAATTTTAGTATGTAAGAAAGCAAATAACATCTTAGCTTTCCCTTTTCACCGGGAAAACAAAACTGCCCCCCAAAAGGGTTTAAAAAAAACCCGCTACAAAACACTGGGTTTTAAACCCTACGGAATATGGTTGCTTTATTTGGGACCTTACCATTAAAGGGCATAGATTTAAACCCGAAAAGGGTTCAGAAAGAGAACACGGGTTTGAAAAAGGGAACCACTTTAAAGAAAAAGGGGGGAAAAATAGGAAGAACAAGAAATTAAAAATGGAAACCCTTTGAAAGAGAAAGACTTTTATTAAACTTAACCCTTTTTTCAAAGGGGAGCTAAAGTAAATATATTCCAATTGGGAAAAACTATTTTTGAAAAAAGTGCAAAACCCGGAGTGGCGGGCCCCGTGTTTTTAAACCCTACCCGCATCAAATATTGACCCACTTACATTCTTTTTTTCCCCGTTTTTTTTAAAGGCCCGTGGAACTCACGCCGGGGGCCATCAAAATTTCCACAAATGCAATCTCTTTTAAAAAACAAATTGATACCCAAAATTTTTTAGATCTGAAAAATTGAAGTTTTACTTTTTTTTACTTCCCCAGATATTTTACAGTTAACTTGGGGCCCGAATTTGGCCATTGCTTTAACTTTTTTGAATTCGATGGGGAAACCCCCTTTTTTGCCAATTTGCCCCCAGGGGGCCAAAAAGTCCCGTCGCCTATTTTAAAAGTTATTTTTTTTCTTTAAACAAAGCGCCCCTGGTGACCAAATCTTTTTTTTAAATGAACCAAATATTTTAGGAAGAAAAAAGAAGAAAAGTGGTGTGTGGTCCGGGGCAACGCAAGGGTTTATGTGTGTGGTGTTTGTGTGTGTGAGTGGGGTTTTTTTCAGCACGCAAAAAGAACACATTGTGAAAACACATTTTTCTCCCTCTCTCTCCCCTCACCCCTCTCTCTCTCCCCCTTCTCTCTCTCCCCCTCGTTTTTCCTCCACCCCCCACACAAAACAACACACACACACACACCCCACACACACCCGCCGCCCAAAGCACGCACGCACGCACGCAAAGCACGCACGGCCCCCGCCACACACACACACACAACACACACACACACACACACACCCACACAGAGGCGTGTCTGGTGGGACGTGCCGCGCGCATTGAGAGGATACATGATGTGTGTTTCGGCGTGCCCTGTGTGTGTGTGTGGGGTGTGTGTGGACAAAATTGCAAAAAAAGCATTTTTACAAACCCCGGGATACACACCGCGCTACTTCACCAGAATATTTTTTATGGTGACAACACGTAGCACAGCAGGCAGACACTGAGGGAAAAAAAGAAAAAGAAAAGGACAGCCACACTACCTTCTGCCTTCCCACCAACACCCCGATATTGTAAGCTAGACACACACACACACACACACACACACACACACACACACATACACACACACACACACTTCTCCCTCCTCTCCCCCCCCCGACTTTCCCGCTTTTATTGTACTCCCAGTTCTTATAGAACAGGATCGGAGTACTTTAGAATGGGAACGAAGAAATGCTCTGTGTGTGTGTGTGTGTGTGTGTGTGTGTGTGTGTGTGTGTGTGTGTGTGTGTGTGTGTGTCCGACCGTCCGTCCGTGGTCAAAATGTGTTCCACTCCCTCCAGACAAAACAACTTGGGCCGATCTTTCTGAAAATTGTAGGTATGTTCATAATGGGTCACGGATGATGCCCGACGTTCTAGTTTACCGTTATAGCCGTTACTAAGGGCTGTAACGGCCTGTAACGGTTTTTCTTCTTTATGGAATATCTCATAAAGTACTTGGTCGATCTTTCTGAAAATTAGCAGTATGTTCATTATGATCACGGATGATGCCTGATGTTTTAGTTTACCCCGGTTATAGCCGTTACTAACGGCTGTAACGGCCTGTTATGGTTTTTCTTCTTTATGGAATATCTCAGAAAGTACTTGGATGATCTTTCTGAAAATTTGTAAGTATGTTCATTATGGGTCACGAATAATGCCCGATGTTTCAGTTTTACCGTTATAGCCGTTACCAACGGCTGTAACGGCCTGTAACTGTTTTTCTTCTCTATGGAACATCTCAGAAAGTTCTGGCCGATCTTTGTGAAAATTAGCATGTATGTTCATTATGGTCACGAATAATGCCCGATGTTTAGTTTATCGTTAATAACCGTTACTAATCGGCTGTAACGGCCCGTTACGGTTTTTCTTCTTTATGGAATATCTGAGAAAGTACTCGGCTGATCTTTCTGAAATTTGTAGGTATGTTCATTATGGGTCATGAATAATGCCCAATGTTTTCGTTTACTGTTATAGCCGTTACATGGACATCACTCAAGACATTACGTGAATGTTAGTGTAGATTGTATGACTGCTTAGCGTCTACTTAGTGTAGATTGTATAACTGCTTAGCGTCTACTTAGTGTAGATTGTATGACTGCTTAGCGTCTACATAGTGTAGATTGTATAACTGCTTAGCGTCTACTTAGTGTAGATTGTATGACTGCTTAGTGTCTAGTTAGTGTAGATTGTATGACTGCTTAGTGTCTAGTGTAGATTGTGTAACTACTTAGTATCTAATTAGTGTATAGCTCAGTTGTAGAGCGCCGGACTCGTATCTTGGTGATCGAGGGGTTGCGGGTTCGAACCTCCGCCGGGGTGTTTCGGTACAGGGGATTTTTCCCTCGGAGTTAACATTGGTTCTGACTCCATTTCCCATACAGTCCTTCGAATGAGACTATAAACCGAGGTTCCGTGTGTGAACGCACGCATAACATCTTGCACACAACGTAAAATCCCATCACCAACTTCGGAAGAGTAGGCCAGTTTGGCCGTTGGTATGGATGACACGTTACACATAGCATGCACCCTGCGTGAGAATGGAAAGAATGAAGGAAGTAAGGAAAATGAGTGATCGATATTGAACGATACTGACTGGATGACACGGAAACGACTGAATGAAGCGCCGGCTGGCAGCTCTTCAGTCGGCACAACCCAGGTAGGCAGCCCGTTGTGTAAACGAGTGTTGATTGTAAAGCGCTTAGAGCTTGGTCTCTAAGCCGAGAATAAGGCGCTATATAAGTATTCATTATTATTATTATTATCATATGTATAACTGCTTATTGTTTAATATTATCTATAGATGAGCAGACCTAAAACACACCACATCTACTGAACATTCTCATTGTGGAAATCACAGAGCTGTTATGTGGGTGTTAGTGGAGATTGTAATAACTGCTTACGGTCTGATACAATCTATGATGTGCAGAGGTAAAATAAACCACTGAACCAAACTATCTTCATTTCTGCAACTCAGAGAGAGAGAGAGAGAGGAGAGAGAGAGAGAGAGAGAGAGAGAGAGAGATGATTCTGCAACTGCAAATAAAAAATTTAAAATATATGAATAAACGTAAGAAGCAATTAGAAATACAACTGAAAGATATCGTGGTGTGTCATGGGTTCTTAAACACATGTTAATTGATATTGTCGTTAAACGCGAGTGCCATCCTGAGTTGTAACTATTTGGGTTTATCAGCATCACACAGCAGATGACCAGATGACCCGCAGGTGCTGTGTCCAGTGTGATGGACAACCTGAAAGGATGATAACTGTAGAAAAGTCATACAAACTGGGCACCACATATCTCAGATTCCGTTGGTCAGTAACAATACTATGATAACTGTAGTGAAGTCATACAAACTGGGCACCACATATCTCAGATTCGGTTGGTCAGTAACAATACTAAGATAACTGTAGTGAAGTCATAGAAACTGGCACCACATATCTTAGATTCGGTTGGTCAGTAACAATACTATGATAACGTAGTGAAGTCATACAAACTGGGGACCATATATCTTAGATTCGGTTGGTCACTAACAATACTATGATAACTGTAGTGAAGTCATAACAAACTGGGCACCACATATCTTAGATTCGGTTGGTCAGTAACAATACTATGATAACTGTAGTAAAGTCATACAAACTGGGGACCATATATCTTAGATTCGGTTCGTCAGTAACAATACTATGATAACTGTAGTGAAGTCATACAAACTGGCACCATAATAACTTAGATTCCGGTTGGTCAGTAACAATACTATGATAACTGTAGTAAAGTCATACAAACTGGGACCATATATCTTAGATCCGGTTGGTCAGTAACAATACTATGATAACTGTAGTGAAGTCATACAAACTGGGACCATATATCTTAGATTCGGTTGGTCAGAAAAAATACTATAATAACTGTGGTGAAGTCATACACACTGGGGACCACATATTTTAGATCCGGTTGGTCAGTAACAATACTATGAAGCTGTAGTGAAGTCATACACACTGGGCACCACATATCTTAGATCCGTTGGTCAGTAACAATGCTATGATAGTTGTAGTGAAGTCATACAAACTGGGCACCACAATATCTTAGATCCGGTTGGTCAGTAACAATACTATGATAACTGTAGTGACGTCATACAAACTGGAAACCATATATCTCAGATTCCGGTTGGTCAGTAGCAATACTAAGATAACTGTAGTGGTAGTCATGCAAACTGGAAACCATATATCTCAGATTCCGGTTGGTCAGTAACAATACTAATGATAACTGTAGTGAAGTCATACAAACTGGGCACCACATTTCTCAGATTCCGTTGGTCAGTAACAATACTATGATAACTGCAGTAAAGTCATACAAACTGGGACCATATATCTCAGATCCGGTGGTCAGTAACAATACTATGATAACTGTAGTGAAGTCATACAAACTGGGACCACATATCTCAGATTCCGGTTGGTCAGTAACAATACTATGATAACTGTAGTGAAGTCATACAAACTGGGACCACATATCTCAGATTCCGGTTGGTCAGTAACAATACTATGATAACTGTAGTGAAGTCATACAAACTGGGCACCACATATCTTAGATTCGGTTGGTCAGTAACAATACTATGATAACTGTAGTGAAGTCATACAAACTGGGACCATATATCTTAGATTCGGTTGGTCACTAACAATACTAATGATAACTGTAGTGAAGTCATAACAAACTGGGCACCACATATCTTAGATTCGTTGGTCAGTAACAATACTAATGATAACTGTAGTAAAGTCATACAAACTGGGGACCATATATTAGATTCGTCGTCAGTAACAATACTATGATAACTGTAGTGAAGTCATACAAACTGGGCACCATATAATCTTAGATTCCGGTTGTCAGTAACAATACTATGATAACTGTAGTAAAGTCATACAAACAGGGGACCATATAATCTTAGATCCGGTTGGTCAGTAACAATACTATGATAACTGTAGTGAAGTCATACAAACGGGACCATAATCTTAGATTCGTTGGTCAGTAACAATACTATAATAACTGTGGTGAAGTCATACACACTGGGGACCACATATTTAGATCCGTTGGTCAGTAACAATACTATGATAGCTGTAGTGAAGTCATACACACATGGCACCACATATCTTAGATCCGGTTGGTCAGTAACAATGCATGATAGTTGTAGTGAAGTCAACAAACTGGGCACCACATATCTTAGATCCGGTTGGTCAGTAACAATACTATGATAACTGTAGTGACGTCATACAAACTGGAAACCATATATCTCAGATTCCGGTTGGTCAGTAGCAATACTATGATAACTGTAGTGGAAGTCATGCAAACTGGAAACCATATATCTCAGATTCCGGTTGGTCAGTAACAATACTATGATAACTGTAGTGAAGTCATTCAAACTGGGCACCACATTTCTCAGATTACCGTTGGTCAGTAACAATACTATGATAACTGCAGTAAAGTCATACAAACTGGGGACCATATATCTCAGATCCGGTTGGTCAGTAACAATACATATGATAACTGAGTGAAGTCATACAACTGGGGACCACATATCTCAGATTCCGGTTGGTCAGTAAACAATACTATGATAACTGTAGTGAAGTCATACAAACTGGGGACCACATATCTCAGATTCCGGTTGGTCAGTAACAATACTATGATAACTGTAGTGAAGTCATACAAACTGGGGACCACATATCTCAGATTCCGGTTGGTCAGTAACAATACTATGATAACTGTAGTGAAGTCATACAAACTGGCACCATATATCTCAGATTCGGTTGTCAGTAACAATACTATGATAGCTGTCGTAAAGTCATACAAACTGGGCACCATATATCTCAGATTCGGTTGGTCAGTAACAATACTATGATAGCTGTCGTAAAGCCATACAAAAGTGGGCACCATATATCTCAGATTCGGCTGGTCAGTAACAATACTATGATAGCTGTAGTAAACCATAAAAAACTGGGCACCATATATCTCAGATTCGGTTGTCAGTAACAATACTATGATAGCTGTAGTAAAGCCATACAAACTGGGCACATAATCTCAGATTCGGTTGGTCAGTAACAATAACTATGATGGCTGTAGTAAAGTCATACAAACTGGGCACCATATATCTCAGATTCGGTTGGTCAGTAACAATACTATGATAGCTGTAGTAAAGCCATACAAACTGGGCACCATATATCTCAGATTCGTTGGTCAGTAACAATACTATGATAGCTGTAGTAAAGCCATACAAACTGGGCACCATATAATCTCAGATTCGGTTGGTCAGTAACAATACTATGATAGCTGTAGTAAAGCCATACAAACTGGGCACCATATATCTCAGATTCGGTTGGTCAGTAACAATACTATGATAGCTGTAGTAAAGTCATACAAACTGGGCACCATATATCTCAGATTCGGTTGGTCAGTAACAATACTATGATAGCTGTAGTAAAGTCATACAAACTGGGCACCACATATCTCAGATTCCGGTTGGTCAGTAACAATACTATACAATACAATTTGCCATGCAGACATGGTGCATAAACTGAATCATGTAAAACCATAGTTCTGTCATTCCTTCAGTAGCCCAATTCCATGATCACCAACAAAACACAGGCACCTCCCTAAAAGGGTACAACATTCAAATGAAGCTTTTGCTTTCTATATTTGTTCAGTCCGTGTGTCATTTCGATGCTAAAGAATGTTTTCACATCACATTTCTCAAACTTAATTGATTTCCTTCAAAATCGCTCATGAGCATTTCTATTCTCTCTCTATTAACCACAAGTTCTGTGTGTTGTTCAAGTAGGCAGAATTTCCGACGCACCACCGGTACACAATGTTTTGTCCACCACAAAATTTCTGTTCAAGTTCGACTTTTAAACATTGCCGTAATTTCACTGGTTTTGTCACACCATCTTACCTTTTTATCATTGTCACAGCCTGCCATGACTCCAAGCCCACCTTTTTTTTTATTTCCAAGGTCCCCAGATTGGAAAATGACCTGTTCCTCCAGTTATATCGCTGAATATCTTGTATTTGCCGTTTGGCACATCATCTGGCAGTACTTCATATACACCTTACAGTTAAGTTTAAATTTCAATTTTTTAATGTGCCATGGCAGATATGAATTTAATGGTAGCAACTGGCACATCCACCGGGTTGTGGTGGTTGTAGTAGTGGTGGTGGTGTTAGTGTTATGGATGTGGTGGTGGTGATGATGGTGGTGGTTGGATGGTGGTGGTGGTGGTGGGGTGTGTGTGTGTTGTGTTGTGTTGTGTGTGTGTGTGTGTGTGTGTGTGTGGAGGAAGGGGGTGGTGAAGGGATGGGAGATACGTGGTCATTGGATATAGATAGGCTTGTGGAGGTTGGGGGAAGAGGTGTGTGGTTTGAGCCTCGGGATGACTGAGCGATGATACATTTTAGGAGTTGTTCTCATGAGCTGATGAATTGGCTCCATTCTGTTCATTGAAGTTCCCTGAAGAAGACGTAGCTTAGAAGGTCGAAACTTTGGGAATATTTGAGGAATCTTATGTTTGTTCAAACTGTTTTATGTGCGTTTAAATAGTGCAGAATTCTTTGTTCATAACTCATCCCTGTTTGCTTTAATCTCTCTTTGCCAAGTCATTATTGTGATGACGGAGGAATTGTTAGTCTGCACTCGTCCCCCCCCCCCCCCCCCCCCATCCCCCACTTCTAATCATATACGTATGTGTGTATAAATGTACACACACACACACACACAAACACAGACACCCGTGTGTGTGTGTGTGTGTGTGTGTGTGTGTGTGTGTGTGTGTGTGTGTGTCTGCGCGTGCGCGCGCGCACGTGTGTGTGTGTGTGTGTGTGTGTGTGTGTGTGTGTGTGTCCCCATCTGTCTTTGCAGTCTGCAGTCTTTGATGTTGGTCATATGAAGCCACAGATTCTTCAAAATTGGCATGACCCATTCGCCTTTGGGCAGATCAACTCTTTGGAGCTAGAGAGTCACACTGGTCACCTGTGACTCTATGGAGAAGCGACGTCGGGTCAGCAGGATAGTCAACCACACCCGGCCGCTGATGTCCATAGAAGTTCAAACCACTGTGCTCTCTGTCACGTTGTCGTGGTCAGTCCACGTGTGGCGAGAGGCAGAGCAGCGGATGCCGGGAGAGAAGGTGGCGGCTCTAATCTCGCAATCAGTGTCGACGTGGCAGACTGACGTTGGGCAGCACAGACTTACTTTCGGACCACCGCGGGGGACGATGGGTCTAGCCTCCGTCGACCGGGCGGGTATGGGAGGAGGGGGTGGGGGGGGGGGGGGAGGTGTTTACTGCTTACTGTTACCTGCCGCCTTGAAGATTTGCTTTCATACCAATCAAGACGAGGTAACCTGTATTTTTTACGGTTCGTCTGTGTGTCTATCTGACCACATTCAAGAGTGAAAAGGCGGTGCTAGTCTTGGATAAATGTTAATTTGTTTCTGTTCATTTCTTCAGTTGTTGTTCCCGTGTAGATGTGTCAAGTACGCAACATATAGCCAAGCTTGAAACATCTTTCCTTTGGGGTGGGGTGGGGGGTGGGGGGGTATCTCCTTGTTTGTACTGCGTGCTCTGTGTTGTTATTCCTGCTAGGCGGTTGGGTGTCGTAAGCAGCATTCCTATGGAGTTATGGGCCTGTGTCAATTTCATCACGGGGGCACGAGGTACCCTGTTAATAACCCTCTCAGCTGTAGTCAGCAAGGACCCAGCACAGGACAGGCGATCACTGCAACACTCCAGCGACGCCCGT
Source organism: Conus ventricosus (assembly GCA_018398815.1). Taxonomy (NCBI): domain Eukaryota; kingdom Metazoa; phylum Mollusca; class Gastropoda; order Neogastropoda; family Conidae; genus Conus; species Conus ventricosus. The sequence continues at coordinate 41,132,808 of CM031622.1, forward strand.
CCTCTTCCTTCCTTCAACAGGCCTCGCGCAGCACAGGACCATCGCCATCCGGCCATCAGACGGCCGCCCGGTTTCACTAAAGACAGCTATTGACAGGGGAAGGACACCAACTCTACAGCATGAGCACCAAATCATGCCGGTCCAGGAAGAAGCCCTCCGGTTTGTCACCCGCCCAGTGGCAAGGAAATGAAGACCTAGACTCGATCCGGGACGTCCTCACCAATCAGATTGGATAATCCCTATTCAGAACCATTTCCTAAATTCTGCCAGAGACAAGACATTCTGCAACTCTACTTCTTTTAATCACTGCTGCAGTTTACTAGACAAAAGATCTGAAGGTTTCTGATTTGATCTCAGGTTCACTCACTTCGGGTTTTGTTGTTTTGTTTTGTTTCGTTTTTCTCCTCTTCCAAAGTTTCTAAGGGGGACTATGGCAAAGAGGGCAATAGGTGGATTGGGAAGGACAAGGCAAAGGGCAATAGGTGGATTGGGAAGGACAAGGCAAAGAGGGCAATAGGTGGATTGGGAAGGACAAGGCAAAGAGGGCAATAGGTGGATTGGGAAGGACAAGGCAAAGAGGGCAATAGGTGGATTGGGAAGGACAAGGCAAAGAGGGCAATAGGTGGATTGGGAAGGACAAGGCAAAGAGGGCAATAGGTGGATTGGGGAGGACAAGGCAAAGAGGGCAATAGGTGGATTGGGGAGGACAAGGCAAAGAGGGCAATAGGTGGATTGGGGAGGACAAGGCAAAGAGGGCAATAGGTGGATTGGGGAGGACAAGGCAAAGAGGGCAATAGGTGGATTGGAAGGACAAGGCAAAGAGGGCAATAGGTGGATTGGGGAGGACAAGGCAAAGAGGGCAATAGGTGGATTGGGGAGGACAAGGCAAAGAGGGCAATAGGTGGATTGGGGAGGACAAGGCAAAGAGGGCAATAGGTGGATTGGGAATGACAAGTCAAAGAGGGCAATAGGTGGATTGGGGAGGACAAGGCAAAGAGGGCAATAGGTGGATTGGGGAGGACAAGGCAAAGAGGGCAATAGGTGGATTGGGGAGGACAAGGCAAAGAGGGCAATAGGTGGATTGGGGAGGACAAGGCAAAGAGGGCAATAGGTGGATTGGGGAGGACAAGGCAAAGAGGGCAATAGGTGGATTGGGGAGGACAAGGCAAAGAGGGCAATAGGTGGATTGGGGAGGACAAGGCAAAGAGGGCAATAGGTGGATTGGGGAGGACAAGGCAAAGAGGGCAATAGGTGGATTGGGAAGGACAAGGCAAAGAGGGCAATAGGTGGATTGGGAAGGACAAGGCAAAGAGGGCAATAGGTGGATTGGGAAGGACAAGGCAAAGAGGGCAATAGGTGGATTGGGAAGGACAAGGCAAAGAGGGCAATAGGTGGATTGGGGAGGACAAGGCAAAGAGGGCAATAGGTGGATTGGGAAGGACAAGGCAAAGAGGGCAATAGGTGGATTGGGGAGGACAAGGCAAAGAGGGCAATAGGTGGATTGGGAAGGACAAGGCAAAGAGGGCAATAGGTGGATTGGGAAGGACAAGGCAAAGAGGGCAATAGGTGGATTGGGGAGGACAAGGCAAAGACGGCAATAGGTGGATTGGGAAGGACAAGGCAAAGAGGGCAATAGGTGGATTGGGAAGGACAAGGCAAAGAGGGCAATAGGTGGATTGGGAAGGACAAGGCAAAGAGGGCAATAGGTGGATTGGGAAGGACAAGGCAAAGAGGGCAATAGGTAGATTGGGAAGGACAAGGCAAAGAGGGCAATAGGTGGATTGGGGAGGACAAGGCAAAGAGGGCAATAGGTGGATTGGGAAGGACAAGGCAAAGAGGGCAATAGGTGGATTGGGAAGGACAAGGCAAAGAGGGCAATAGGTGGATTGGGAAGGACAAACGAGGGAAAGGGATACAAGTAAGCAGAGGACAGAGGAAGGGGGGGGGGGGGAGGGAAAGGGGATGGTCACGGGGGCCGGAGGGTGGAAGAAGGGGTGGAGGGATGGAGGTAGAGGAAACTGGAGAAGGAAGATTTGCTAATGTATGGACAAGTGCACAAAGCTACATACTTTGCTTAATCTTTTAAACTCTCTTCAATTTTTACCTGTTCTTGGAATGAGGAGTTCTAGGCTTTTAATTTTTTGTATATTTCTTTTCTTTTCATTTTCTTTTTTCAGTTTTTAAGCGAGGTGACTGAAGGCAGAAATTGAAGCAAATTTTAAAAAGGTTATTGGTTCCGCAAGATGATCCAGACAGATTACAGGACAAAACACAACACATTTCGTTCGACCTCTTAGGCCTTCTTCAGGTAAAACACACTTTCACGCATCAAAACTGTTTCTGTGGCATCTATAAATACTCTGCGTCTCTTCTGTGAAAACTTGTTGATTTACACTGTTATTTTGAGTGTCTTTTGGAAGTTCTGACCACATCACTTGAGAAATTAATGTAATCCTTTACATTTGTTGTTCTTCCCAGATTCTGTCTTTTGAGTAGGCCTACATGCAGACAATCATTCATATAAAGAAATGAGGTTTACAACCACATTTAGCCAAAAGTCCTGTACATATTTCTATAGCAAAAATAATTGTAGCAACTTTTCCGTTAAAAAGTTCTCAAGTGAATTTTACAGTCCTGAAAAATATTAATGAAGACAAATTATTTTTCCATGATTTTTACTTATACAGTTTAGACCTACATGCATGACTGGAGTTCTTGAACACTTGTCCCTGAAAATAGTTGAGTGCTACTAGACCGCCAAACAAGCAGCACAAATAAATGACAAAACTTGTGACTAATTTGTTTCATTTATGTAACATCGACTAACTCAATGTGCACTCTTTCACTGCAGTTGCTGTCTGCAGTCATTGTGATTTGAAACTACTTGTCACATACAAAAAAAAAAGACTATGTTCATCCTTTTATAGAATTTCTACACAGCGCTGAAAGCTGGTCGATTAGAGACACACTATAACCAGGAACTAAACAAGAGAACACACACACACATGCAACATACACACACATATGCACACAAACACATACACATCGAGTATGTGCCCAACACACACACTAATACACACACAAAACTGTGTGTGCACTCACATGTTCACACCCACATACACTCACATGTTTACACTCATATACACTCACATGTTTACACCCATATACACTCACATGTTTACACCCATATACACTCACAGGATGAAACAAGTGCAATGTTGCATAAAAATGTATTTCCAAGATCAAGATACAAACTGCACATGCAAAATCAAAATCGAATTGATAATAATAACAACAATTGAAAAAAAAAAGTTGAACAAATTGAAACTGGAGTTAGAGAATGTAAGTCAGGCATACTTTAAAAGAGCACTGTTTTGTTGCTGTTGTTGTTGATGTCACGTCGCTGGTGCAAGATGGCTTCACTGTCATCTGCAAAGCAACGTCCACCCCTCTCCTCACAACTTATTACCATCTCATGAATAATCATCGCACAGAATGAGCACAAACAGTAATTAACACCTCATGACTATCAAATTAAAAAAAAAAAAAAAAAAAAAAAAAATTGAAATTGGAAAAGTGAATTCAATGGTAATAAGTTTTAACAGCGATAACAATTATCTGAGGGAATAACGCGGTCCATCAACAAGAGAAAAAGAAAAAGGTGACTCAACACGTCGAGAGATACGGGCATTTTCAAACAGGCTGTCACTTGTCCCAACTACAGTCACACGGGCTTGAGGCAAGCAAAGGAGGGGAGAGAAAACAGACAGAGAGAGATGGAATCACCAACTGGACAATCGTGGACACCAGATGGATTCTGTACAGTGGCCACCGTTACTTGCCTGGACCTTAACCAACACCAACAGTGGACCCGAGTCCATGGAGACCCAACTGATGTAGGTGCAAGAAGAAAATCAAAGAGGACCACTACTTCTTCACAAACATCTACCCAAAAGCAGATCAGTGGATCAGTCCAAGAGGGGAAAACATACCACAAAATGGAGGTCTGATCTGCTTTCTTGTTCTTGTTTGAAGCGTCTGTCATCTTTATTTAAAAAAAAAAAAAGGCATTATCTACACACTTGCTACAGGTCTACAATGGCTACAGTTTTGTCCAACCAACTCCATCAGTTATGCCATCATCAAAACCAGCTGAAAAATGACATCACATGTCCAGGAAGAGGTTCAAGAGCTGGAGGAGAGCGCTCAATGGATTTACAGTTTGTGGGCGATGGATGATGTCCCGGTAACATGCATGAGATTCAAGAGTGACGATGGCAAACTTGCTATGGTCATACAATGACAAGAGATGACAAAATCAGATCATTTTCAATTCATGCAAATTTACATTATTTTTCACGTGCAAGTTTGCACACACACACACACACACACACACACACACACACACACACACACATTCAAACACACACACACATACTAACATGTAGGCCATCTAAGTTCCATCACTGTGTTAATAAAAGGCAACCCCACATACACACTCAAACACAGAAACATAAAAAGTACATTCTAGAATACACATATGCAAACATGCATGAGACAAGCACAGACATGAGTTACACAAAAGCATGTACTCCTAGGCCAACTTACTTATTTACACAAAAATGCAAACACACGCATTGGCTTGCACATCTTTCCAGAATCAAAGCAAGTGTGCCTGCGTGCAAAAGAGTGAGCGTAAATATGTGTGCATATGGGTATGGCTGTTTGTAAAAAATGTCAAGTGAACAGTGGTAATAATGCGTTATTGGCCAGAAGCCCTTGAGGACACATTTTTCCCAGAGTCTGTATGGAGTTGAAGAAATGTGAGTGTGTGTGTGTGTGTGTGTGTGTGCGTGTGTGTTGGGGGGGGGGGTATGTGTTTGAGTGTGTGTGTAAGCGTGTGTGTGTGTGTGTGTGTGTGTGTGTGTGTGTGTGTTTATGTGCATGTGCGTGTGTGCCTGCGTGCTTGCATGTGTGTGTGTGTGTGTGTTCAACCCTCCCTGCATGCTGTAAAGATGAAAAAGGAGGAAAAAGCCCAAACCAGCCACACTCCAAAAGATAGTCACTTCTCCAACATTGATGTTTCATTACCAGATATACAGCAATGTCCAACTGTCAGCATACATACTTTAAACAAGATAAGATAATGTTGCTTATAGCCCAGCCGACCGCAAAGGACCACATCAGGGATACTTTAAACAAGAACATGTGCATGTGTGAGTGCGTGCATGTGTGCATGCATGCATGAGTGTGTGTGTGTGTGTGTGCGTGCATGTGTGCATGCATGCATGAGTGTGTGTGTGTGTGTGAATGAATGCAAGCCGTTATGGTACAAGACATTTTTCACCAATGATGATCTCTTCTCCAGAAAGTGGACCCTTGCAGTGTTGACGGCTCTTAAAATCTGGAATGAAAATGTGTGTGTGTGTGTGTGTGTGTGTGTGTGTGTGTGTGTGTGTGTGTGCGCGCGCACACGCGCGCACGCATCTGTGCATGCATGCATAGGAGCATGTGTGTGACTACAAGACCATCTTTATACACATGCACTCCCGTGTGTATCTGCGAGAGTGAGCTACGCATGAAAGTGTTCACAGGCATTGGTGTGATTATGTGATTATAAAGTGTGTAGTTACAAGGTGTGTGCAAAGCATGTTTGCGTTTATATGTGCATGCATGAGTGTGTAGGAAGGGGTGGGTGGGGTATGTGTGTTGTGCATACAAGTGCACACAAGCAATCTTTGTGTCAGTGAGGTAACTGAGGCTGAGCGCACACTCTCAAGATCCAATGACAAAACTTCACAACACTGGCATTTACTGCTAAATGATACTATTGCATGGTGCATCTAACTACGGTGTCATGCAGAGACAAATGTGATAAAACATTGGATCTTACTTCACAACCAAACTTAAGCAACCAGTTGTTAACTGTGCAGTTATTTTCTTCCACCACTGCCTGTATTTCTAAATCTGCCACCACACAATTGTAATCAGCTGATAAAGAAATTCCTCACCGTATTCTGCTGTCCTCCAAGATGCTCCAAATCTTTTCACCATTTTCAGTGGCAAATGCAGCAATCATGTACCAGTGCACTGTTGTCACCAACCCAGGGGAGGTGACTGCAAGATTTTGCGGTTTTTAGATGAAAAAAAAGATAAACCTATTACAGACTTTTAAAACATAAGCTATTTCCTTCCTGGTATAAGAGACAGAGACACACAGAGAGAGACAGACAGACAGAGAAATTGCCTCTAGGACTATGTCAGTTAAGCATCACCCAGCCTCTGTACCAAAATTCTTTGTTTTTGTCCACAAACGAAGGAGTAAACAAAAAACAAAACCATGGCAAGGCTTTATTCCTCCAAACCATGTGTCCCTGGAGACTGAAGACAAACAGCAAGACTTTTTTAATCATACAAAAAATGCATGGGTCCCTGAAGACCCATAGCCAAGGCAAGGCTGTAGTCCTTCACAAAAAATATGACCCATGACGTACAACACGCAACATTCTAAGCGATGTACGACCAAAGTTAAAGAGAGTGACCGTAAAGACAGCTAGCTTCAGCAGAGAAACATTGAATTGCTGAAAAGCTGGCGATGTGAAGATGAAAGGTGAAAGGCAGAGATGAGACTCTGGGCAGCAACACCAATGACCCTGTGCAGGACCAGGCTCAGGATGAGGATGGGCATGAGACTTCCTCCTGAGGGAAGGGCAGCAGCCAGTGGGAAAAAGTACCCCCACCCGTGGAACCCAGAGTCACATGGTCTGAGCAGTCAGCCTACACACGGGGTCAGAGTTTCACGACTTGACAATCCTGGCTGTCCAGCCAATAGTGAATGGAACCTGAATCAGTTCAGAGGTCAAGGCTGCTGGCGGAGAGGTCTGGGGTAGGTCTTCCATAATGCCTTGACTTAAAGTCCACTGCCCCTTGACAGGGATGGAACTTCAGGAATTTTCAGAGCTCATTTTTGAAAGAAACTGGGTTGTGACAGTTTTATGATCAGAAGAAAATGCCTGCAAATATGCAATACTTTGTATCAAAATATTGGAAAATGTCTTCAAATTTGGAATTTTTGATGAAATCTGGAGAATCCGACCATAGCAAAAATGTCTGGGTTTGCTGAAATACAATGGACATAGCTGGAATGCAGGCATTCAATAACCAAGGGAGTGAACTGGTGAGCGTGAATCCAATGGCCTGAGGATGAAGTCCTTCCTGTTCGATGGAAACAGAGCAGTATGCGGACAGAAGCACCGAGTTCAGATCAGAACGCACACACAGGCACAGGGACAAGCCTATGCACATTTGTTCTTTCTTTCTGTGCTTTCTTCTTTATCACCAAAGTGAAACTGCATTAGAACAACGCATGTTCTGTGAACAATGCTGATCTTCCTGCCATTATCCCTTTGGTACATGACAGTAGTAAACTGTCTGACAACTCTGACCTACAGTAACAGGTCACACTGTGAACAATGCTGATCTTCCTGCCATTATCCCTTTGGTACATGACAGTAGTAAACTGTCTGACAACTCTGACCTACAGTAACAGGTCATAACAGTCACGATTTCTTCATACTGACATGCATGAGTTGAGAAGAAACATGCACATACAAAAAACAGTATCAAATCCACTTTAAATGCTTACATGATATAATCCCAATGGAACTGGTGTGTGTGCGTGTGTGTGTGTGTGTGTGTGTGTGTGTGTGTGTGTGTGTGTGTGTGTGTGTGCGCATGTGTTTGTGTGTGTGTTCATTGTTTCAAATCAATTAAAATGTAAGAAGTGACGTATTTTCAGGAATGTCACGGTATTTCAATGATACACACATTGACACTTCACATTTGCAATACTCTACTACTACAAAAAAAGGAAGCAACTCTTTCAGCCTTTCAGCCTGTACCCATAATTACTTCCCCTGGTGGGAACATTTTGTGTATCGGAGGTCTGCACTCTCCTGCATGTCTTTCTAGTTCTAAAAATGGGTACGTAACAATGAAGAATATATTCTTAATAATGAGGTGTTTAAAGAAAACAGAGGTAGACACTGATAGGCACTAGAAATAAAACTGTATCCTGGTTGCATGTACTTCAAGCCCAGTCTTAATCCCTGTGTGACCTTGTGTTCCCAGTCTTACCCAGTTAATGTCCTTCCATCCAAAAAGCCTCCACTTCTTTAACTCATCACAACTCGTTTGCTGACTGTTCAGCCACACTATATATATATATATATATATATATATATATATATATATATATATATATATATTTGAAGCTCAAACTCAGCATGAGACCTTCACTTCTTAGGGCTTTAGAAATTCCACGCTGTAACAGAACCTTCATAACTAGAGGAGAAATTCACAGCAGAGCCAAACCCCTCTAGCACACGAAAAGAAGGTTGGTATGAAAACGTCCATCCACTTTAGGTACACAGGGTGACTAAGAATCTCTATTTCCTTAAAGACGGAAAACTTGTATGTTAAGTATTGAAACAACACTCCATTCACTGGGGGCTGCAGTCTTAGCAGGTAATTCAATCCCACTCTATTATTTTGGGTGCGGAGAAGATCACTGCATGTGAATCACAGCATGTGAAAGACATTATACTTTTAAAGAAATCACGTGGAAAGTTAATACAGGTTGATTCCTAAAGTCTAAAACCCCACTCCCTCCTGATCAACAACGACAACAAATGAAAGATTCTTTAGTTTTCTATTAGTCATTGTCATTTCTCCCCTTGCGTTCATTTTCTTTAGCAATGCAATGAGAAATGAACACTTCTGACAGCTGCTCCACACTATGTCTGGGAATTCAATCCTACCACTACACTATGGGAGAGAGACCAGAATGGCTGTAAGCTTACACTATGAATGGATAAGATAAGATAATGTTGCTTATAGCCCAGCCGACCGCAAAGGGCCACATCAGGGCTGTACACTATGTCTGGGAATTCAATCCTACCACTACACTATAGAGAGAGACCAGAATGGCTGTAAGCTTACACTATGTCTGGGAATTCAATCCTACCACTACACTATAGAGACAGAGACCAGAACGGCTGTAAGCTTACACTATGTCTGGGAATTCAATCCTACCACTACACTATAGAGAGAGACCAGAATGGCTGCAAGCTTACACTATGTCTGGGAATTCAATCCTACCACTACACTATAGAGACCAGAATGGCTGTAAGCTTGCTTGCTACTGCCATGTTGTTTTGATTAATTTTTTTGTAATCTGATTGCAATAAGCTAAACAGAACGGTTGTCACACTTATTATGATGTAGTTTCATCCATCGTCAAAATTTCAATATTTACATTGCAATATTATTATAGCCTGTTGTACATACTGTGCATAAGCTTTTTCTCCTCATGGAGAAGCGACTTCTTTTTATCCTTTAATGAAGTGAAAGCCAAAACAGGACCCTGTATGGTCGGCTGAGCTATACTGAAAATCAGCTTTTACTGTTGTGATAGGGTCTCCCACTGCCTCATATATACTTTTTTTTTTTTAAAGTGGTTTTCTTCGTTTGTTTAATTAAAAAACTTTTTTTTTCTGTTTTACATCTTACCCAGTCTCCCGTCTTTCGTACACTTTTTGTTTGGTTCTCTCATTTTCTGTCTCCCTCCCCCTCCCACCCTGCTCTACCTGGTTCTCCCCACCCCTCCCCTTGTACACAGCCACATCCATGCTTGTCGTGTTGCAGACTCAGCACCGGCAGTCTACATGGAGCAGTTCACATCAAACTGCCACAAGGCCACCCACCTGATGAGACACTGCACTGCTGCTAAGTCTCTTTGGTGGTGCATAGTGGTGCCTGTTCTGATTCAAACCATGCAGGACACCCCTTTGGACAAATGATATTTGCTTAGTCATGCCAACACAATTCTCCCCCCCCCCCCCCTCCTCCTCTCACTTCTCCCCTCCCTTTCAGAGAGGCACCATCACATCCACCAAACACCAGTCCTCATGATCGCTGTTGGCGACGATTTTCAACATGACTCCACCATGGGCACGGAGAGGGAATCAGAACTGAGATCACCGCAAGAACGGGGCGCGTCTTCTGTGGCTGAGTAAAGTCTTCGTTGGGTTTCCTGTTTTATCACATGTCTAAGGGTTCTCACAGACTGAAACACACAAAGATGCTGGCGGTTTCCTGTTTTATCACATGTCTGAGGGTTCTCACAGACTGAAACACACAAAGATGCTGGCGGTTTCCTGTTTTATCACATGTCTAAGGGTTCTCACAGACTGAAACACACAAAGATGCTGGTATGTAATCCTTCTTTAGGAACCGCTTGCCTTCACAAGAAGCCCAGTCAGAACAAAATCTGCATATCATAGAGTATGAGCCCTGAACACAACCATAGACACTGATCTGAATAAACGCAGCAAAGAGAGGTTATTTCTGGACCTAATTCCTTTGTTTTGTATCATTTACATGGTAAAGTGGTGAAAGTTCAATAAAAAGAATGAAGTAGATACTGGATAACAACAATGAAAGATTCAAAGCGGATCTTATCAAATGCAGAGCAAAGGCTGGCAAATTGCTACTATCACATTCATTATGCATTTGAGAGAGAGAGAGAGAGGAGAGAGAGAGACAGAGAGGAGAGAGAGAGAGAGAGAGAGAGAGAGAGAGAGAGAGAAATATATGTGTGTGTGTGTTGTGTGTGTGTGTGTGTGTGTGTGTGTGTGTGAGTGTGCGCATGTCTGTGTCTGTATACTGGTGTGTGCGTGTGTGTGTGTGTGTGTGTGTGTGTGTGTGTGAAAGAATATGATAGTGTATGTGTACACAAGTGGTGTTCCATCCAACTCTGATAATCTGAAACTGGCAACGGGAAAGCTATACTGATCTGACAGATGTGAGCTTCTAGCGATTTCCTTTGGACAAACTACACCACACAATGTCAGACTTCTGAAGTAACAGACTCTTAGCGTTTATCAACAAATACCCATTATGCCAACTAATCTGACACAACCACCATTCCGTAAGTACAGATACCAAAGAGACTCAACCACAGATACGCCAAAATCGTGCATACTCCAATGCAGGTACACAGGCACTAAGATTCCCTGTAATAAGTGCATGTACACTGATGCTTATTGGACAGTAGCATAAGTAGTCAGAAGAAAAAAAAATATCACAAGTACACAAGCACCAAGATGCCCTGTCTCAAGTACGCAGGCACCAAGGTGTCCTGTAACAAGAGTACAGGTAGCACAGTTCTTGCTACCATGACAACACAACAGTAAAGAGCACACATGCTTCAAAGAACCCATGCTCCAAAGTGGGTAAGAGAAAAAGAGAGGAATGGGACGAGAGTAATGGGCAACTCATTCAGATTCCAACCATCTTCACCACACTACAATTATCAACATCAACAGAGAGGGAACCCCACATGTCAAAAAACACATAGACAACAAGTCCACCTTGAAGTGAAACAAGTCTGGAATGATAAAAGCTACGGTCCACTCCACTGGAAAGCTGAAAGTTTTGAGTTTTGTCTTTGTTTTCTTTTCTCTCCTCCATACAAAAGGAAAAGGAAAAAAAAATCACCACATGTCTCATGAATCACTTGCTTATTAGCCAAGTAACAAGAGAAAGAAAAATTGAAGATCACATTACAACTCCAGAGTTGAAGAAACATCACATTTAAACTTCAGAATCATCGGTACCATCACATCTGATGCTGAGGAAAGAGAAACATGTCTTTCACTCATTCTCCGATAAAGAGGAAAACACTGATGAAAAAAAAAGAAAAGCACACACGCTAAACCCCTGAATAACGTATAAATATAATACAAAAACATAAGTAAATGTTAAACAAATAAATGATTTTTTTTGGTATAAAGTAAAACACTAGTATACAAAGAAATCAATGATAAGAAACCATTTTCAGCAAAAGAAACACAAATAAATGAGAATTCCATGCATCACATACGCAGAAAAAGTTATTGTTGATCAAAGTCCTCATGCTCTGTACACTAGTATAAATGAAAGAGACAAAAGCAGAGAGAGAGAGAGAGAGAGAGAGAGAGAGAGAGAGAGAGAGAGAGAGAGAGAGAGAGAGTTTAGATAAATAGACAACATGATTTATAAGGGCACTATATACATGAAGATTAGACAGTTACCGAAGAAAAAAAAAGACAAAAGAGAGGGAAAATTCAAAATCACGAGTATTAAATGTTTCAGTTCAAATACGCATATCAACCGTTTTTGACAAGAATTATTCCAGGAACTACACACACACAAGTGAACAGTTCTGACTGTGTTGCCATGAGAACAATCAAGATGGATGCAGATCAACGAGGGCATTGACGAAGCCTCTGTCTGTGTGTCATCAGACACAGAATCCATTCACAGAAGTGATCACCATATAAAGCCTTTACTCTGTCTGTCTGTGTGTCATTAGACACAGAATCCATTCACAGAAGTCATCACCACACAAAGCCTTTACTCTGTCCAAACATTCTGCCAGTGTTGCCGATGAAATCTGGCACCTGTCAGCACAGCACACATTTCATGGTCAGTCTTACATCTTCACAGATCTTTGACGCTATGATCTCGCCTCTTGGCTATTTTCCTTTTTTAAATGAATGTGGCAAACACTTTCTTTCGGCACTGCAGAAGTTCATTTGAAAATTTAGCAAGCTCAGATACTCCCTGTAGCTGTAACCGCAGATGCAACTGAACATCTTTAACGGCTGAGCAGAGAAAGGTCTACACTTGCATTGGTGATGTGTAAAATGCGATACAATGCAGACAGCTTTTTCCTGACCAGTGTGTATCTATAGTAAGTGGACAGACTACACCATAGTGGAGCTTGGACAGACTACACCATAGTGGAGCTTGGACAGACTACACCATAGTGGAGCGTGGACAGACTACACCATAGTGGAGCATGGACAGACTACACCATAGTGGAGTGTGGACAGACTACACCATAGTGGAGTTTGGGCAGACTACATCATAGTGGAGCTTGGACAGACTACACCATAGTGGAGCTTGAACAGACTACACCATAGTGGAGCGTGGACAGACTACACCATAGTGGAGCTTGGACAGACTACACCATAGTGGAGCTTGGACAGACTACGCCATAGTGGAGCTTGGACAGACTACACCATAGTGGAGCTTGGACAGACTACACCATAGTAGAGCGTGGACAGACTACACCATAGTGGAGCGTGGACAGACTACGCCATAGTGGAGCGTGGACAGACTACACCATAGTGGAGCGTGGACAGACTACACCATAGTGGAGCGTGGACAGACTACACCATAGTGGAGCTAAGTGATGCACTAGGACAGCAGGTAAAAGGTTACATTCTGGTGTAGATCATCTGGAGGCCACCTCCCACGAGTCATTCTACCTCAAGTGCACTGTCAGCACTGCTCTTCAAAGATGTGGCAGAAGCAACATGCATACTGTGGTCTTTCAAACCAGGCACTGTCCTTTCCCTGTGGAATGTCTGCTCTAACTTACTAGTTCAACCCATGGAGGCAGATATTCTAGCTGTTAATACCTATCAAAGCAATTCTACACACTAGCCAGCCATCTGCTATGCTTTGTTATCAAACTTTCACAAACATTCTACCTCTAGCTTAAGTGTACACTTTACAAATGATTTCTCATGCTTTGTAATCCTGCCTCCATCACTGTAACTATCCACACACACGATGCACTCAGCAGCTCCCTGCCCGCACAATCAACCCAACATCAACTGCTACAAACACCGGCCATCCAAACCTTCTGAGCTCCTCATGACAAGCTTACCTATCCAACACTGACACACAAGGACAATTTGAAAACCAAGCCATGCTCACATGGCATTAAAGCTGAACAAAGGGTTACCGTTGACAAGTCTGTGTCTTGCAGCTACATCAAACAAAGAGACAAACAATGGGCACAGCACTGCGCCCCCTGCCTCCTTCCCATCGGTATTCCTCACAATGGAAAGCTGACTGGCACTGCAGACATGGGTTGGCTGTCACAACATCAGGCTACCTAGTTCCTGCTTCCAGTCCTTCAACACCCGCTGTTCCTAGTGACATTGCTGTCCACCAACGCCGAGTGGACACAGGGTATGTTGTCACTACAGGCTGAAGCTTGAGCTGTCCTATCAATCTTCGAGCTGACCACTTCTTTGGCCTGGAGTCAGAAGTCATTTCAAGCTGCTATGTCTTGTTGGCTTTCCCCTTTTCCTTTTGAAAACTTGGAGCTCTCACAGACCTTCATGAGGTACCGGTACTTATCATCATGACACGACTAGAACTGCTGCAGAATAGGAAACGACTATGGGTAAGCAGGTACAGCTTAGTTACTTCCAAGCAATCTTCATGATGCTCTAACTATTCAGCTGACCTACCTGTCCAGCTACAGATGAAGGGAAGTGTGTTCCATGGTCACGGCCAGAGAGGAACACCAAAACAATTCAGACTGCACAAGCTCTTTCTCATCTTTTACTCTCTCTCTCTCTCTCCCACTCATATTTCTCACAACTCCAAAAGAAAAAGAAGACAAAAACATACTCCAACAACATTTCTGATTTCACGGCAGGTTTTGCATCTGCTACACATGTCTCACATTGAAAACAATCCACACACACACACAAGTGGTCTCACACTGGCAATGTATGTTTTGTTCACAGCTACAAGATCACAACTGGGCGCCCAAAGCTGAACCAGAGTTTAGTGTGAACAAAGTCAAGGAGGAATCAAAAAACAAATGCGTCTGAAGAGAAGACTAGAGAGAAAATGATGCACTTCCAACAAATCACAGTTTGAGGCAGCCAGTCTTCAGGTCTTCCAACAGGAACAGGAGGGATGGACTACAAGGAGGGAGGGCACAGGAGGGGTGGTAGGTGGGTAGGGGTGTGGCTGTTGCAGATACGGAGTGGAAAGGTCAAGGATCCTCTTATTTGCAGCAGCAAACAGGGAAAATATCTGCAGCAACTGTCACCTTTATTGTCAAAACAGTCTTGTTTACATCGAAAGTTACCAGTGAATAGCGAAATACAAAAGACTATGCAACCTTAAAATTCAAAGTTTCTAGTTAAAATTTAAAAAAATTCTCTGGCAAGGAAAATCTTCAGATGACTGTTTTGACCGATCCTTTAGTCTATGGGAAAAAGTCACAGAACACACAATGAATAATGGGAGGAACCAAAGGGATTTGTTCCCCAAACAAATTATCTGATTCCTCAAATGTGTGATTCCAGGAGTTGAAGACAACAGAATTCAACTGATTTGTATTTAACAGAAGATAGAGGAGAGCAGAAAATTGAGTCAAAGCAGATTATGAACAGACCAAGACCGCCATTAATGGTCCAAATCATTGTGTTTATCCCAGGACGAAAAATACCACATAGTTAAAACCAGTACCTGCAAGTAGCTTGGTAATTGTAAAGATTAAAAAGCTGACTAAATGAGAATCTGCAGAAGTTGTGAACAAACCAATGGTGTAGATAATGCTAGACAAAAAGATGGAAGCATATTCCTAAACTTCCTCGGCACTAATTACAATGCCAAGTTTGCAGCTCAGTTTGAATAAATCGACTTTTTAACTTCACCTTCATTGTTCTGCAGTCACAGGTAAGTTAGTCTGCTTTTTCTGTTGAGCATCCTTCGCTGTTGCTGCTTTTGTTCCCCTCTACACAAGGCAACTGAAGGAATACGGCTTTGACAGAACAGGAGGAAAAGATTGACAGAACAGGAGGAAAAGACTGACAGAACAGGAGGAAAAGACTGACAGAACAGGAGGAAAAGATTGACACAACGGGAGGAAAAGACTGAGGAACAGTGAGGAGCTGATAGGGGAAGGGACTGACCATGACGGAAGGAGGGAGCTACAATCAATACCGTTCCTTTATGGCTATGCAGCCTAAATCCTGAAAACTCTAACAGACAGTAAATCAACAAAAAGCGAAAAAAAAGATATAGTAATACCAATCCTGAACATTAACTTACTTCCTGAACATTCTAGAAGATAATCAATGAATAACAACCAAGGTTATGGTAGTGGAGAGGGGAAGGTTTGGAGGAGTGGCAAGATAGAGGGAAGGTACGTATGAAAATGGTTTAGTCCTGAAGATCGAGTGCTTATTCGAAAAAAAAAAAGAAAAAAAAGGAAGAAATGTAATGAAAAGGGAAATGGGGCAAGGTGAAGGTGAGAGGAAGGGGCGTGTCACTAGGATCTAGCCAGAGCTTCAAGGTTGGAACTGGAGTCCTGGAGTCCTGCCTGAGCCAGACCGGTGGTTGACGAGTGGTGTGCGAACAGCGAGGACGTCGGGAACAGTTTGTACCAACCAATCACAATGTTGCTAAGGTCAAGGTCATCCAGCAGTATCTGGGCCACGCCCATAAACACCTTCTTGTCCATACGGCCATAGTCCCCCCAGACAGTCACCTGTCAACAACGAAACTCAGTGAGAAGCAAGCAACGAAACTCAGTGAGAAGCAAGCAACGAAACTCAGTGAGAAGCAAGCAATGAAAACGCTTTGTAAAACCAAGGGATTTTTCAAAGACAGACTTTTTTGCTGAATCACAAACTTAGGACAGGGCAGGGTGATCAGCAAAATGAACAACTTACTTTGATCAATTAAGTTCACTTTAACAGATAATGATGTGGAGATCCAAATAGGAAAGAGAAAAGAAAAAAAAAAAAAAAAAATGTCATGGCACCTGCAGGAACAGTTCTTGAAATTAGATAATGTCATATTCAAATTGGGGTGAAACACTAAATGCACAATGAATAGAACAGTTAACTTTCACAGCAGGTCTTGCATAAACATGCAGAAACCGTTCTTCTGCAAATCAATTCTTTTCTCCTGATTTTGCTATTTATATGGCCAAATTAGCCTAGGACATAATAGGCAAGATGGGATGGGATGGATTTCTTTTTCTATGAATATCAGACTACGGTCTTTCCCACACCTGCCAGTGTTGTGGCATGCAATGGCTGTTTCAGTGTAAGATCCATCTTCTTATGCATGTGCTGGACTTCAACCTTCTTTCCTTCCTTCCTTTCTTTCTTTTTACACCTTTTATTCTGCCATCTAACCTTCAATGCCTCCTCAGTGATGTTATTCCCTCACTACTCATTTTGGCCGTCCCATACATCGCCGCCCCTTGGACGCATCCTGTTGCAGCACTGGCAACGAAGTTCACCTTGGAGCCGTCAATATCAGATCATGGTCAGGCAACCCTCATGAAAACACATCCCACAAGGGGCATCACACGGAGGGATGTTTGTGTATGCCATCTACTGCTGATCTGTGCTCAGGAGCTTGGCTCTGATGAAGGCTTAGTGACAGAGGAAGGCAGTGTGGATCTGTGAATTATGATTAAGTTTCATGGACAAACATTTGGATTGGCAAGTTATTGATTAGGTTTCATGGACAAAGTACCCTTGCTGATTTCATGATCCTTTCCAAGTAAAATGTTTTTATTTCATGTCTTAAGATCATCTAAGTACAAAGGAGTACATTTTTTTAACCAAAGGGTACACAGCATTATTCTTTGAAGGATATATTGCTCTTGCGCTAACAATAAGGTAAGGAAAATAGTTATTCCACATCTTTCCTTTAAGGCATGACTGGATTGTGAACACCCCAGGGCAGGCCAACATCAAACTGAAATGCTACGCCACTGTCAACACAGGCCTAGAAGGAGTGAAGAGAGAGGGAACAGAAGGCGCTGCCTACAGTCTGACCACTGACCTGTAATATACGACCTCTGTACGACTCGCTGAACACAAGCTGCTGTTGGTAGAGGGGGTCCAGTGTGCGGCGTGCTGTCGTCGTCTTCTGCTTCTCCACACAGTGCTTGCCTTCCAGCAGATACACCTTCACATAGGGCGCTGCAACACCCGTCAGCACACCTTCATGCACCGGCCACAATCAGAATCGACAACAAGTCATTTCATATTCCACACGTCTATGGGCTCAAGGTAGTTCTATTCAACAACTATAACAAAAAGTAGTGACCTTTCAATTCATTTTTCTTTACGTACCCAAAGGGTTTTTTTTTTTAATCTACATACTCATTACTCTATGGTGATGCAGTAACGTTTAAATTGCGGCATCCTACCTACAAACTGAGATGTGCAATAATTGTGACTTCAGCAGAATATACTTTCTTTTTTGATCCACACACAAGCTTTAATTCAATGTTAACTATACAGGCTATTACACTGCCATGTAACTGTAAGCATTCTTTCTTGTGGACAAAAACAAAGTAATTTTCCCTCTGACAGCGCTGTTCTGAGACAGGTCAGAGACCGCTCTTTCCCCTACCAAGATGGCATGGCACCGAGTCATTTTTCATTTCAAGAGGTGTTATGTGAAGAGTTTGACACTGTTCTGAGACAGGTCAGAGACTGCTCTTTCCCCACCAAGATGGCACGGCGCTGAGTCATTTTTCATTTCAAGAGGTGTTATGTGAAGAGTTTGATACTAAATGTTATTATTTGATACTAGATTTTATATAATGAAAAAAAACATAACCTTGGTAAAAAGAAACATTCTTTCCAGTGCATTTGCTAATAGACAAAAGACGTATTCTAAGGTAAGCGAATGTATGTTTCACACTTTTTCATTTTTAGAATCTATTGACGTAGCTGAAAAAAAAAAATCAAAAGTAGGACCCATGAAAATCTGTTCTGATGATTCAAGCACATGTATACTTTAAAATCATGTATAAATTTTATGTTTCTATGATTCTGTTTTATTACGTCTGTTGATTTTTCAAATATGGTCAAAATATTATGTCATGAAAAAAATGTCTAATTTTAGTGCATCCCCCATTCGGCTAATCTAAGGAATGAAATGTTACATATATATACAACCATCCACACTACAAACAGTTGCAACCAGACATTTACTCTTTATTTAAGGAACAAAACTTCACCTATACAACCATCCACACTACAAACAGTTGCAAGCTGACATTTACTCTTTATCTAAGGAACAAAACTTTACCTATACAACCATCCACACTACAAACAGTTGCAACCAGACATTTACTCTTTACCTAAGGAACAAAACTTTACCTATACAACCATCCACACTACAAACAGTTGCAAGCTGACATTTACTCTTTATCTAAGGAACAAAACTTTACCTATACAACCATCCACACTACAAACAGTTGCAAGCAGACATTTACTCTTTATTTAAGGAACAAAACTTTACCTATACAACCATCCACACGACAAACAGTTGCAAGCAGACATTTACTCTTTATCTAAGAAAGCTTGTAAATTGAACCGTCACAGGTGAATCCAATACATACCCGGCAGAACACGGGCACCAGGTTTGGAGGTCAACCCACGCGCACGGATGACCTCAACCTCCAGGTGACCTTTGCGATCGTACAGGCCCAGCTGGATTTCCCCCAGACAAGGCGCACCCAGAACTTGGCGGCCGACCAACTGAGAAGGGCCCAGCCCCTCCACAAACTCCCCAAACTGGCCATCGGAACCCAGCCGCATACCAGAGGGTATCCACATTCTGCCACAGAATAGCAGTACATTACATACACTTACTTAGTAACAAACCGACACTCTTGTCACTGTGTTATATGTATGTACACTTTGTTACTCATCCAACGTTCTGTCTTGCATATGAATGAGAGGTGCATTAAAACCGGGAGATGCAGAGGAGGCTTATTCAAGGTACCCTGCACTTGCAGTCCTCTGATTACACTTTCACCTGGTCAGATAGCCTTCACTGTTGAAAAGGAAAATAAACTAGAGAATCTGCTTCACAGTAGAGACCAGTGGCACAGTAAATACATGTTAACTCTGCATCAACAAACTAACCATAAATACACACACACACACACATCTGCTAAGTCATAGCCACGAGATCTCTTCTTCAATTGTCTCATCTTAGTCATTAATTCATTTATCCATCAGCTTAAAATCATGCGTAGTGTAGCCTCTAAACTTAGAGGATGTGGTGTAGCGTATATGGACTAGTCCGCACGCAGTGACGCCTCTTTGATGAAACTGAAACTGAAACACGCACACAGGCGCGCGCAGGCACGCACACACGCACGCACGCACGCACGCATGCACGCACACACACACACACACACACACACACACACATGAGGGAGGAAAGGGGATCCCAGGACCAAGGGGAATGATGGGACCATGGAGGAAGACAGTCGGGATAGTAACGGTAAGGCCTGTAAACCAATTACTTTTTTCCTTCTCTTTTGAGTAGTAACTGATGTGTCAGTGGTTTCATCACTTCATATTGTACAAATTAAACTAATTAGTCATCAAAGGGCAGGAACATCCCTGGCAGGAACTTCCCACTAATCTTCGCAAGCGAAGAACTAGCCATCTCATCTTTATCACTTCATATTGTAATGGGCTTTAAGTGTCTGAAAGCACCAAGAAGCATTCTATTGTTGTTGTTAATAATATCATTATTATCATCCTCATTATCATAATCATTGTTTCATGCAAACATATTCTTACACAGGAACAGACTTGTTTACTCTAAAACTGCTGCTGTTGTACTTTTCATTGAAATAAGCATATTTTCTACAAAATGCGTGCACACATCTTCCGAATATTTGTAAAAACAGGGTGAGGGGGGATTTTGTTTTCATCTACAGGCATCACATGGTGAGGATAAACAGTGGGGGGTTAATTGATCTACTTTACCTACTGTAAAAAAGGTAAACAGTGGGGGGTTCATTGATCTACTTTACCTGCTGTAAAAAAGGTAAACAGTGGGGGTTAATTGATCTCTTTACCTGCTGTAAAAAAGGTAAACAGTGGGGGGTTAATTGATCTACTTTACCTGCTGTAAAAAAGGTAAACAGTGGGGGATTAACTGATCTACTTTACCTGCTGTAAAAAAGGTAAACAGTTGGGGAGGGGGGGGGGGTTAATTGATCTACTTTACCTACTGTAAAAAAGGTAAACAGTGGGGGGTTAATTGATCTACTTTACCTGCTGTAAAAAAAAAAGGTAAACAGTTGGGGGGGGGGGGGGGGGGGGGGGTTAATTGATCTACTTTACCTGCTGTAAAAAAAGGTAAACAGTTGGGGGGGAGGGGTTAATTGATCTACTTTACCTGCTGTAAAAAAGATAAACAGTGGGGGGTTAACTGATCTACTTTACCTGCTGTAAAAAAGATAAACAGTGGGGGGTTAATTGATCTACTTTACCTGCTGTAAAAAAGGTAAACAATTTGGGGGGGGGGGGGGGGGGGGGGGGTAATTGATCTACTTTACATGCCGTAAAAAAGATCAACAGTGGGGGGTTAATTGATCTACTTTACCTGCTGTAAAAAAGATAAACAGTGGGGGGTTAATTGATCAACTTTACCTGCTGTAAAAAAGATAAACAGTGGGGGGTTAACTGATCTACTTTACCTGCTGTAAAAAAAGTAAACAGTGGGGGGTTAATTGATCTACTTTACCTGCTGTAAGAAAGGTTTCCTCCAATACAAACAACTTTGAAAACTGATTAATCAGCATACTCTGATACAAATTCAGAAGCTGTGTCCCCGCAATTGTTCCAACATCATCCAGACTCAAGTTTGCATGCATGTGTTAGCAAGAGTTGTTGCTCTTTGGTCATAGTGCACAAACACAATGGTTACACACCGCAAATGCAGCTACAGCTCAAGAACATCATGTTGAGGTGTCTCTCCCCCCCCCCCCCCCCCCCCCGTATTTTTTTCCAGTTCGCTGTATTTGACATGTTTTTGCCAAACATGTGAACAAAATACAACAAAATCGTACAGGATTCACAGGTCTGCAGGAAATACTTACACACTAGAAGAGTCACTACTAATACTGCCAATGCTTCCATCGGTGGAGTCTTTGGAGTGCTGCTTGGACATGCCTCCCCTCAGGTCAATGGGTCCCACTTCCTCGCTACGTTGGAATGAACTGCGTTTCTTGCCCCTGAGAACAGGACAAAAAGAAAAAAAATTCATGATTATAACAGACACAGGTGTCAAATCTACACTACTTACTATCCCTTGGGACGGCGCGTCCCCAGAGTATGACAAAACCTTTTCTCTTGGTAGTTGTGTATGGGTAGAGCAGTTGTATTACAGTTATCAAGAAACCTCCTTTGCTCTCGATAGCTCTGTATGGGTAGAGCAGTTGTATTACAGTTATCAATCAGTTGTTGTGGTTGTAGTGGGCAAAAAGACAGTTTGTCATCCACTAGATGTTACAGAAACAGTTCTACAAGTCTGTGAGAAACCATCAACCCTGTCAGAGTGGTGTGCATGCAGAGTGATGCAGGTTTCCACAGATTTGCTGTTGTGAAATCAGTTTGAGGTCGGTTCAAGATCCTAGAAAGTCACATCAGCAGGAGCAGACTATGTGCAGAACAGACAACACCTCTTTCCTGTCAATAATCCCATGCCTGTTTCCAGAAAAAAAAATTCACTAATTTTGTTAACTTTAGAAGAATTCAGGCCATCCCACAAGCAATGTTACAGTTTTCTGTCAACAACGTTGCATTTGAACTTGCAAGGCACAGCATTTGTTTTGTTTTGTTTTAATCCATTACATCTAAAAGAAAAACGTTTTTGCAAAATGAACCCCAAGCCACATTACTCGATGTGCAGACCTGTTTCCAACAAATTACTGCCAATCTGGAGAGTACACCTTTCATGCTACAACATCCAATCTAACAGAAGACTTGTTTCCAACAAATTACTGCCAGTCTGGAGAGTACACCTTTAAGTCCACAACATCCAATCCAACAGAAGACTTGTTTCCAACAAATTACTGCCAGTCTGGATAGTATACCTTTCATAGCGCAACATCCAATCTAGCAGAAGACTTGTTTTCAACAAATTATTGCCAGTCTGGAGAGGACACCTTTAAATGCACAACATCCAATCCAGCAGAAGACTTGTTTCCAACAAATTATTTCCAATTTGGAGAGTACACCTTTCATGCCGCAACGTCTAATCCAGCAGATCAAGGTCTGTAATGAGAACATATCATCCCACCCACAAAGGAAGCAGTGAAGCACCAGCACCTACAGCCAGGGGACAGCTGCTAGTGCTGCTGGGCTGCTCACTGACACACCCTTGCTCTGGCCACCCCTGGAGTCTGCTGTGGAGCCTGACTCACAGCCAGGCTGCACCTAGAGTCATGTCAAAGCCAGAGGCTACACTCCTGGTTACTTGCTTTCACTGTGTGGACTTTGGGAAACAGCCGAGTTCATTTTCCCTGCTACAATTATTTAAGTTTGTGGAAAATTGCCTTTTATTTGCATATTTTGTGCAAACTTTTGAAAAAAAGGGTGAAAAAGATGCTATGAGCGTATGCATTTCTCCATTGTGTGTGTGTGTGTGTGTGTGTGTGTGTGTGTGTGTGTGTGTGTGTGTGTGTGTGTGTGTGTGTGTGAATGTGTGTGTGTGTGTGTGTGTGTGTGTTATGTCTCTGTTTTGAGCATGTGTTAAAGTACATTAATACCATTGTCTATAGATTCCTCTGGAAAAGACAATTCCATAGGGAAAGGATGGTTGGAAAGAAAAAAACAGGTATCATCTGCCACAGCCTCGATACACACAAACATAAGTTTGAAGACGATAAACATAGAAAACTAGCTAAAAATTGTTCCTGACCAAATGGGCTACACAGTTAGTAAAGGAACTAAACATATACAGTTCAAAAGTAGCACAAAATCTTCTTGCCACCTTGGGAAACCTACAGGTTGTACTTGCAAGCATCAAGTATAACCTCAACCAGGCACTTAAGAAAGTAGGGCTTTGAATGGGGTGGAGGGAAAAAAGGCACAAAAGCTGGTAAAACAGCCGCAACTATGGATGAAAATGGGCAACAGCAGAGTTAATTCCCTTGGTACAATCATTTTAGGTTTGTCCATGTATGCTTTTCATCTGCATGTTTGGGGAAAATGTAAATAAAAGAAGATGCCAGTAGAGTATATGACTCTCTGTTATGTCTCTATTTTGAACATAATATCCATAAAAGGCCTGTTAACTCACATTTTTTTTCACTCTTGTGGACTTTCTCTGGTTGTTTACAGTAACACTGACTTATTTTCTGTTGATTAGAAGAAAATGAGTTCAGTAAAAGTGCTTGAAAAACATGCCATTATTCTAATTCACCTAGGTGGCAGCTTAAAAGGAGTTGCATAATAAATTTGTAAATAGAATGGCAAAACTCGGCATTCTTTCAAGTCTTTTTTTGTTTTTTTTGTTACAGCACCCCAAAGTTGATGGTGACTACTGGTCTATCAGACAGGTTTGCCTGCAGCTCCTGGTTTTCTTCAGGTGTCTGGGAGACGTGCTAAGGCTGGCAGAAACATAAGGCAAAAGACAGTGCCAACCACAATAGTGTACAGCTTACAGGACCTTTATCTCACCACCCTTGATACATTCATCAACAGCCTTCATATCCACGGCTTAACGAACACTAAACAAAAGAACAGACCACCAACGCTCACCTCGACCCGCGAGTTGTGTGGCACTACTGCTGCGACGGTTCAGTCCTACAAGGGAGGCAACCTTATGGCCCAGGCTGGGGCGCCGTTTCCTGCCCTCTGTCACACTGGAGGAAACAGCAGAGTCAGACATGCTGCCATCATTTTTCTCAAAACCCTGACTGTCGTTGGAGGAGCTGCGAGTCACCTGCTTGCGGGGAATGGTGGTGCGGCTCTCCATCTTGGACGTGAACTCACTGTGGACAGTACACAAACACACCGCATGTTACTGAGAGTGGTGTTACCTCAAATATACAGGTAACTTAAACAGTGTTTTTCCATTCAGAAATACATTTTTAAAAAGATGCGTATATTTGCACAGCATCTTGTTCATGGAGAAATTACAATAAGGAGAGCAAGCTGAGGAGAAAGACTGATCAACAAATGTTTATACCTGAAAACGAAGATTTCAGACAGAGACCTTCACTCATAATTTGCCCTTTTCAAGAACGTATCATCAAAATGCATTATAACAACGCTGATAACTTATTGAAAAAAAAAGTTCTGTGAACCATCAAACCCAATGCAGTCACAGATGAATGAAAAGTTGGAGCAGACGGAGAGAAAGAAGGTAACCATTAATTACATATATATATATATATATATATATATATATATATTATATACAGAGAGAGAGAGAGAGAGAGAGAGAGAGAGAGAGAGAGAGAGAGAGAGACAGACAGACAGAGAGAGAGAGAGAGAGAGAGACAGACAGACAGAGAGAGAGAGAGAGAGAGAGAGAGAGAGAGAGAGAGAGAGAGAGAGGAGACAGAGAGAGACAGAGAGAGAGAGAGGAGAGAGAGAGAGAGACAGAAGAGAGAGACACACACACAAGAGAGAGGAGAGAGAGAGAGAGAGGAGAGAGAGGAGAGAGAGGAGAGAGAGAGAGAGAGAGAGAGAGAGAAGAGAGACTCGTGACTCGTGACTTTAATGTGAGGCCATCGGCCTATTCACATGAGTACGCAACAAGAAAAAACAATTTATATAATTAGAACAAAATTTACCATGACTGCAACAAAACATTCATCCATAACAGTATGTACAATGCAAAATTCTTCTTAATTATACACAAATGCTTCTTGGTACGTTTTTCCTTATAAACATAATATAGGTATATATATTAATTATTTTCAAACTCATGATATGAACGCTGCCGATACCAGCATGCAAAAGACACGTTATCAATTTCACTTCCCCCATCGTATCCCCGCCTGCACACAGTGGAGACCCCACTAGGCCTACATCCGCGTCGCACAACTCTCCGGAAGGCCGTGCTATTTTTAAGCATCTTTTGTTTACCATGTTTGCGCATGCGCCCTCTACCGTGCAAATGAAAGGAAGAGAGAGAGAGAGAGAGAGAGAGAGAGAGAGGAGAGAGAGAGAGAGAGAGAGAGAGAGAGAGAGAGACAGACAGACAGACAGACAGAGAGAGACAGACAGACAGAGAGAGAGAGAGAGAGAGAGAGAGAGAGAGAGAGACAGACAGAGAGAGAGAGAGAGAGAGAGAGAGAGAGAGAGAGAGAGAGAGAGAGAGAGAGAGAGAGAGAGAGAGAGAGAGGAAAGTGAAAGAAGGCAGGGACAGGTAGGAGGCATGGCAAGTGGGCGGGGGGGGGGGGGGGGGAGTCTCCAGCATGGAGTTCACTGTGGACAGTGTACTAAGACATGCTAACTGTACCTAGACCCCTAAAGCAACACTGGGTGGAAGCTTTGCGCTCCTGGCAGGTGTAACCAAGGTGAGCAGATCTACGTGGGGTAGAGGCCAGACAGAGCAATGTGCCCCGCTCTTCCAGGGTTAAGGGGCTAATAGCTCATTCACGTAGAGAGAAAGTATGCTACAGAGGCACTGACAACAAATCTGAAATCAGCATCTAACGCTTGTTGGGCTCTGACCTGGAATCCACATGAGGAAGAAGGGGGCAACCAAGTAACACTGGCAAAGAGACACTGTGGCAGAGGGAGTCATAGAGGAAAGGAACCCGCTGGAAAGAGGCAGAGGGAGTCATAGAGGAAAGGAACCCGCTGGAAAGAGGCAGAGGGAGTCACAGAGGAAAGGAACCCGCTGGAAAGAGGCAGAGGGAGTCATAGAGGAAAGGAACCCGCTGGAAAGAGGCAGAGGGAGTCATAAAGGAAAGGAACCCGCTGGAAAGAGGCAGAGGGAGTCATAGAGGAAAGGAACCCGCTGGAAAGAGGCAGAGGGAGTCATAGAGGAAAGGAACCCGCTGGAAAGAGGCAGAGGGAGTCATAGAGGAAAGGAACCCGCTGGAAAGAGGCAGAGGAAGTCATAGAGGAAAGGAACCCGCTGGAAAGAGGCAGAGGGAGTCATAGAGGACAGAGGCAGAGGGAGTCATAGAGGACAGAGGCAGTCATAGAGGACAGAGGCAGAGGGAGTCATAGAGGACAGAGGCAGAGGGAGTCATAGAGGACAGAGGCAGAGGGAGTCACAGAGGACAGAGGCAGAGGGAGTCATAGAGGACAGAGGCAGTCATAGAGGACAGAGGCAGAGGGAGTCATAGAGGACAGAGGCAGAGGGAGTCATAGAGGACAGAGGCAGAGGGAGTCATAGAGGACAGAGGCAGAGGGAGTCATAGAGGACAGAGGGAGTCATAGAGGACAGAGGCAGAGGGAGTCATAGAGGAAAGGAACCAGTTGGACAGAGGCAAAAACAGACACATACTAGAAACAGACACATACTAGAAACATTCCGTTGAAACTGA
Source organism: Conus ventricosus (assembly GCA_018398815.1). Lineage (NCBI taxonomy): Eukaryota > Metazoa > Mollusca > Gastropoda > Neogastropoda > Conidae > Conus > Conus ventricosus. Next base: position 41,160,025 of record CM031622.1, read on the forward strand.
ATTTGCACATACTGCAGCAGACTTACCTCAATTTGCGCCGCGGTCGTTCTGACTGCGTGGAGCGGACACTGATGGTGCTGACCTTTGACACTTCAGACATGTCACTTGTCTCTGAATTGTCACTGGCGACATCATCCGACATATCTGGACTGAATTCTGTCACAAGCAAGAAAACAATCTGTTAAGATATTAAATACAGGACAGAAACTTTTTTGAACAGGACAAAAAACTGTTAAGCTAATATCTTATGAAGTAGGAGAAGTATTGACCAATTACAAAGGATTTGTTTGGAGTTGTGATGCTATAAATGTTTATATTTTACTCAGTGCTACCATTCTACTGCATCTGGCACAGCAAGCAGTTCCCATGACTATGTACGCCGAGTACAGAGAAGTCATAACAAGCCAGAAATGAGACTACCACAAGAGCAGGGCATGAAGGGTCACAGAATTTGAGAATTGTCCTTGTTGTATTGATCAGTGAGGATAGGAATGATGAAGCTGATGCTGTGGAGCTCCACTCTGGTGTGAGATTCCACGACAGGGATGTACTCTGGGTGAAGCAGGCTATTTTCTGTCTGCTCAGGAGAACTCTACCATGGTAGAGCATGAGGAGGATGTTTTGTCTGTCCATTTTTCTCTCACTTCATCAACCACACTGTATGCTTTCATCCGCATTTGGTACAGCTGACCAGAAAAACAATGAAAATTGCCCAACGAAATATTGTCATAAGTTGAGTGAAGTGAGTACTCAGGGGAGCCATGAAGTTCTCTAATTGCGGCTGGGTTTTCACCTGTTGAGTCATGATGACTCACCTTCTCAAACAACAAAATATATTGCAGTTGGACTGGTCAAAACAGGTCAGCCAAAATGAAGCTTACAAAAGAAGCCTAAGGTATGTAGTGTGTGAACTGATTTCCCTTCATTCTCTCATTTGGTCACTGTCTATTCAGAGCAAAGTAAAAGCTTTTCTTTTCCTTTAAAGGAAAAATACAAATTTACATGTTTTGGCAGTTTTGATGTATGCTTTCTGAATCAACATTAAACTGCTGTTCTCCTGTATACCCTCTACCTCCCTCCACCATTATCAGGTGATGACAATTCCACCCCATACCACCTGTTAACAGTCACCTATTACCTTCTACCTCCCTCCACCATTATCAGGTGATGACAATTCCACACCATACCACCTGTTAATAGTCACCTATTACCCTCTACCTCCCTCCACCATTATCAGGTGACGACAATTCCACCTGATACCACCTGTTAACAGTCACATATTACCCTCTACCTCCTCCACCATTATCAGGTGACGACAATTCCACCTGATACCACTTGTTAACAGTCACCTATTACCCTCTACCTCCCTCCACCATTATCAGGTGATGACAATTCCACCCCATACCACCTGCTAACAGTCACCTATTACATTCCCAATTGAGTTGCTTTGGAAGCAGCGAGTGTAGATATGTGTGCGCTGGTGTGTGTTCATCAGTGGGGTGATGCCGGCGTGTTAATTAGAGAGTACACAGACGCGAATGT
>CM031622.1:41166566-41179066 GCA_018398815.1 Conus ventricosus
AGCATTTTTCCATGCCTCTACTTCTGGGATCTGTATGCACAGCCACGCCACAGCCCCAGCACTCTGAAGACAGCGATCAGTGTTAGGTATCCATACCAGGGTTCATATCGTTACAGCCCCAGCACTCTGAAGACAGCCATCAGTGTTAGGTATCCATACCAGGGTTCATATCGTTACAGCCCCAGCACTCTGAAGACAGCCATCAGTGTTAGGTATCCACACCAGGGTTCATATCGTTACAGCCCCAGCACTCTGAAGACAGCCATCAGTGTTAGGTATCCATACCAGGGTTCATATCGTTACAGCCCAGCACTCTGAAGACAGCCATCAGTGTTAGGTATCCACACCAGGGTTCATATCGTTACAGCCCCAGCACTCTGAAGACAGCCATCAGTGTTAGGTATCCATACCAGGGTTCATATCGTTACAGCCCCAGCACTCTGAAGACAGCCATCAGTGTTAGGTATCCACACCAGGGTTCATATCGTTACAGCCCCAGCACTCTGAAGACAGCCATCAGTGTTAGGTATCCATACCAGGGTTCATATCGTTACAGCCCCAGCACTCTGAAGACAGCCATCAGTGTTAGGTATCCACACCAGGGTTCATATCGTTACAGCCCCAGCACTCTGAAGACAGCCATCAGTGTTAGGTATCCACACCAGGGTTCATATCGTTACAGCCCCAGCACTCTGAAGACAGCCATCATTGTGGTGGTCAGTGGTGGCTGTTCTGATCCAGAGTTGGCAAGACACCACCTAACAACCCTCTGCTGGGGACTGTGTCTGCATAGTAGTCAAGCCAGCTTTAGTGAGCCTCCCCTCTGAAGGGTACCACTATGTCCACCGTTGGTTGTTGGCTTCATTTTCACGGACTTCTGCTGACTACAGGCAACAGACAAACCTCTCAGTAAATTCTATGAAGACTGTCCAAGAAAAAAGAAACAAAAGCAAAAGAAGAAATGTTACTGCTAAAAGTAGTTTACGATACTTACCTGTCCAAAGAAATGCCTTCTCTGCACTCAGCAGGTAACAACATCAACCAATTATCGTTACTCTCCCCTCGAAAAAAAAAAACAACAACAAAAAACTGGCAGAGCATGGAGGTAACTTCGCCTCAATTATGGAAATGTTCCAGAGGGATCTCCCTTGCATAGTGCACATCATTCTGATCTCTCCCAACTAGATCAGTTTTTGCACCTTTCCCTGGTTCTACGGGAAGCTGGAAGGGAATCCTAGTGTTTGAAATAAACATAACATCAAACTAGAACCAAAATTTCTTTTTCTCACACTTACCTGCCCAAACAAATGCCTGAATATAAAAAAGGGTGGGGGGACAATCCTCATCTGACACACGATGACCTGAAATTAACTCCTATGAGAATGTCTCTGTACAGTTTCCCAGCCTAAATCAGCATTCAAAAGCTCCAAAGCATTTAAATAGTCTCTCTCAACAAAACACAGGTGCAGTGACTAGCCCCACGCTGTCCCTAAAAGACGAAAAGGTACAATCAAAGATAGAATGCTAACAGGATCAAGAACAGGAGAAGACCCCAAAAACAAAAGCCAAAAGCTCTTGATCCATAACACAGTTAAAAGTCATGTCAATGGCAGCTTACAAAAAGAGCCAGGACAAAAAACAAAAACAAAAAAAAAGTGGAAAAGGGCATGTCGACAGAATCTCAAACTAAGAGCCCAGACGGATAAATCAGGATTGTCAATAGCTGCAAGCAGTCTTTCCTTCTTCAGCTGGCACAAACAGCCAAGCACTAATAGATGATTTTATTGATTAATTTGAAGAGAAATCAATTCATCATGCCTGTTTGTGGGCTACATGTGACAAAGACGAAGTGTATGATTTTGACCGACTATTTTCACCTCCATCCAACAAACACAATGTAACAATTAAAATGTACACAATCAAAAAGATGAAAAACTGGTTGATACCACTAAGCAAAAACAAAATAACTTTCACGTTTACGTTTTCTGAGAAAATTCATTTTAAAAAGGTCAAAACTGGGTGTACTGAGGAACTCGCTGTGCTGTGACACCAGCGTTATGAAAGAGAGGCAGGAAGGGTGGGAAGACAGAGAAACCCAGAGAAACTTGACAGTTCCTTGTACTGGAGTTCTTTGACCAGCAGTGAACAGATCTCCACAATAATCTTGAAAGACAACAGATTTCTTCCTCCACATGGAGAAAACATCTCCTGTCAGCACAGCGGTGTTCCAGCTGAATATGAAATTGTGAGGATCATCACCACTCCTTGACTGTCATTTTGAGTGTCATTTTCTGACTTCAGAGGGTCAACCGATTTATGTAAAAGCGGGGTGCAGTTTTGGGAGTGGGCACAGCATCTCAATTTATGTCAAATCAAGGGGAATGGGGGTGGGGAGGGTGGGAGTGGGCACAGCATCTCAATTTATGTCAAATCAAGGGGAATGGGGGTGGGGAGGGTGGCAGTGGGCACAGCATCTCAATTTATGTCAAATCAAGGGGAATGGGGGTGGGGAGGGTGGGAGTGGGCACAGCATCTCAATTTATGTCAAATCAAGGGGAATGGGGGTGGGGAGGGTGGCAGTGGGCACAGCATCTCAATTTATGTCAAATCAAGGGGAATGGGGGTGGGGAGGGAAGGAGTGGGCACAGCATCTCAATTTATGTCAAATCAAGGGGAATGTGGGTGGGGAGGGTGGCAGTGGGCACAGCATCTCAATTTATGTCAAATCAAGGGGAATGGGGTGGGGAGGGTGGGAGTGGGCACAGCATCTCAATTTATGTCAAATCAAGGGGAGTTGGGGTGGGGAGGGTGGGAGTGGGCACAGCATCTCAATTTATGTCAAATCAAGGGGAATGGGGTGGGGAGGGTGGCAGTGGGCACAGCATCTCAATTTATGTCAAATCAAGGGGAGTGGGGGTGGGGAGGGTGGGAGTGGGTACAGCATCTCAATTTATGTCAAATCAAGGGGAATGGGGGTGGGGAGGGAGGGAGTGGGCAGAGCATCTCAATTTATATCAAATCAAGGGGAATGGGGGTGGGGAGGGTGGGAGTGGGCACAGCATCTCAATTTATGTCAAATCAAGGGGAATGGGGGTGGGGAGGGTGGGAGTGGGCACAGCATCTCAATTTATGTCAAATCAAGGGGAATGGGGGTGGGGAGAATGGGAGTGGGTACAGCATCTCAATTTATGTCAAATCAAGGGGAATGGGGATGGGGAGGGTGGGAGTGGGCACAGCATCTCAATTTATGTCAAATCATGGGGAATGGGGGTGGGGAGGGAGGGAGTGGGCACAGCATCTCAATTTATGTCAAATCAAGGGGAATGGGGGTGGGGAGGGTGGGAGTGGGCACAGCATCTCAATTTATGTCAAATCATGGGGAATGGGGATGGGGAGGGAGGGAGTGGGCACAGCATCTCAATTTATGTCAAATCAAGGGGAATGGGGGTGGGGAGGGTGGCAGTGGGCACAGCATCTCAATTTATGTCAAATCAAGGGGAATGGGGGTGGGGAGGGTGGCAGTGGGCACAGCATCTCAATTTATGTCAAATCAAGGGAAATGGGGGTGGGGAGGGTGGGAGTGGGTACAGCATCTCAATTTATGTCAAATCAAGGGGAGTGGGGGTGGGGAGGGTGGGAGTGGGCACAGCATCTCAATTTATGTCAAATCAAGGGGAATGGGGGTGGGGAGGGTGGGAGTGGGCACAGCATCTCAATTTATGTCAAATCAAGGGGAATGGGGGTGGGGAGGGTGGGAGTGGGCACAGCATCTCAATTTATGTCAAATCAAGGGGAATGGGGGTTGGGAGGGTGGGAGTGGGTACAGCATCTCAATTTATGTCAAATCAGGGGGAATGGGGGTGGGGAGGGTGGGAGTGGGCACAGCATCTCAATTTATGTCAAATCAAGGGGAATGGGGGTGGGGAGGGTGGCAGTCCAGTGGGCACAGCATCTCAATTTATGTCAAATCAAGGGGAATGGGGGTGGGGAGGGTGGGAGTGGGTACAGCATCTCAATTTATGTCAAATCAAGGGGAATGGGGGTGGGGAGGGAGGGAGTGGGCACAGCATCTCAATTTATGTCAAATCAAGGGGAATGTGGTGGGGAGGGTGGGAGTGGGGTCCTTCACACGTTGTCGCGTGTCAACATCATCGTCAGTGGGATTACAGACAGCTGTGTCATCTGCTATACTTATTGCAATGAGATATGACTAACAGCTGTGTCATCTGCTATACTTATTGCAATGTGATATGACTAACAGCTGTGTCATCTGCTATACTTATTGCAATTTGATATGACTAACAGCTGTGTCATCTGCTATACTTATTGCAATGTGATATGACTAACAGCTGTGTCATCTGCTATACTTATTGCAATGTGATATGACTAACAGCTGTGTCATCTGCTATACTTATTGCAATGTGATATGACTAACAGCTGTGTCAACTGCTATACTTATTGCAATGTGATATGACTAACAGCTGTGTCATCTGCTATACTTATTACAATGTGATATGACTAACAGCCCAGCACATGCAATGTGAAAAGTAATGTGCATCACAATGACACACAGAGTAATATTTTCATGCATCAGAATTGAATTTCTGTGCTCCTTTAATGCACATATGTACATCTTTGAGACACTGAACAGTATACCAGCACAATGATTTTCACAGTTCTTACAACCTTCCTAACCCCGTCTATTCGTCGACAGCTGCTAACCACAATCCAGCAGAAATTTTTTTTTTTAAATTAAAAAAAAATAGCAGCAGTCATTTTACCTATCACACTCAACTGACCTGTGTTCTGGGGGAGAAAGGGATCGAGAGGCCACATCAGGCATGCGTTGGTGCGCTGGTGATCGGGAACGCGATCGAACGGTCCCCCTTGGCTCTCGCGGGCCGGCGACCTTGACCTCTGCATGGCATGTTCAGGCACTTCCAGTTTGTCGCTGAGGAGGGGTGTCGGCGCCGAGAGTTGATTTCGTCTCTTCCTACAACTGCAACAAACAACCCCTTCTCCATTACTTGCAAGATTTTCCATGAAATACAATGAAGTGGTTTTCATGGACCCAATGAAAAATTTCAGGGTGGGGATTCTTTCTCAAATAACTGTCATCTAAGGAACAAACAAACAAGAGACAAAGGTATTTTGTGTCAGTGCGCAATCTATGTCAGCAATCACAAATCAGCACATATATTCACAAGTCAGGTGCTCTTGATTAGAAAACAAAAAGCAAAACAAAACAAGCCCATCATCAACTGGTCAAATGAATAAGTGCTGATGAAGAACAGTATAATGTACAGCACTACTTATTTGAACTGCTCACATCTAAACCAAAGAAGCACTACTTATTTTCACAGCTTTGATCTAAACCAAAGTAAAACTAAAAACATCGTCAGTTGTGTTTCTCCTGTCCCTCACTGAGCCCACCGTCCAGTGAAATTGGTTTGTTTAGTGATACTCCTTAATGGATTTTCATATCTTGTTTCTTTTTTTTTTTTTCTTTTCTTTTTTGATCTCATTTTCCATATCCCTTCAGTGACTTTACTCATTGCAGCTCTCCCCAATACAGCCACCTGTCCTGTCACAGCCCATCCCCAGCAGTCCACAGTGAGCAATGAACACAGGTCACCACAAGGCAGCCACCTGTCCGATCACAGCCCCCAGCAGTCCACAGTGAGCAATGAACACAGGTCACCACAAGGCAGCCACCTGTCCGATCACAGCCCCCAGCAGTCCACAGTGAGCAATGAACACAGGTCACCACAAGGCAGCCACCTGTCACAGCCCCATCCCCAGCAGTCCACAGTGAGCAATGAACACAGGTCACCACAAGGCAGCCACCTGTCCGATCACAGCCCCCAGCAGTCCACAGTGAGCAATGAACACAGGTCACCACAAGGCAGCCACCTGTCCTGTCACAGCCCCATCCCCAGCAGTCCACAGTGAGCAATGAACACAGGTCACCACAAGGCAGCCACCTGTCCTGTCACAGCCCCAGCAGTCCACAGTGAGCAATGAACACAGGTCACCACAAGGCAGCCACCTGTCCTGTCACAGCCCCAGCAGTCCACAGTGAGCAATGAACACAGGTCACCACAAGGCAGGCACCTGTCACAGCCCCAGCAGTCCACAGTGAGCAATGAACACAGGTCACCACAAGGCAGACACCTGTCCTGTCACAGCCCCAGCAGTCCACAGTGAGCAATGAACACAGGTCACCACAAGGCAGCCACCTGTCCTGTCACAGCCCCAGCAGTCCACAGTGAGCAATGAACACAGGTCACCACAAGGCAGGCACCTGTCACAGCCCCAGCAGTCCACAGTGAGCAATGAACACAGGTCACCACAAGGCAGCCACCTGTCCTGTCACAGCCCCAGCAGTCCACAGTGAGCAATGAACACAGGTCACCACAAGGCAGCCACCTGTCCTGTCACAGCCCCTGCAGTCCACAGTGAGCAATGAACACAGGTCACCACAAGGCAGCCACCTGTCCTGTCACAGCCCCCAGCAGTCCACAGTGAGCAATGAACACAGGTCACCACAAGGCAGCCACCTGTCACAGCCCCAGCAGTCCACAGTGAGCAATGAACACAGGTCACCACAAGGCAGGCACCTGTCACAGCCCAGCAGTCCACAGTGAGCAATGAACACAGGCCACCACAAGGCAGCCACCTGTCCTGTCACAGCCCCAGCAGTCCACAGTGAGCAATGAACACAGGCCACCACAAGGCAGCCACCTGTAACAGCCCCAGCAGTCCACAGTGAGCAATGAACACAGGTCACCACAAGGCAGCCACCTGTCCTGTCACAGCCCCCAGCAGTCCACAGTGAGCAATGAACATAGGTCACCACAAGGCAGCCACCTGTCACAGCCCCAGCAGTCCACAGTGAGCAATGAACACAGGCCACCACAAGGCAGCCACCTGTCCTGTCACAGCCCCAGCAGTCCACAGTGAGCAATAAACACAGGTCACCACAAGGCAGCCACCTGTCACAGCCCCAGCAGTCCACAGTGAGCAATGAACACAGGTCACCACAAGGCAGCCACCTGTCACAGCCCCAGCAGTCCACATTGAGCAATGAACACAGGTCACCACAAGGCAGCCACCTGTCACAGCCCCTGCAGTCCACAGTGAGCAATGAACACAGGTCACCACAAGGCAGCCACCTGTCCTGTCACAGCCCCAGCAGTCCACAGTGAGCAATGAACACAGGCCACACAAGGCAGCCACCTGTAACAGCCCCAGCAGTCCACAGTGAGCAATGAACACAGGCCACCACAAGGCAGCCACCTGTCACAGCCCCAGCAGTCCACAGTGAGCAATGAACACAGGCCACCACAAGGCAGCCACCTGTCCTGTCACAGCCCCAGCAGTCCACAGTGAGCAATGAACACAGGTCACCACAAGGCAGCCACCTGTCCTGTCACAGCCCCAGCAGTCCACAGTGAGCAATGAACACAGGCCACCACAAGGCAGCCACCTGTCCTGTCACAGCCCAGCAGTCCACAGTCAGCAATGAACACAGGTCACCACAAGGCAGGCACCTGTCACAGCCCCAGCAGTCCACAGTGAGCAATGAACACAGGTCACCACAAGGCAGCCAGCCAGAGGAGGTGCTGCACTGCTGACCAGCCTCTTTGGAAGTGTTCCCTCAAATAGTGTTTGTTCCTTTTGATCAGTTTTCTGAAAGAGCTCATACTCTTTCATGCAAGACATCGAGTTTTAACCTGGCACAATGGTGCAACATCTCATCATGTTCCAGCTCAAACTCCCATAGAGGTGAATCACAGTTATGAAAACAAAGTATACATTGCAAAGCATCTGTTTTTTCTCACTGATCTGCAGGTACACTGTTCACCGACAGAAGCAAGTTTGTCTCTTTTCAACAAGATCTTTAATGCCAATTTACTTTTGTTCTTGCGACTCTTTACAGATATCGGTAAATTCACAGGGACTGTTCCCCACTCAAAACATTGCCAACGTACTTACAGGTGATTCCCTGGTGAAGTCAGACAATCCATTACAGACTTACAGGTGGTGAACACCTGACTCCATAACAAGCCTCAACATAAACTACATTTGATTACCTTGATTCAATTGCGTAGACATAAGAAATGCCATCTGTATTTGGTCCATATGCAAGACAAAAAGGAAAAAAAAAAATCTACATTTGGCACACGTAGACAGTAAGGGAATCTTTATTGTGTACGTGTTGATAGTAAAGGAATCTTTTTGGGGCACAAATACAATACAGAACAACACAACAAGAGCTTCATGTCTGGCACTTACAGTACAGGTAGACAAGACGTTGCACAGCTGTACAGCAATATAGCAGTACAGCAAAACAACACTCCTCAATTTTGCACTTTTACTAGTACAGGAGGACAAGAACTCTTTTGCAGCTAGGTAACGATAGAGAAGGAAAAAAAATGGATCTGTTCATTTGTCACTTTAAACACAGAAAGAAGATCTGTTTGGGAGCTATATATATAATATAGAAGCACAAGACCTAAATACTGGACACTTACATACAATAAGTAGACTGTACTGTGGCACGTTACTTGCCAAAATTACAGCCCTGGGTTAGATTTTTCTTTCTTTTTAAAGCAAACAAATAAAGAAACACGTTTGGAAAAATACAAACACTAGAAAAAAAACCAGGGTGAGATCAGGAACACAATATAACAACAGAAGGGAAAATAATGAATATACAACTTGACAAACCAAACAACTGAATGTACAAGTAATGAAAAAAGAAACTGGACATTCCAGCCAGAAGAAGTCACATGACCCACAAACAAGACTCTGAGGCACAACACAGTCGAAAAGCAAAGACGAACCCGACTCATTTGGGGACTGTCATGAACACATTACTGCACAAGGATGATAATCCGCGTGACTGCAAGGCCAGAGAAGAGAGCAGCAACACTTAGCCCACCCCCACCCTCCTCCTTTCCCCCACCTTGAAAAAAATTACCCTTAAGTTGCCGGAGGTGACTGTCACCGATCGGCAGTAGTAAACCAGCCGTTCATGTGTTTGGAGTAATGGTAGTTCAGAAATAGAGAGCGTGTGCGCGTGTGCATATGTGTATATGTGTGTGTGCGAGTGTGCGTGTGTAAGATTTGGGGTTTTGGTTAAGGTGGAAGGTTAGGCTAGGTAGGGTGCTGGGGAAATAAGACATACAATATTCTTGAGTTCCAATCTTGACTTGTTGAAGGGATGGAAGCGGGAGGTTGGTTTCATTCCCGATTGTTACCCTTTTGTTACTTGGGTTCTACACTATCGAAGGCGGGGCAGGATATCGGCTGTTGTTGGTGTTGTCAAGTCTGTGAGTTGTTGTGGTAAATTGTCGTGTTGTTGCACGAGCAACAACTAGTCCGTTGGTCCGGCGTGTCAGCTCTGCGGAGGGATACGCTGCTCTGACCAATCGCTGTTTTGTGTTGTGAGTAGAGTTCGCTTGATTCCGACCAGAGCGGAATGCGTTGGGATAGCTTCACTTCGGTCCCTGGTGTTCGTCGGAGTGGACGCGCCTTGTAGTTGCGGCGGCAGCGCCGTTAGTCGAGCTGAGTGACTTCGAGTCATAGTTAGTGCCAGGTCCTCGTCGGGTCTGGTGTGCCCTTGGCCTGTGCCGGGTTCTGTGTCGTCTCTGTTTGCAGCCACTTCAGCCAGTTGCAGAACTGGTGTGGTTGATCGTCTGTCTGTCCAGTGGCCTACAGTTGTGTTAGCAGGTATCCTGTCCCGTCCTGAGGCTGGGGTCAGACCACCGCAGGGTACTGCCGCGTGCCGGCAGGTGAGCGGCGGTGTCCGTTGCCTGCTGCTTTTCCCGGGAGAGGGAGACCATCCAGGCCGTCTGCCATCTGTGGGCAGCTCTCCTCCGCTGCCGGGGTTCTTCCGGGAGTCCTCCAGCCACCTGTTGCTCTTCCCTGTTCGGGCGTCCTGTGAGAGGGCGCTGCACCAGGCCTTCCATCACCCTCAGTGTCCGGCGGGGCCTTCAGAGGAGGAGGTGTCCTTCGAGCCCCGGACTCGTCGAGAGGGCGTCTGGCGTGTGGGTGCGCCGGGTGTCGTGCCCAGCGCAGGGGAGGAGTCAGACCGCGAGGAGTCACGGTCGGCGCCGGGGTGTAGAGTCTTCGGGGTGTCAGCCTGCGTGAGGCCACGGACAGCGCTGAGGAGCGGAGTCATCCGTGGAGGAGTCAGCCTGTGAGGGTCCACGGACAGCGCTGGGGAGCGGAGTCATCCGTGGAGGAGTCAGCCTGTGAGGGTCCACGGACAGCGCTGGGGAGCGGAGTCATCCGTGGAGGAGTCAGCCTGCGAGGGTCCACGGACAGCGCTGAGGAGCGGAGTCATCCGTGGAGGAGTCAGTCTGTGAGGATCCCCGGACAGTGCCAAGGACTGGAGCTTTCCGGGCCGGGATAGGTTGTCCCATAGTTGTAGTATAAAGGGTGTAGTGTTAGGGAGTAGGGTTAAGGGTGTTAGCTACTGCCTCCTTTTGGGACGTAGTGGCCAGCACAGTGTAGGGTACTTGTCGTTGCCTCCGTTAGGGACGCAGCGACCAGTTCGGTAGGGGTCCCGGGTCAAAAGAGAAGTGTGGGTCCTGGGGAGAGGTGTGGGTGGTAGTAGTTTAGAGAATAGAGTCCCTTGGGTTGTCCTTGTCCCTAGTAGTTAGTCACCACGTGTGCGGGCTATCTCTGCGTCCCTAGGTCACAGTGATATACCGCAACTGGTGCTTTAGCATAGGTTAGGGGTTTCAGGGTCGTAGCAGGGTAGTGTGGGTCAGGGAAGAAGTGAGATAATGGTGTATGGGCGTGGATGGACGTGAGTGGTGGCGCCATAGTGTGTGTGTGAAATAAAGAAGTGCGCTTGATTGTAAAGCTGTGTTATTGTGCTGTATTGTCTGCTCTAGTGTGTAATAGGTGTGGGAAAGGGTGGTAGGGCCGTCCGGCTTAGCGACCGTGACAGTGACCTTCTGCCCAATATTCTTCTTTATGTGAGACATAAACATTTTACAGCAGACTCCATGAAAACCTTGTTCAGAGATTTCCATCTGGTGTGATCTTTGAATTTCTAGAAGAGATTAACATTTTTCATTTGATCTGAGATTTTATTACAGTGGAAAGATTTTTAACAGAAATTTTGGTGTGTTTTTAGAAGATGTCTTTTAAAGGGTTGTGTGAATGAATGACTTGTGAGTTGCCTTCAACATGGTGACAGCCCTGATATAGCCCTTTGCGGTCGGCTGGGCTATAAGCAACATTACCTTACCTTACCTTTCTTTTTTTTTCTGACAACTCCCATCCATTTATTTAAAAAAATTGCAAGTTTCCAATACTCTTGTTTTCATGTTCTGTGTTAGTATTTCTTCTTTTGTTTTATGGAAGTATGCATGATGGGTATAGGTGGAAAACTGCTTAGTCTGATTAAAGGGTTTTTAACAACCAAACAAAGAACATATGTGCCTACATACCTGCCACTTTTTTAAGCATAACTGGGACATGAAATATCAAGACTTCTTTTTTTTCAAACTATATTTTTTTGCACAAACTGGCACAAACTCTCTCCTTCATGTACTAAAACACACTCCTACACTGAAATTTGCAAACACGCTCACACATTCATTCTTCTACACATGTTCATGTGGATCAGTCGACAGACATGCATGTATCTTGTATACACCCATGTTCACACATGTGCACACACATACACAAACAGACACACACAAACACAGAGAGCGAGAGAGGAGAGGGAGGGAGAGAGAGAGAGAATACATAATAAGACAACAAGGATTCAGGTAAAAAAGCTGCCAGGGAAGGTGAGGATAATCCTGAGAGACCAAAAGCCGTGTGGTAAAGAGGCACAACAACACACACACACACACACACATTGCAGAGTTTTAAAGCCGTGTGGTAAAGAGGCACAACGACACCCACACACACACACACATTGCAGAGTTTTAAAGACACTAGGCCTCTGGCACCATCAAACACACAGTCAAGCTGCAAAGCTCCCCTCAGTCATGTCTGGCACCACAACACAATAAACAAGTCACAAACTGACAATGGTCACCGCACACATTCTAAGAAGGTCACAAATCACCTTCTGTGTGACTCGATTAACGACATATCAATAACATGGTCCCAGGATGTTCTTCCTCTTCATGTCAAATAAGCACACAGGTCACGAACATTGATACCTGCTAGATCCAGTATCCCCCCCAAACTCTAACTTATTCTGCCCAGCACCCAACCCTGATGATCGGCCACATAGGAACGCAAATGTCCACAAGTGTGCGACCGAAAGTCAGACACTGACCTCACCTAATCAAACACATCTTAAACCATTACAAAAAATAATAACTAGAGTAAAAGGGGAGTGTTTGAAGCAACTTTTGTCCTGCATCATGTACTGCTTTGAGTCAGCAAAAATCAAATGATCCTGTTAGCTTCTTATCATTTTTTTTTTCGCCAACACCACGAGCCAATGAGGTGAAAATTAC
>CM031622.1:41184066-41314066 GCA_018398815.1 Conus ventricosus
ACTAATTCTGATGATTCTGACATGAACTCACTGTGGACACATCAAAAATCAAAACTGGTCACCGTAACAGCCAGGCATGTAGCATCACAAAATTTGATAACTGAAAAAAATAATGATCGATGAGGATGACAATGGTGAACTTGATGCTATGGATTTCATGCCTTGATGTTTTTTGAAGTGCCAGTCTTACACCTTGATAATACATGTATGTCCACTCATGAACATGTATGTTGCACAAGTAAACAAACACTGAAACAGACTCATGTGTGAAGACTTTGGTTCACCTTCCGTTTCAAGTTAAATGTTTTAAACTCGACTTAGCATCATCTCTTTTTATTGTTCTCATGAAAGGCAACGACACTGTCACACACATACTGACATGAGATTAGGAAACGACCATATGTTCATAAGACTCTGAGCATGACACATACAGCACACAATATGAAGGATTCACAGAGATTAGAACCACACTGATTTCGCAGCAGTCAGCAACACCTGAATGGCACACTGCTCACAATAGACACGTGGTATGATGAAGGTGCAGGAGATGACAGAGAATGTGTCGACAACAACCCACACACCACTGCATGAGACAGATGGCATGAAGACAGGATGCACCATGGAGCTTACAACACACACACTGTTCATAGGGCTTGGACAGGAGTAAGACGCAGAAGAGAGTACAGCAGGTAACACTGAGAACAGCATCTCCGATGCCCAGTGCAACACACACAAACGAAGTGCCCAGAAGATTGCAGCATTGTCAACATCTAACATCTACAATACTGAATATATCCCTTGAGGCTGTCCTGACACAATGCGGGGTGACACATGTCCAACATGATGCTGAACAAGGATTAAAGATGACCATCCATCATGGATGTTTACATTACACACAGACATGAATAAAGATCAAAGGCAATGGTCCACCTTGGATGTTTATAATATGATAATGAACAAGGATAATGAACGACTATCTTCCATAAGAGTTTACACACACAACATGATAATGAACAAGGATAATGAACGACTATCTTCCATAAGAGTTTACACACACAACATGATAATGAACAAGGATAATGAACGACTATCTTCCATAAGAGTTTACACACACAACATGATAATAAGTAAGGACATGAACACAGGATAATCGATGATTGTCCTACACAGGTCTTTACATGTATAATATGATAGTGAATACGGATAATGTGTGCCCACCAACTCTGGATGTTTACATATATAACATGAAAATGGTTATGGTTAATATGTGCCATCTACTATGAATTTTCATATGTATAACATGACAGTGACTAAGGATACTGCACACTCATCCACTATGGATGCTTATATGTATAGTTTGATTTTGAATCAGGATAATGTGTGCCCATCCACTATGCATGTGGTATTAATAAGGATAATTTGTGCTCGTGTACCATGTGTGATAACATATATAACATGATAATAAAGACAGAAAATGTGTGCCCATCCACCATGGCTTTAACATACAACATAATTATAAATAAGGATAATGTGTGTCCATCCACTATGGATGTCAACACATACAGCATGATGATGAATAAGGATAATGTGTGCCAGTCCACAATGGGTGTTAACATATATATCATGATAATGAATAAGGATAATGTGTAATGGTTCACCATGGGTGTTTACATATGTAACACAGTAACAAAGACAATGTGTGATGGTCCACCACAACATGAGATGGAAGTTACATCTGACTATTCAATACCACATAAAAAAATAAATACAGACAGAGGCTGTTAATGATCAAACTTGGTGTTTTTGTCAAGCCTGGGTCCACAACTATTCATCGTTAACCTTTGAACTACTTGTGATCCGCCCTGTTCCTGCTGTCAAGGGTTATTCTGGTTATAGGGCGAGAGTTGAGCAATAAGTTACACAACTTCAGCTGGGGACATTCCTTTTCTGTGGCACCCATTCGCAGTGTGGTCAGCACATTCTGGGTGAATTTCAACACACATTCTTTCCCCACCTTACATCGTTTGCCACCAACCAAATCACTGACTGCCAGTGACAGTGCAGTTAGCGTGACTGTGAAGAATTCAGTCGCCCAGGTGGATCTTTTTGACTGTGACAGTGCCATTTTATGAGCACGGGTTCCAAAGAAAAAGAAGGTGGTGGTGTAAGAACAAGTGATCATTTGGTCATCCTGGTGTTGGTGTGTTGTACAGGACCAGCAGTGTGTAAAATCGTAAGTACTTCTGCTTTTCAACAAAGGAATGGAGGAAGAGGGTTGTCGCTTATGGGAAAGAAAGGGGAGGGAGTTTCTGGGCATCTGTGGAGAGACTACAACGGTTGCACACTGCTTCACAGCCACTACAGCAGGGACAGAAGAGCTACAATGTTTACAGCTAGTGTAGTCACACTACATTACAATCTGCCCAGACTCAGGATGACTAACAACCTTCCTCTCAACAAACAGCATGAACAAAATCATTTGGAAAAAAAAACACTGAACAGGCATAAAAACTAATCACCTGTACTAAGTGATGAAACAGTACAAAAAACAGAGTGGTTGCACATGCACAGGGATGGATGTTTTTTCTGTGTATAAAACCACCTGGACACACAGAAACAGACTGAGAGGTTGTTTTCCGTGTATAAAACCACCTGGACGCACAGAAACAGACTGAGAGGTTGTTTTCTGTGTATAAAACCACCTGGAAACACAGAAACAGACTGAGAGGTTGTTTTCTGTGTGTAAAACCACCTGGACACACAGAAACAGACTGAGAGGTTGTTTTCAGGGGGGGGGGGGGGGGGGGGGGGGGGGGGTAGGGTAGAGAGAAATTGGAAAACCAAGGTCTTCCAAATAAAGCAATACCCAGCTAACAGCATACATGGTTAACTAGATGCAACACTGTCATTCTGCTTTCTTTTTTTTTTTTTTTTTTTTTTTTGCTGTCCCAACCTCTGCGCCACCTCAGAGGCAGTGCACCCACGCCGCTCATTCCAACACCCCGTCCACAGCCACAGCCCGGTTGGCCCCGCCGCAGCCCCGGCACCGGGAATCCACAGGGAGCAATCAATGTCAAGTCGTCAAGAGGCAACCCACCAGAGGAGACACTGCACTGCTGCCAAGTCACTTCGGTGGTGTTCAGCCCCCTACTGGCGACAATAATTGCTTTGTCGCGGAGCCAGCGTGAGTGAGCTCTCCCTCCGGAGGGCGCCACCACGTCCGTCCAACGACAGCCCCCATGGACTCACCGATACCAGTGACCCCGACGGAACCAAACCAAGACCACAAACGTGGAGAGGACATCAAAATTGAGGTCACCATGAGAGCAGGGCATGAAGGGCCACAAAATTTGAGACTTAAAACAAAATTTTTTAATGCTGATCGATGAGAATGAGGATGATTAAGATGATGCTACGGATTTCCATTTCAGTCTGAGACTACATAACAGGGCTGTACTCTACGCTTCCTTTCAAAATATATCCTGGCATCAACCAGGCCCGAGATATACAGGCACCTGCAGTGTTGGTCAGGAAATTTGAGCAACACTCTCAGAAACGCATCCATTAAGTGGATGAAACTCGACTGTGTGGTCCCAGTCTTCCCAACTGAGTCCGCAGCAATCTCAACTCTGGGTAGGAGCTGGTCAGGGCAGAAAAACCCACATGACTAATGGGATTCGAACCCACGACCTCCCAGCCGGCAGTCCGCGACGCTAACCACTTCGCCACGGCGGCTGGTGTCATTCTGCTTTCTCATGAACATTTATTCTGCAACTCCCTTCTGACGCTCTAGCTACACTAAAAAAACAACAACAATACTTGAGAAAAAAAAGAAACAACTTGTCTTCTTGTGTGTGAGCATGTGAGTGAGAGAGAGAGAGAGAGAGAGAGAGAGAGAGAGAGAGAGAGAGAGAGAGAGAGAGAGAGAGAGAGAGAGAGAGAGAGAGAGATTGTGTGTGTGTGTGTGTGTGTGTGTGTGTGTGTGTGTGTGTGTTTGTGTGTGTGTGTGTGTGTGTGTGTGTGTGTGTGTGTGTGTGTGTGTGTGTGTGTGTGTGTGTGTGTGTGTGTGTTTGTGTGTGTGTGTGTGTGTGTGTGTGTGTGTGTGTGTGTGTGTGTGTGTGTGTTTATGTCTGTGTGTGTGTGCTTTCAGTCTGATTATTTTTAACTGAAATAACAAGTTTTGAAATCTTAGAAAGAAATGATGGAAACAAAAAAATAAACCAAAGAAAGTAAACAATAAACAGATGTTGTTTCCGTGCTCTCTCAAATCAATGTGAGAGTTTCTGAACGGCAGAGATTCAGCCTGGCTTTAGCAGTGACTGTCCAGCCTCACTGCTACAACAACTCAGCTCACAAGACATCTTATGCTAATTGGCTAGGGCCCTTGAGTACAGACCCCAATAAGTCAAAGACAAAACCCAAGGAGACTCAAAGAAATAATGTACAGTGACCCATCTGCCACGTGGCTACAACCTGCTGCATGTACATAGAGCAGGATAAAAAGACAAAAGACATCCCATGATGGTATTCACAAATCAGTCTATCCTAAGCCTCAATCATCAGTTCCCTAGAAGCAGACCCTGTGACTAGATCAAACCAAAGTGACAGCTCATTCTCTGGATGTCTGCAGATTAGAATTTGTTCTCATAAATAAGACACACTTGACAAACATGTGGACCCAAAATAACAACAACATCAACAACAAAAATGTCTGACGCATTTCAAGAATCGGTTTCACCTTTACAACTAACTGTGGTAAAGCGGCACGAGCAGAATCACAGCAAAACTAACCTGACACAACGCCAATGCCATCATCGAAGTCCATTTCCGACATGTCACTGTCACTCAGTCCACGTGCTGACACTGGCGGGGAGAGGTGACTCTTTCTGATGTCGTATGGATCTTGGCTCACCTTCTGTGAACAGCAACACCGTCACTTATAAACATGCTGATGTCAACCAGGGCATCACAATGTCACAACAATCACTTCCTTTTTTTTACCATTTTCTTTCCCCAAATATGGAAACTGGTCAAGAATTATTTAAGATTTAAAACATGAGATTCTTAGAAAAGTAAAATTTACACACACACACTAAAACCCACTAATTATTTTCTGAAGAAAAAAAAAAAACCTCATCCATCCCTGTCAGCACTAATGACAAGATGTCAGTTATTGTATTGAATGAAGAGAGAGAGAGAGAGAGAGAGAGAGGAGAGAGAAGAGAGAGAGAGAGAGAGAGAGAGAGAGAGAGAGAGAAGAGAGAGAGAAGAGAGAGAGAGGAGAGAGAGAGAGAGAGAGAGAGAGAGAGAGAGGAGAGAGAGAAGAGAGAGACAGACAGACAGACAGACAGACAGACAGATGGACAATCATACAGAGCTTTACATTTTACTGAAACATCTTCAAATTTAACCTTTTGTAGATCAAGAGAAATTGTTTCACATAGATTGTGGTGCTGGCATTTATGGGCACATAAATGTTGATTCAGAACAGCCATCTGGTTACCGGAAACATTCATTTTTCCACTACATCCAAATATGGACACTTTGTACTCTACAGACATAACACTTCAAAAGTTATCAAGCACACAGAGACTTATGCACTCTTGTGCGTGCGTGCACACACCCACACCCACACCCACACACACACTGACCGTGCGAGGAGAGGAGGCAGGCAATGGAATACTGGCATCGTCATGGTGACCTAACTGATACCAGTAGGGTTCATCATTCAGCTTGGTGGCCGACAGATCAATCACCACCTGTACACACCCAGTCCTCAATCACCACCTATATACACCTAGTCCTCAATCACCACCTATACAAACCCAGTCCTCAATCACCACCTATACACACCCAGTCCTCAATCACCACCTATACACACCCAGTCCTCAATCACCACCCAGTCCTCAATCACCACCTATACACACCCAGTCCTCAATCACCTTTACACACCCAGTCCTCAATCACCACCTGTACACACCCAGTCCTCAATCACCACCTGTGCACACCCAGTCCTCAATCACCACCTATACACACCCAGTCCTCAATCACCACCTGTGCACACCCAGTCCTCAATCACCACCTGTACAAATCCAGCCCTCAATTACCACCTGTGCACACCAAGTCCTCAATCACCACCTGTGCACACCCAGTCCTCAATCACCACCTGTGCACACCCAGTCCTCAATCACCACCTGTACACACCCAGTCCTCAATCACCACCTGTGCACACCCAGTCCTCAATCACAACCTATACACACCTAGTCCTCAATCACCACCTGTACACACCCAGTCCTCAATCACCACCTATACACACCTAGTCCTCAATCACCACCTGTACACACCCAGTCCTCAATCACCACCTGTACACACCCAGTCCTCAATCACCACCTGTACACACCTAGTCCTCAATCACCACCTATACACACCTAGTCCTCAATCACCACCTGTACACACCCAGTCCTCAATCACCACCTATACACACCTAGTCCTCAATCACCACCTGTACACACCCAGTCCTCAATCACCACCTGTACACACCCAGTCCTCAATCACCACCTATACACACCTAGTCCTCAATCACCACCTGTACACACCCAGTCCTCAATCACCACCTGTACACACCCAGTCCTCAATCACCACCTATACACACCTAGTCCTCAATCAATCACCACCTATACACACCCAGTCCTCAATCACCACCTGTACACACCCAGTCCTCAATCACCACCTGTACACACCCAGTCATCAATCACCACCTATACAACCTATACACACCTAGTCCTCAATCACCACCTATACACACCTAGTCCTCAATCACCACCTGTACACACCCAGTTATCAACCATTTGGATCATCTTCATTATGTTCTGCAATTCAGTTTGGCTGATAACAACAACAACAAAGATAAGGTCACACACAGTAACAGCTTCTTCCCCACACCAGTGATTGTATGGAACAGCCAAGCACACCCTGTCAGATCGATCAGTGGACGAGTTCAGACCTTCATTGGCTCAGTGTAAGAAAGAGCTAGGCCGGAAGGGGATGGGCAAAAGGGGGAAGGGTTAGGGCTTGTCGCTTTGTTTGTTTGTTGCTTTTCCCTTCTCTGGCGGAGATCTAGTGATGGTAAGAGCCTGGCCACCATGTCTAGACAGGACTGGGGCCTGGCTTGCTGCAAAGGGAGTGAATGACACTTGTGCCTGCCATGGCCACCATGTCTAGACAGGACTGGGGCCTGGCTTGCTGCAAAGGGAGTGAATGACACTTGTGCCTGCCATGGCCACCATGTCTAGACAGGACTGGGCCTGGCTTGCTGCAAAGGGAGTGAATGACACTTGTGCCTGCCATGGCCACCATGTCTAGACAGGACTGGGGCCTGGCTTGCTGCAAAGGGAGTGAATGACACTTGTGCCTGCCATGGCCACCATGTCTAGACAGGACTGGGGCCTGGCTTGCTGCAAAGGGAGTGAATGACACTTGTGCCTGCCATGGCCACCATGTCTAGACAGGACTGGGGCCTGGCTTGCTGCAAAGGGAGTGAATGATACTTGTGCCTGCCATGGCCACCATGTCTAGACAGGACTGGGGCCTGGCTTGCTGCAAAGGGAGTGAATGACACTTGTGCCTGCCATGGCCACCATGTCTAGACAGGACTGGGGCCTGGCTTGCTGCAAAGGGAGTGAATGACACTTGTGCTGGCAGCTGGGTCATACCAACAGAAAAATGAGGGGCCATACAAAATACTTAGCAGTAATAACCTATGGCCATCGCTATAGCAACAGAAAAATGAGAGGCCATACAAAATATTTAGCAGTAATAACTTATGGCCATCGCTATACCAACAGAAAAATGAGGGGCCATACAAAATACTTAGCAGTAATAATCTATGGCCATCGCTCTTGTTCTTTTCAGGGTCCCGTTTCTTGGAAAATATCCTAATATCTTTGCGTAGTTCAAACTCTGTGTCTTCCTTCAAGGCATCTCTTAAAACAAACTTCTTCACCTTTCAATAGCAGTTCTTTCTTCTCCTTTCCCTTCCCCATCAAATTAATTCTGATATTCGTGTGTGTGTGTGTGTGTGTGTGTGTGTGTGTGTGTGCGTGCGTGCGTGCGTGCGCGCGCGCGCGCGCACCCGCGCATGTGTGTGTGTGTGTGCGTGCATACTGTTGTGTGCATTGTTGTGAGAAGTGTATGTGGGATCGTGTGTTGTGCATGTGTGTGTGTGTTTGTGTGTGTGTGTGAGTGTGTGTCAATATGCACTCTTGTTTGTAGGTGCATGATACTTATTGCAATATTTATATTATTCTTAGTCTCATTCATGTTTTGTTTAATCTTTTCTGTAATGGTGAGCACTTTGGGCTAAAGTAAGATTAAGCGCCATAAATAATCATTATTATTACTATTATGATAAAGAATAGGACAGTGTTTTTTTTCTCTTTTTTTTGTGAGTGTATTCCCTCTGAATTTGTTGCTGTTGTATGACTGTGCGCTTCACTAATGTACTGTACCTTGGGGCATGGCAAGCTCTATAGAAGACACTTATTACTGTATGCTTCACTAATGTACTGTACCTTGGGGCATGGCAAGCTCTATACAAGATACTTATTACTGTATGCTTCACTAATGTACTGTACCTTGGGGCATGGCAAGCTCTATACAAGATACTTATTACCGTAAAGTTCGGACTATAAGCCGCGACTTTTTCCCCCAGCTTTAAACCCTGCGGCTTAAACAACGATGCGGCTTATTTGCGGATTTTTCCGATTTCAGAAGCATCACACCCTCGTCTATTCTTAGCTTCTCTGTAACTCACCATATCGTGTTTACTGTTCATGATTTTTTTATTATGCTTTTAACTACGATTTTCTGTGAAATCGTGTAATGGAATCAGTAACCCGTTCAGAAATACGGGAATCGACATAAGTAAAGCCCATTACTGATATCTTTTTTCATCAGTTTATCTTCTACAAAAATACGATCGCTTCGAACGGCGCAATGTGTTGGCCGTTTCCGACCTGTTTAATCTTGACTAACACTAGCTGAATTACGAACAAAATAACTCAGCACTGGCACGGTATTAAGCGAAATAAAACAATCGAATCGTTTCATTAATGTTCTGGTTTGTTATTATATGCGTTATCTTACCAAGTGCGTATTGCAATTCAAAAACGATTAGCGCATTCAACTCATTGTCAGACCTTGGCTTCGATCCGCCATTGTTGAAATCGTGGACAGGGAGTGAAGGTTTGCATTTGATACCTTCGCTTTGATTGGCTTGCGCTTTCGAGTACTCAACCAATTGCTTAGCTTGATACATCAATGAATGCAGGAGAGAACTGCCTTTCTAGCGCATCGTTAATGCGTTGTTTTTTTTCGGTATTTTTTTTTTAAAGCAATGATGTTGGAAAGACAACACTTGTAAGAAGCCTCATAAAAACTTCGAATCTAATTGATTTAAAACACATCGTACTAAAAAAAAAAAAGACTGAAGAAAAGCTGGAAACATGCTCTTGTATTCTGACCTATTTAAACGCCAATGAATGCAGTGAACACATTGTATGTGGTGATTTTCGACACTATGTAAACTCAACGCTCGGCCAGCTGCCGCCTGCGGCACATCGGACTGTGTTGTATATATCTGCGGCTTATAAACCGGTGCGGCTTATTTGTGAAAAAAGTTCAGATTTTTAAAAAATTTAGTGGTGCGGCTTATATACAGGTGCGCTCAATAGACCGAACTTTACGGTACTGTATGCTTCACTGATGTACTGTACCTTGGGGCATGGCAAGCTCTATACAAGATACTTATTACTGTATGCTTCACTAATGTACTGTTCCTTTGGGCATGGCAAGCTCTATACAAGATACTTATTACTGTATGCTTCACTAATGTACTGTACCTTGGGGCATGGCAAGCTCTATACAAGATACTTACTCTCATCAGGTTAAGAGGCCTATGCTTCACTAATGTACTGTATCTTGGGCATGGCAAGCTCTATACAAGATACTTACTCTCATCGGGTTAAGAGGCCTATGCTTCACTAAAGTACTGTACCTTGGGCATGGCAAGCTCTATAGAAGAACTTTCTCATCAGTTAGAGGCCTATCTCCTAAAACTTCCGGGGCCATCCAAGCTTAATCCAGACGTGATCTCACAGCGTTCCTGAGGTCCACCTTGACCGCATAATAAGGTCGGTTCCAGTCGGGTGTTCCCATGTCGGTGTCCGATGCTTCCTGCATGGTCACTCGAAACCGGCAGACATCAAGTGGTTGCATGGCTCCCATAATGCACAGTCTTGCGACACAAAACTGCTTTGTTCATCTGCCAACCAGACACAGCAAACACACAGGCACTTCCCTTGATGTGACAGCACATCATACACACAGGCACATTCCACACAACACACACAACACAACACACACAACCTTTGTCGCGCACAACACACACCACCACACAACACACGACACACACACACACACACACACACACCCACACACACACACACACACACGAACGAACACGCTGACACACACACACCAACACACACACACACACACACACACACACACACACACACACACGAACGAACACGCTGACACCACACACACACAACACACGAACGAACACGCTGACACACACACACACAACACTCACACACACACACACACACACACACACACACACACACACACACACAACACACACACACACACACACACACACACACACACCACACACACACACACACACACACACACACACACACACAAAACACACACACACACACCACACACACACACACACACACACACACACACACACACACACACACACCACACACACACACACACCACACACAACACACACGAACGAACACACACCAACCTATCCTGCAGCCAAACAGGGCTTTACCTGCGGTCTGGCAGGAGGTACAGCTTGCAGTAGGGATTGCGGAATTTCCCCTCGTCAGTCAGAGACAGTTCAATGGCACTGATGATGGTGACAATCAGCTGCTGGCTCTGTACATCGTACCACAGCTTGATCTGAAATCCACATCGCACACCCCTGTCAGGTCTTGGCACAGACTACAGGGATAGGGATGTCCGTCACCGTGATCACGATTTTCTTGTGTTTTTCTTTTTCCCCAGGAGTAGTGCTGCTGAGGTCAACAAGAAGCAATTCAACTGCCGTCACTGACACTGGCTAGAATGCGTTTTTGTAATGTACCTCTGTGTGTGTGTGTGTGTGTGTGTGTGTGTGTGTGTGTGTGTGTGTGTGTGTGTTGTGTGTGTGGTGTGTGTGTGAGCGTGTGTAAGCGCGCATGTATGTGTATGTGCATGTGTGTGTGCACCCATGCTTGTGTATATGCCTTGTATTTGTGTTAGGCCGCTACCTGTGTAGTAGCCATAGGGGTGAGAGTTGAGGGAAAAAAGTATTGGCTTGTAGCCCAGAAAGTATGATGATCTTTGATCTTTTTGATCATATACATATCAAAAGTCACAATAACAGTACTGTGTTTGTTTAATGGAGTAAAAAACCATCTAAAATCAGAATCCTCCACTTCATGTCCCCTGCAGTCTGCAGAGAGGCCTCAGGTGCTTGATTTCTCCTCCAATTAACCAGTGAAGCTGACTGCTGCTGGTCGGTTTATTATATCATGTGATGTAGCAAGGACTGAAAGTTTATTCTGGAACTGTTGACTGAGATTGAGAATCCTCTCAAAAGTATGGTCACAGATGATTTAATTAATAATGAATACTTATATAGCGCCTATTCTCGGCTAGAGGCCAAGCTCTAAGCGCTTTACAATCAACACTCGTTTACACAACGGGCTGCCTACCTGGGTAGTGCCGACTGAAGAGCTGCCAGCTGGCGCTTCATTCAGTCGTTTCCCGTGTCATCCAGTCAGTATCGTTCAATATCGATCACTCATTTTCCATACTTCCTTCATTCTTTCCATTTCTCACGCAGGGTGCATGCTATGTGTAACGTGTCATCCATACCAACGGCCAAACTGGCCTACTCTTCCGAAAGTTGGTGATGGGATTTTACGTGTGTGCAAGATGTTATGCATGCGTTCACACACGGAACCTCGGTTTATAGTCTCATTCGAAGGACTGGATTTAGATTAACCATCATCATCACTCTTGGAATGTGTCCTGTCTGACCAATCATCAGTCACTGGTCACATGTCACCGTCTGGTGTGTAACCTGCTACAAAAATTCTCACATTGTACTGTGAAAAACCTGCATGTGTCTGCATGTGAGGAAAGGTTCAAGCAACAGCAGGTCTTCACAGATGATCTGGGGAACTGGATTAACCCTTTAAACTTCACCCACATCTGATGCTGCTGTGGTACAGACTTCCAGTCCCTTACAGACTAGAGTTCTCACCAGTCTGTTATGGGTTCGTCCACATGACACTGCCTCTATGTAACCCTATGTACATTTTGCCTCACCTGTAATCTGTCCCGCCTGTATTTTGACCCACATGAACCTTTTTCCTCGTCTTTACTTCATTCTGCCCATCTTTTGTTCCGCCCCTACTTTGTCTCACCTCTATTTTGCCGGACACTTGCTTGCGAGAAAGGGACTGATGATCAGCCGGTGGTCGAATGGTCAGGTTGGGGTGGCGGTCTGAATGACGATGATCTCGATCTCCGTGACGATCAGGGATGGCATCAATCCCATAATCTGCAACAGGAACATAACCAATGGTAATGTTGGTCAGAACACAAAAATGGATATTGTCTGTAACAACATAACAATGGATATTGTCTGTAACTACATAACAGTGGATATTGTCTGTAACAACATAACAATGGATATTGTCTGTAACAACATAACAATGGATACTGTCTGTAACAACATAACAATGGATATTGTCTGTAACAACATAACAACGGATATTGTCTGTAACTACATAACAGTGGATATTGTCTGTAACAACATAACAATGGATATTGTCTGTAACAACATAACACTGGATACTGCCTGTAACAACATAACAATGGATATTGTCTGTAACAACATAACAATGGATATTGTCTGTAACAACATAACAATGGATATTGTTGTCAAAACATGATCGATACTGTCCATGAGAACACACCAGAAGATACCGTCTGAACACAACAGACCTCATTTGTCAGAACACAATGAATTTTGTCAGTTAAAGGTCAATGACAGATGCTGTCTGTCTGAACACAAACACAGATATTGCCTGCCAGAAACAACGGTGGATGCTGCTTGTCTCACCACAATGGATTTCATCTGCAGAACAATGGATACCCACTGCCAAAATATTACAACAGATCCTGTCTGTCTGAACACAGCAACGAAAACTGATCTTTCAGAACACAAACAAGGATACCATTTGCCAGAAGAACCTTAGCAAATCTGTTGTTAGTAAAGTATTTATCTATTCATCTAACTGACCTGCCAGAAAAACCTTAACACATCTTTTATTAGTACAGTATTTATCTATTTATCTAACTGTAACCCCTATAGACTGGACTCTGGAGTAAGCAGATGTGGTAGTGCTTACATGGTCTAGTCCCCAAGCGGAGAAACTTCCATGATGAAACTGAAAACACTGTGTGTGTGTGTGTATGTACATGTGCGTGCGCACACGTGCCTGCGTGCTTGCATGCGTGTGTGTGTACATGTGTGTGTGTTTGTGTGTGTGCATGTGTGTGTGTGTGCACATGTGTAGGTGCATGCGTGCTTGCATGCATGTGTGTGTGTGTGTGTGTGTGTGTGTGTGTGTGTGTGTGTGTGTGTGTGTGTGTGTGTGTGTGTGTGTACGTTTTCATGCTGTGCATATTCATCCATGATGCATGTGTTTGTGCATGTGTATGTAGACTGCTTTGTCTCAATAGCAAACGAATCAAGATGTTTATGCAGCAATGGAACACCACTAAAGCAAAATACACCTCTGTATGGAAGAAGGCAATACTAAGTTCAAACAAAAGTACAGTAAGAATATCTCGGTGTCAGAATTTCATTGATGCCATATCATGTCACGATCTGGTATGTCAAATTACATGCAGAATATGACACCAACGCTGAGTCCGGGTGTTGTACGTTAAATGGATGCTGAAATGGCTGATAAATGTAGACAAATAATTTTGCCTCCCAAGGACAACATATGAGCATGTTTTTAATGCTGAATAAATCGAGGGTGCAGACAGAATAAAGAAATGTATTCCAATGCTATCAGGGATGGGGGCATTGCAACACATTATAATTAAAGGAACTGAGTCAAAAACCCCAAAAATACTAACTTTACTATTATGAAGCTGTTCAACTGCACCACACCCATCTCAAAAAATACTAACTTTACTGTTATGAAGCTGTTCAACTGCACCACACACCCATCTCAATAAATACTAACTTTACTGTTATGAAGCTGTTCAACTGCACCACACACCATCTCAATAAATACTAACTTTACTGTTATGAAGCTGTTCAACTGCACCACACACCCATCTCAATAAATACTAACTTTACTGTTATGAAGCTGTTCAACTGCACCACACACCCATCTCAATAAATACTAACTTTACTGTTATGAAGCTGTTCAACTGCACCACACACCATATCAATAAATACTAACTTTACTATTATGAAGCTGTTCAACTGCACCACACACCATCTCAATAAATACTAACTTTACTGTTATGAAGCTGTTCAACTGCACCACACCCATCTCAATAAATACTAACTTTACTATTATGAAGCTGTTCAACAGCACCACACCCATCTCAATAAATACTAACTTTACTATTATGAAGCTGTTCAACTGCACCACACCCATCTCAATAAATACTAACTTTACTATTATGAAGCTGTTCAACTGCACCACACCCATCTCAATAATTACTAACTTACTATTATGAAGCTGTTCAACTGCACCACACCCATCTCAATAAATACTAACTTTACTATTATGAAGCTGTTCAACTGCACCACACACCCATCTCAATAAATACTAACTTTACTATTATGAAGCTGTTCAACTGCACCACACCCATCTCAATAAATACTAACTTTACTATTATGAAGCTGTTCAACTGCACCACACCCATCTCAATAAATACTAACTTTACTATTATGAAGCTGCTCAACTGCACCACACCCATCTCAATAAATACTAACTTTACTGTTATGAAGCTGTTCAAATGCACCACACCCATCTCAATAAATACTAACTTTACTGTTATGAAGCTGTTCAACTGCACCACACACCCATCTCAATAAATACTAACTTTACTGTTATGAAGCTGTTCAACTGCACCACACACCATCTCAATAAATACTAACTTTACTGTTATGAAGCGTTCAACTGCACCACACACCATCTCAATAAATACTAACTTTACTGTTATGAAGCTGTTCAACTGCACCACACACCATCTCAATAAATACTAACTTTACTGTTATGAAGCTGTTCAACTGCACCACACACCCATCTCAATAAATACTAACTTTACTATTATGAAGCTGTTCAACTGCACCACACACCATCTCAATAAATACTAACTTTACTGTTATGAAGCTGTTCAACTGCACCACACACCCATCTCAATAAATACAAACTTTACTGTTATGAAGCTGTTCAACTGCACCACACACCCATCTCAATAGAAAACAGCTCACTATAAATCATCCCCCACAATCTTATTCCAACAGAAATTGACAAGGAAAAAATTTGCTCCTGTTTCTTAATCATTAAGCCTTTAAACGTTCAGGTATTAACCTATGGCTAAAAGATGTCAATCCCACAGTCTACTGGATGTATGAACACTGTCAGATTAATCGTGTCCCGGGCACTGCATTCAGTCAGGAGCACAGCCCCCTCATTCTCCTGCCTTCACAAATTCCCTGCACTGCATTCAGTCAGGAAGGAGCACAGCACAGCCCCCTCATTCTCCTGCCTTCACAAATTCCCTGCACTGAATTCAGGAAGGAGCACAGCACAGCCCCTCATTCTCCTGCCTTCACAAATTCCCTGCACTGAATTCAGGAAGGAGCACAGCACAGCCCCTCATTCTCCTGCCTTCACAAATTCCCTGCACTGCATTCAGTCAGGAAGGAGCACAGCACAGCCCCTCATTCTCCTGCCTTCACAAATTCCCTGCACTGCATTCAGGAAGGAGCACAGCACAGCCCCTCATTCTCCTGCCTTCACAAATTCCCTGCACTGAATTCAGGATGGGGCACAGCTCCCTCATTCTCCTGCATTCACAAATTCCCTGCACTGAATCAGACACCCATTTCCTGCTGAGTGGACTGAAAGAATGTTCAAGCAGTAATAAATCTGATATGTCACAAGCGGTTCACGCTGACCACTGTCAGCTCTTCAGCCAAAAGCTGGAACCATGTGACTGCATGCCCCCCTCCTGCAGTTGTTTTCCACCTCAGTTACAACTTTCAGACATATTTCTATATGTGTTCCTTGAATTTGTGCATATTCTTCTATTTGAAAAGTGCAAACAGCATGTATTAGGGGAAAAAAAGAGAAACATGCAACAATGAAAATGACACACTGCGCATCCTTTCTGCAGGAAAAAAGGTGCATGGAATCAAATGCATGGTCCAGGAAAGGGTTCTGAAACGTTAATGTATGAACAGAATGAGTGCCAAGGATTGTGACTGAATTGATGCCAAGGATTGCGTCACACAGAAAAAGAAGTTGCATCCAGCTGACCAAACTGCATGCCAAGTGACAGATAAAGTGAGGTTGTGGCAAGGTGAGGGCTATGCCTCTGGTTGCAACACGGGGAAATCACTGGTATACAACTGCACACTTACTGAATACAAATCATTATCAAATACATCAAGAAACAAAGTAAACAAATCAAGCAATCTACTGTACAAAAATGCCCTGTGCAACATCACTCATCTTTTCATTACAACCCTGTCAAACACACACTGAAAGTGAACCACAAACAAACACAGTCAGAAACTGCTGAACTTGACTACAACGAACAAAGTGCTTGGCACTTCGACATCAAATGTTCTGCGATCAGTCCCAACAAAATCACACCAACAACCAAAAATTGTGGCATGGTGGTTAACACCACATGTTCACTTTTAAAAAAGCTGCTGGTTCAATCCCTATGTAGAGCAGGTCACAACCAGACCAGACAGTGAAGAAGTCTTCACACTGAGTGAGTACAGAGCTGTGGTGGATGAGGTGTCCCCTGCTCTGCTGCTGGAGCCCCTGCCTCCCCAGCCCTTCTCTACAGCTGTGGTGGATGAGGTATCCCAGCCCTTCTCTACAGCTGTGGTGGATGAGGTGTCCCCTGCTCCCCAGCCCTTCTCTACAGCTGTGGTGGATGAGGGGTCCCCTCAACCCCAGCCCTTCTCTACAGCTGTGGTGGATGAGGTGTCCCCTCCTCCCCAGCCCTTCTCTACAGCTGTGGTGGATGAGGTGTCCCCTCCTCCCCAGCCCAGACATGCCTACCCCAAAATTTGCTCATCAGGAACAAATGTCTCAGAAATCAGGAACACAGGATTTTTGTCAGGAACAGACAGTTCAACCATGAGCGACGGAAAAGTCACACTTGCACACAGAGCAAAATCCGAATGTTTGCCCCTTCTGTCCAGGTCTTAAACAGGCCACTTCTCGGAATAATCCGTTTTGAAAGCCTGCATTCGTCGTGGTTTTTTCACATCCCGTGGTGGAGTTTCAGAACGATCTTCAGACGAACCACACTGATCGCTTTGCTTCCTCTTGCTGGCCATTTTGAAACTTGAATGCCTGCACCTACTAGGCCTAGGCCTAGCACAGCCAGCGAGCTTGAAGGGAAGTGAAGTGAAGAGGGTCAACCAATCAGAAAACTTGGTTTACAAAGCGTTTCCCATTGCGCATGCTCGAACTCACACTTGGTGAAGGCAAGCCAAAATTCCCCCCCCCCCCCCCCCCCCCCCCCCTTCACGAAATTTTCCACGGCGATTTTTTTTCTCCGGAGCATACTTTCGATAACCGTACTTTCCGGACTAAGGGATATTTTTTACTTAGATCCGGATCAAATACGGCTGCTTAGGAACGGTAGGCAACTCTGCCAGCCCTTCTCTACAGCTGTGGTGGATGAGGTGTCCCCTCCTCCCCAGCCCTTCTCTACAGCTGTGGTGGATGAGGTGTCCCCTCCTCCCCAGCCCTTCTCTACAGCTGTGGTGGATGAGGTGTCCCCTCCTCCCCAGCCCTTCTCTACAGCTGTGGTGGATGAGGTGTCCCCTCCTCCCCAGCCCTTCTCTACAGCTGTGTATCCCAGCCAATTGACGACCAACATGTGTATCCAGCCAATTGACGACCAACAGGTGTATCCCAGCCAATTGACGACCAACATGTGTATTTTTTTTCTATTCCTAAGCTGCGTGACCAGCAATATGAACTCCTCTTCATCCCACTTTGATTCCATGCACTGATGCCCTGCAGTTTTGTGTCCTTTAGTGACTGAGGTTTCAGTGTCTACAGGAGTTCCAGACATGCGGTCTCCCTCCATGGAAATGGTGCGGACACTCACTGCACCGACTCCGACACACGGCTGCTAGAGCTGTGGGCTGAACTGGGCAGACACCAATCTCCTAAGCTGAGTTTCTTCCGCTTCGTAAACAGGTCTCTCTAAAAGGACTGCTCAGCTTTCTGACAACCACAACACACATCTGGATCTCCCTGATCTGCTTGATACATCGCGAAAGAAAATGGGCATGACTGTTTTGTCATGTCAGCTTAATCCAAAGTGGATGTCCATTGCATCATTAGTGTCATCTCCATCCAGATTGATTATTGTAACATGAATTTTTTATTAAAAAGAAACGAAGAAAAATAAAAAGAAAGATTCCAAATTCACTGACATAGATGGTGCTAAAGAGGCACACCAAAACCTAACTCTGGGTAAAAAGTCAAGTGGTTTCCAGATCTGCAGTGTTTTGCTTACACACCAAAGCACTCTTCCTGACGGAAAAAGAGTTTCTCTCTGTTCTGGTTGTGCAGTGACAGCCAAGAACCCCAGCTGGCTGACTGGGCTGAAGTCTGGAATGACGAGATGTACCACTCCTCAGCCTGCAGCTCCTGAGGACATGGTGTTCACATACCTGGAGTCTGAATGGGAATGGAGGACACTTACAACTGCTCACTCCCAGTGCTTAAGGTTGCCTGACAAGAACGTTGGCTCTAAACAAGGTCATGGTCTCAGAACAGGTTCCAGACACACAGATTCTTCTTCTTTTCTGTGTTTCTGTATGAAAAACTCAGCTCATTCTTATAACATTCACGTTTTTTTTCAAACTAGACCTAAACAAGTTGGGGGTGGGGGTGGGGGAACCCACCTCATGACAGTTACTTATTACTTGTCCATGGACAGGGAAGTCAATGGACAGACCCCCCCCCCCCCCCCCCCCCCCCCCCCATCTACTTCGGGAGTTCATTCCCAAAGGCTAACTCCAATGATTCAACTTTATTTTGCCACCTCTCTCATCAGCAGTACAAAATTAGATGAAGGCCTGTATATCGTTGGGTAAGTGCTGGAAACATCTTTACAACACATGGTAAGAGACATTAAACATTCAACAATTTCTGTCCCATTTCTTGCCCACTACAGCCTTTTTTTCTCATTTGTTCATGCGTCTTCATTTAATTTACTTACAAATGAACAGAGTTTGTGAAAATTTTGAACGAAGGAAATGAAGTCGTTAAAAAGATGACAAAACTCATCCATGCGTGTGCACTTTCCCCTCTAAATACACCCCCTTCTCTCCCCTTTTTTTTCTCCTGTATCCTCCCTCCCTTCCACCCTCACTGCCCCCCCCCCCCTCATCCCCCCCCCTTCATGTACTGTTGTGAAAAAATAAAAAACAAAATTCATTACAATAAAATATGCAATGCTGAAAGGATTTAGAAAAAAAGTTTTCATCACAATATCACGACTCCACATTGTTAGTAACATATGCAAGATAAAATTATCTCCTTTCCTGCACAATGCATGCACATGCATGCACACACAAACAGACAGAGATGTTCAGAGTCAATCATACATGCCCCTTTCTTGAGAGACTATAGAATCCTTCCCTTCCTTCTTCTGTCTCTTCCCATTTCATACTAAACAATTCAAAACAAACAGTTCACAAACACACACACACACAATACAAACACACACTAACATACAGAACTTTGCAAACCAGGATGGACACTTGAAACCATGCATGCTACAAGCGTGCTGCAGTGAAAACCGAGCTGTGCGCACGTCACTGGTGGAATGAAAACACAGGCAAAGGCAATCAGAAAGGACCACAGAGAAAAACAGGTGGTAACCATTGAGCACACAGAGGGTCTGTAAGCCTTACCACGCAGCACCACACGTCTAGGACTGCGCTGAAAGCGTTGGACTGTTTGCACCACGGAAGCAGCTAAGCACACACACACACACACACAACCCTTCAGGCACAAAAGCAGTGACCAACGGAAAAAAAAAAAGTAACGTGAGATGGTGGAAGGACAAGGTGAACATCTCACACACAACACAAATCTGAACAGATTGTCTAGGGTGGGAAAACTCCACTACCATCAACTGGACTCCATGACATGTTAGTAGTGTCAACAACAGAAGACAATATCCATAGCTTTTTGTTCGTTTGTTGTAGCCCAACCATTCTATTTGGACAGATGCATCATACAGCTGACTAACTTGACAAGATAACAAGGTACACACACCACAGTGGAGGACAAAGGTTAGCACAGAAAACAAAATGGCGAAACTGCATGGTTCATTTTCACACCCCAGAAAGACACAAATCTGTGGAGGACTACTGGTGACAAAGGTTTCAAGCAAGCAGTTTTAATCATTACAATTTAATCCTCAAGACTGTCTCTCTCTCTATCCGACAAACATTTTTTTCTTTAAAACATAGTCATTTATAATATCAGATAACATGTGAAGCCTATTTTAGGATGCTTTGTACTTGATGAGCCTTTGTTTACCTTTGTAAGGCATGTAAGTGGTGGCCGAGACAAAGACTGGCCAAGGCAGAAGGAAACAGAGCAGACAGAAGGAATACGACAGACAGACACATGGATAGGGAGGGTTGAACCGTGGCAGTCAACTTGAAGTGCTGAAATAATCTCCACCAATGTCCACAGACAACTACATACTGGAAAGACCTACAATCCTTTATAAAGATTTCTGCACACTGAAATTTCTACAATCCTCTGCAAAGACACCTGCAGACTGAACAGACCTACAATCCTGTACAGAGATATCTAGACACTGACAGAATCTTCATACCTCTATTATAATATATTGCAAACTGTCAAGACCTTTAAATGCAGTACAATGGCCAACTATAAATTGGCAAGATCTTAAACGCTGTTCAATGGCATACTAAAACTGGAAAGACCTACAATCTTGTACAATGGCATACTACAAAACAGAGAAGATCTTAAATGCTGTACAATGACATGCTAAAAACTGGCAAGACCTACAATCCTGTACAATAGCATGATTAACTGGCATGACCACAATCCTGTACAATAGCATGTATTAACTGTCATGACCTACAATCCTGTACAATAGAAGAAAAAGAAACACCCGAAGGTGCTGGGGAGGACCCAGAGAAGCACCGTCTTCACCCGCCTTTAGAGCAGTCCTGTACCACCCTTGGAGGCCTGCGCTGTGTTGACGATAGGTACAGGCACGCGCAGGACACTCCATTAAGATATCAAGGGACATAACTGCTCCTGAACAGAGGTAAATTAGACTACAGGATGCAGTCATAACAGCCTTAAAGTAGCATCCCCATGGGTGTACCAGCCCGTATTTCATGACTGCAGAGCCCACCGGCGAAAAACACCACCCCCTCCAGCTGCCGAGCACACCCCCACAGACCCAACCACCCCTGCCCACGGACAGATGAAGACGGTGCCACTCCAGATACAGCCAAGCTTTCGCCATAACGGTCTTATGTGCCCTCAAGAGAGAATCCAAAGTTGTAGTCTTTCCCACTGTCAACAGACTTTCCTGTGGTCAGTGGGTCTTTCCCCACCGTCACTGACCTTCTCCAGGTCAGCCTAGTTAAGGCAAAGAAGAAAAGAAACACCCGAAGGTGCTGGGGAGGACCCAGAGAAGCACCGTCTTCACCCGCCTTTAGAGCAGTCCTGTACCACCCTTGGAGGCCTGCGCTGTGTTGACGATAGGTACAGGCACGCGCAGGACACTCCATTAAGATATCAAGGGACATAACTGCTCCTGAACAGAGGTAAATTAGACTACAGGATGCAGCTCATAACAGCCTTAAAGTAGCATCCCCATGGGTGTACCAGCCCGTATTTCATGACTGCAGAGCCCACCGGCGAAAAACACCACCCTCCAGCTGCCGAGCACACCCCACAGACCCAACCACCCCTGCCCACGGACAGATGAAGACGGTGCCACTCCAGACACAGCCAAGCTTTCGCCATACGGTCTTATGTGCCCTCAAGAGAGAATCCAAAGTCATGTATTAACTGTCATGACCTACAATCCTGTACAATAGCATGTATTAACTGGCATGACCTACAATCCCTTAAAATGGCATACTGGCAGGACCTCAGGTGAAGTACAATGGCATACTACAAACCGACAAAACCACCAACCCTTTACAATGGCTTACTACAAGCTGACAAAACCATAAATGATGTACAATGGCACATTACCGACTGACAAGACATAAACTTGAGTGCAATGGCATACTCCAAACTGGCAATATCTTTCAACAAGACCTGCAGTCCAGTACAATGGCATACTTTTAAAGGACAAGACCTACCATCCTGTACAATGGCATACTTTAAAAGGACAAGACCTAACATCCTGTACAATGGCATACTTTTAAAGGACAAGACCTACCATCCTGTACAATGGCATACTTTTAAAGGACAAGACCTAACATCCTGTACTATGGCATACTTTTAAAGGACAAGACCTACCATCCTGTACAATGGCATACTTTTAAAGGACAAGACCTACCATCCTGTACAATGGCATACTTTAAAAGGACAAGACCTACCATCCTGTACAATGGCATACTTTTAAAGGACAAGACCTACCATCCTGTACAATGGCATACTTTAAAAGGACAAGACCTACCATCCTGTACAATGGCATACTTTTTAAGGACATGACATACCATCCTGTAGATTGATTTGCAACAAATTGTGAGACCTCAAACACAGTCATCTACAAAGTAACAACACTAACAATACTGCACAAAGTCAACAACATGACAACACTAACAATACTGCACAAAGTCAACAACATGACAACACTAACAATACTGCACAAAGTCAACAACATGACAACACTAACAATACTGCACAAAGTCAACAAACTGACAACACTAACAATACTGCACAAAGTCAACAACATGACAACACTAACAATACTGCACAAAGTCAACAAACTGACAACACTGCACACAAAGTCAACAACATGACAACACTAACAATACTGCACAAAGTCAACAACATGACAACACTAACAATACTGCACAAAGTCAACAACATGACAATACTAACAACCCTTGACACTGGTGCTTACAAGCTGACAAGACCTGTGATCTTACAGACAGACATCTGCAAACTTGCAAGACCTGTGATCCTACAGACAGACATCTGCAAACTAGCAAGACCTGTGATCCTACAGACAGACATCTGCAAACTTGCAAGACCTGTGATCCTACAGACAGACATCTGCAAACTAGCAAGACCTGTGATCCTACAGACAGACATCTGCAAACTAGCAAGACCTTGAAGAAAGACATCGACACCGACTGGACCCTGATCCTGTGCAAAGACCTCTACAGATTAACAAGACCTCCAGTCCTGTTCAGTGACTGGACCCTGATCCTGTGCAAAGACCTCCACAGATTAACAAGACCTCCAATCCTGTTCAGTGACAGGATCTTGACCCTGTGCAAAGACCTCTACAGATTAACAAGACCTCCAATCCTGTTCAGTGACAGGATCTTGACCCTGTGGAAAGACCTCTACAGATTAACAAGACCTCCAATCCTGTTCAGTGACAGGATCTTGACAAAACCTTCAGCCACACAAAGCACAAAGGATCAGCTTGGTGTTAACACACACACACACACACACACACACACACACACACACACACAGAGAAAAGCATCAACAACAGCAAAAATCTCAGCAACAGCATCTAAACCCACGATAAATGACAGGACTGGACAACACGCAGTGAACATTTTGGGGTACCGAATAGTGATATTAACACAGCAGGACACAGTGAAACAGCTATGAATTTCTGCCACTCTATTCAACCACTAAATGCACTGTGACGACACGAGGGAATGAACAAAAAATAGTGCTCTCCCCTAAAATACTTCGGAATCTGTCCCCAAAGACCTCCAGAAATCTTTTTTTTAAACTGGGAGAGGCGGGAGAGGGGTGGGGAGCACTTGGAGTTTGTGCATGTGTGGTGTGGTGTGTGTGTGTGTGTGTGTGTGTGTGTGTGTGTGTGTGTGTGTGTGTGTGCGTGTGTGTGTGCATGCGTGTGTGTGTTTTAAATGAGAGAAAGAGTCGCAATTGGGAAGTTACTCAAACTTGGACAAAAACAAAAATGTTCCAGACAAAGAAGTCACTGACCATTTTACTCTAAGTGCTAAACCTGGTCATTAGTGAGGGTCGTTTCTGTGATGCACAGTAATGCATCCGCCAAACCCACCGGTCACCAACATCCACTGCTGGACAAATGCCAACAAACCAGCTGCACTGGGCTGCAGGGGTGTTAGTCAATCCACTTTGAATAACAACTTCCCTTTTCCAATGATATGCAGAGGTGATGTTGAGCCGTCTGGTCAGTGGTCAGAAACAGTGCACTTTACGGCTGAAAGCTTGACCAAACTTCCTCATGGCCACAGAACACTGGTTTATTCTTGCTGCAGTTTGTCTCTGAAAACTGGCACCAATAAAGATTCTGAATATGATTTCCATAATGACTGATTTGACAGTAATGAAAATGTTCATTTTCAAGGCCGTACTGCAGGATGGAGGCCTGATCGAAGCGGATTGGATTCATTTCTATCTTTCAAAAGGGTTCAGAAAAATAAGTTTCCTTTCAGAACATCTGTACTTTTCCTTGCGCACTGGGTTAGTACTAAAGAAGTTATAAGTGAAGAGAAACACATGGCCTTTTCCCAAAGCAGTGCTGGAGCCACTGGCCAAGCTCAGACAGCATCTGCTGTCAAAGGATGTAAGAGGGTGAATCCTAGGAGATGGGGTCTGTCTATGGAGGTCTATGGTGACTGTGACCACAGTGAATACTGCACACTGACTATCACTGGCAGTAGCTGGTGAAGAATGGCTGTGAAACAGGGCAGATTAACGTTACATACAACGTGATGAAGACAAAAAAAAGGTGCTATGAAAAAAAGGTGCTGTCCTGTTCTATTTATCATACTGCGTGTGCAGACATTGATCCAGTGGAAATCGCTTCAAATGGCACTACTTTGGGTCAGTTAAAAACATACAGCATGAAACGGACGTCACATAAATCAGGTGATTTTGACAGAACTGTTCAATGATAACTCCATCTCAAATGAACATATCATTCTGTTTAAAAACATCTGTTTCATACATAGGAGTGTTGACGGTATGCCAAATTCCACGCCATTCTCTCCAAAACATACCCTCAAAAAAGTTATTCAAAATGAAGGAAAATCATAACATCTGCAATGTAAGGGTGGAGACAAGTGCAAGAATGAAAGAATATTCATCTGCCATCACCACTGTCTCCCATCTGATTGTTTGCAACGTTTTAAAAAAGTGAACTCTGCCAGACATTAATACACAGCTCATCTTGAACCAGACAAAGTACCTGCTGATTTAATCTAATCTAGCATGTGTAATTCCTAAACTTGTTCTGTCACAAATAGCAATCAGTGACGACAGAGTCGTTAACCATGGCAAAAACCACTGTAATTCCAGTGAATAATAAAAAGGTTCCCATATGATCACTGGTTTTGTAATGTGTTTTGACACAAAACAAACTGTAGTGGAAATGCAGCAAAATCTGTGGTTATAAAGACCTCCAGAAATCTTTTCTTTTCAAGTGAGGGTAGTGGTGGTGAGGGTCTGTACAGGAACAGTCTTAAAACTTTATCTGCCCAAAGACAACAAAAAATTCCAGAAAGAAAAATAAATCTTTCACTCTTTTTGAATTGCCCAATGATTGCTTCCCTCATAATATGCTTTATACTGGCTGTGTTGTTTTTTTTTTTCTTACAGGTTTAAAAGAACATTCCTTCATAGAAAAGAAAAAATAAAAACCAAATGCAAGTACCTTACAGCTTTGAAATTTTGTGGTAATGTGGGTGATAGAATGGACCAACGAATGGCAAAGTTTCAAAGGTGCATAATTCTTCACTGACCAGTTCATTACAAGGAAAACAAATGCACTTTGTGCACAAATGACAGACAGTGGGTGACTTTTCTCATTTAATACAAATTTCACAGACGTGGTTTTCTGTAACCATAGACACTTCTAAATTGCAGAAATGGATTTTTCAAATGTATATGGACGTCCATGCTGATTTTTCAACGTGTAAGTCTCTGTATTTGCTGAAACTGAAGATGCTACCTTGTCGAGCAAAAAAATGAGAAGGCACTGCTGTGTGACACTGCATTTGCATATACAATAATTTAAACTAGGTTTTCACATCTATATTAGTACACCAGGACTTTCAAATGGCAGTGGAACAGAGCTGTGCTGCTTAGTTTTGTACAACCAATGAACATGGAACTTAAACCCTAGACACACTGTAACACAGCATTGTGACAAAACATTCTGTTCATGAGGCACACTTTATGGGATACACCTTAGCGAAGAAAGAGTTTTAAAAATAGAAGTCACAGCCCTTTCAACCAGTGCTAATAAACCAACGACACAGCCCTGTTTTACTCACAGCCCTTTCAACCAGTGCTGATAAAGCAACGATACAGCCCTGTTTTACAACACTCTGCACAAAAAACGAGCGGAAAGTGGTGGGACCGCTTGCCAGAGTTCAATGAGAAATTCAAAGTTGAATCAGCAGACTGTAACAGAGGTAGCAAGTGCAAGCATTTCCATTAATGTTAGTGCCACCACCTCTTCATCTAAAATCTGTTCCAAATATCTGTATCTCCAAGACAGATAACCCCTTTCACACTTCTGACTTCTCCCTGCGAAAGGACACTATCAAAGCAGAGCTAACTTACTGGCGATGTGGCGAAGTGGTTAGCGTCGCGGACTCCCGGCTGGGAGGTCGTGGGTTCGAATCCCATCAGAGTCATGTGGGTTTTTTTCTGCCCCGACCGGCTCCTACCCAGAGTTGAGTTTGCTGCGGACTCAGTTGGGAAGACTGGGACCACACAGTCGAGTTTCATCCACTTAATGGATGCGTTTCTGAGAGTGTTACTCAAATTTAATGACCAACACTGCAGGTGCCTGTATCTCTCGGGCCTGGTTGATGCCAGGATATATTATGAAAGGAAGCGTAGAGTACAGCCCTGT
This sequence comes from Conus ventricosus, assembly GCA_018398815.1. Lineage (NCBI taxonomy): Eukaryota > Metazoa > Mollusca > Gastropoda > Neogastropoda > Conidae > Conus > Conus ventricosus. Next base: position 41,211,619 of record CM031622.1, read on the forward strand.
CATGTAGTCTCAGACCGAAATGGAAATCCGTAGCATCATCTTAATCATCCTCATTCCCATTCATCAGCATTAAAAAAAAAATGTCTCAAATTCTGTGGCCCTTCATACCCTGCTCTCATGGTGACCTCAGTTTCGATGCCCTCTCCGTGTCTGTGGCCTTGGTTTGCTTCCGTCGGGGTCACCGGTATCGGCGAGTCCATGGGGGCTGTCGTTGGACGGACGTGGTGGCGCCCTCCGGAGGGAGAGCTCACTCATGCCGGCTCCGCGACTAAGCAATTATTGTCGTCAGTAGGGGCTTAGTAGGTGGTGTCCTGCGTATGTTAGATCAGAACAGGCGCCACTGAACACCACCGAAGTGACTCGGCAGCAGTGCAGTGTCTCCTCCGGTGGGTTGCCTCATGACGACTTGACATTGACTGCTCCCTGTGGATTGCTGGTGCCGGGGCTGCGGCGGGGCCGGCCGGGTTATGGCTGTGGACGGGGTGTCGGAATGAGCGGCATGGGTGCACTGCCTCTGAGGTAGCGCAGAGGTTGGGACAGCAAAAAAAAAATAAAAAAACTTACTGGCGATGTTTTTCTGTTTCATTCACAGTGCCTGTACAGGACCTCAAGGCTAACACACAATGCTTCTGTGTTTTTCATTTGTTTGCGCCGTTCCTTTGGCAGTCTAGTATTCCCACTTTTATTATCTCACAGCCATGTTTACCCTTCACAAACCTGAGTGTACTATGCAGTGAATATTAACGATTTGACAGAGCTGATAGGGCCCATAGTGGTCAGTTCTGATAGAAACAACATAAACCGACACTGAAATTGTTGAACAGTGTCATCTGAGGCTAAAATGTGTGATCTCAGTGTATGCACAACGAAATGCCCAAGGCCCTTTTACACCTACAGCAATACAAAAGATTCACAGTCAGATTCTTCAAGTGACCTCTTTCTTGATGCCATCCTAAACAGCAATGACAGTCCTCCAAAATCAGTTTTTGCTCAGTGCCATTCAGCAATATGAAGGCTGACATAGCTGCAGTGGTACAGTGCTACTATGAGCATATTCCATTGCGGTGGAAGTTCATTGTATTGAACCAGCTAGTTGTGTTTACAACAGCTTAATGAGGCCACATAAAAGCTTCCTTCCAAATAACATAGTGGCGATGTCTAAAGTGAAAGGCAGTGTAAGAAAGTGGCGATGTCTAAAGTGAAAGGCAGTGCAAGAAAGTGGCGATGTCTAAAGTGAAATGCAGTGTAAGAAAGTGGCGATGTCTAAAGTGAAATGCAGTGTAAGAAAGTGGCGATGTTTAAAGTGAAAGGCAGTGTAAGAAAGTGGCGATGTCTAAAGTGAAATGCAGTGTAAGAAAGTTGCGATGTCTAAAGTGAAACGTAGTGTAAGAAAGTGGCGATGTCTAAAGTGAAAGGCAGTGTAAGAAAGTGGCGATGTCTAAAGTGAAATGCAGTGTAAGAAAGTGGCGATGTCTAAAGTGAAATGTAGTGTAAGAAAGTGGCGATGTCTAAAGTGAAATGCAGTGTAAGAAAGTGGCGATGTCTAAAGTGAAATGTTGTGTAAGAAAGTGGCGATGTCTAAAGTGAAAGGTAGTGTAAGAAAGTGGCGATGTCTAAAGTGAAATGCAGTGTAAGAAAGTGGCGATGTCTAAAGTGAAATGCAGTGTAAGAAAGTGGTGATGTCTAAAGTGAAAGGCAGTGTAAGAAAGTGGCGATGTCGAAAGTGAAAGGCAGTGTAAGAAAGTGGCGAGGGCAGAAAGGCACCTTCAAAAGGTTTGATGTACTATACCCAAATGAACAGTTAACAGGTCTGCTCTCAACACAGGACTGACAACAGGTTTAAGCGATGGATTGTCTCTGCCCACAGCAACAGCAACACGTGACAAAGCCTCCAGAAGACGGCACAACAGACAAGGTGTATCTGTCCCCTCTCCCAGTATGGTAGAGTGTATACTGAGCCAACGAACACAAACAAAGGCTTCAAGAAGAGAGAGAGAGAGAAAAAAACAACTCTCACCTCGTGCGTGATCAGTAAAGGCAGACTGAACACCTGGCGGCATTTCTCCATGTCTGCAAACAGGAAACAAAACCAATGAAATTCTGATCAAACAGGAATTGGAACAAATACTAAATACACAGTTTGACAATGATAATGGATATCTTTCTTTCTTTCCTGAAAGAAGAACGCAGTGACAAACAAATGTAAAAAAAAAAATGGAGTTACAGCCACTGAGATGTTTTGTCTTTCTTTTTTTGTTTTCTAATCTTAAATCATGGAAACAAATGTTGAACTAATGACCTGCTAGATGAACACAACAAACATTGAAGTAACGAGCCTCAATCGATTGGTCTTCTTCAGAGAAGACAGCAACAAACATTGAAGTAACGAGCCTCAATCGATCGGTCTTCTTCAGAGAAGACAGCAACAAACATTGAAGTAACGAGCCTCAATCGATCGGTCTTCTTCAGAGAAGACAGCAACAACCATTGAAGTAACGAGCCTCAATCGATCGGTCTTCTTCAGAGAAGACAACAACAGCCACTGAAGTAACGAGCCTCAATCGACTGGTCTTCTTCAGAGAAGACAACAACAAACATTGAAGTAACGAGCCTCAATCGATCGGTCTTCTTCAGAGAAGACAGCAACAACCATTGAAGTAACAAGCCTCAATCGATCGGTCTTCTTCAGAGAAGACAACAACAACCATTGAAGTAACGAGCCTCAATCGATCGGTCTTCTTCAGAGAAGACAGCAACAACCATTGAAGTAACGAGCCTCAATCGATCGGTCTTCTTCAGAGAAGACAGCAACAAACATTGAAGTAACGAGCCTCAATCGATCGGTCTTCTTCAGAGAAGACAGCAACAAACATTGAAGTAACAAGCCTCAATCGATCGGTCTTCTTCAGAGAAGACAGCAACAAACATTGAAGTAACGAGCCTCAATCGATCGGTCTTCTTCAGAGAAGACAGCAAACAATGGAAATGAACATGTTGTGGGGAAAACCCAGTGTGGGTGAATGAGTCTTTCATTACTGTGAAAATGCTTTTCAAACAGACAGGGATGGGAAGAGGAAGGGGAGGGCAAGACGGGATGAAAAAGTCGACGTTAACATATCAATATCCATCACTCACAGCAACGTGAATTATGGAATTTGGTATTTTGAAAAGAACTATTCGCTGAGCCATCAGATGAACATTAGAAACATTGAAAAACAAGCGTCAACCCACTGGTCTTCTTCACGCAGGACGGCAACAACAAACAAACAAACAAAAAACGGAAATCAACATGTAGAGGCCAAAAAAATAAAATGAGAGTGAAGGAGCCCTCAGCTGCTATGAAACACTTGTCAGAGGGGTGGGATGGGGAGGAGGGAGGGGGAGATGAAATGAAACAGATGATGTTGAAATAGGAACATCAAACCCTTCACTGGCAGTAATGGGTATCATAGAGTTCAGTATTTCAAACAGAACCCTTTGCTTAGGCCTGACCAGAGTGGACATTCACTTCCTGGTGAGAGTTCTTCAGTGATCACACTCTGCAGCAGTTGTGGTGGTCCACTGGGAAAACATCTCAATCCTATCAACTCCTGAGATGGCCAGGAAAGAACAGAAAAAGGAAACGGATGAGAATGACATAAAGAAGCAAATGACCAACAGTGAGTCATGCTGTACTGAAAACACCACAAAACTGCAGGTGGTGCTTCATGTTTGATACTGTGGTTGGACACCACAAACTGCAGGTGGTGCTTCATGTTTGACACTGTGGTTGGACACCACAAAACTGCAGGTGGTACTTCATGTTACAAAACTGCAGGTGGTGCTTCATGTTTGATACTGTGGTTGGACACCACAAACTGCAGGTGGTGCTTCATGTTTGACACTGTGGTTGGACACCACAAAACTGCAGGTGGTACTTCATGTTACAAAACTGCAGGTGGTGCTTCATGTTTGATACTGTGGTTGGACACCACAAAACTGCAGGTGGTGCTTCATGTTTGATACTGTGATTGGACACCACAAAACTGCAGGTGGTGCTTCATGTTTGATACTGTGGTTGGACAGCCACAACTGCTGATGACCAGGACTACTGAGAACTTCTCAACAAGGAGACAAAAGCAGCCAGGCATAAGCAAAATGGTTCTGTTCAAAGTATGAAATCAGTGATTCCTCTTGCTGTCAGTAAAGGATTTCATACTTATATTTCAACTTCATCTTTTTCATTCCAAATCTCCCTTCCCCTCCTCCCAACCCCATCTGCTTAAAACATATTTTTATGGTAACTGAGGATTCTAGATAACTGGTTTCACACATATCAAAATTCATGCACTCTGTAGAATGTCTCTATAAATGAGACAGAATGTCTCTAGGAATGAAAATGCTCATCTTAAAATCTCAAAGAATGTATAGCCTTTACTCCAGAACGTCAGGTAGGCCAAAATATACAGCATACTGAAATAAGTCACAGAATCTAATCCTAGAATGAACATGTTCAACGAGAACTTACGATTTCAGACAGAGATGACTTGCAAAGGTGAAACAACTCAAACTCACTTGACGCTGCGATGAACGATGAGCTCCACCTGAGGTTCCTGTTTAGACTCCAGAATGATGTCGTACACCTCTTCAAACGTGGCCCCTTGTAAAGATCGCCCGTTCCACTCTACCACTTCGTCACCTTCAGAAAAAAAAGGGGCTTCAATACAAAGAAAATTTCTGACAAATTGGGAAGTATGATAAGCATACTGACCACTATTTGGTTGTGCATGTGAGAGGGGGGTATTGAGAAGGCAAGGGGGAAGAAGGGGTATGACTAAATCAATGATATTTCCAGCATCATTTCAGAAAACTTTATGGAGTTTTATCTGTCTGTTGATCTTTTTTTCCTTTTGACACAGCTGCAATTCAGACCATGTGTATCTACAGTACAGGGCTTTCCAAGTGCATTGTTTGATATTCAGGCCTCAACAAAGCATCTGAGATATTGACAACTCTGAGTGTGAGTGTGATTGTGTGTGTGCAATTGTGTGTGTGTGTGTGTGTGTGTGTGTGTGTGTGTGCGTGTGTGTGTGTGTGTGTGTGTGTGTGTGTGTGTGTGTGTGTGTGTGTGTGTGTGTGTGTGTGTGTGTGTGTGTGTGTGTGTGTGTGTGTGTGTATACATGAAAACAATAACAATGACCAGCCCTCATCCATTCCATAACTCCTCCACAAACCATGCTCACAAACCACTCCATGGAGGACAAGGTGAGCAGAGAAGAAGCCAGGGTCAGACGGCACCTACCAGAGCGAAGGTGGCCCACAGTGTCTGCGATGCTGCCTTTCTTCACTTTGGAAATGAAGGCCCCCAGCTTGCCATGGTCGCCCACCTTGCCGCCAATCACTTTGAGACCTGTTCACAGGCAGGCACAACTCAGACCTCAGTCGAACACACTGTGCATGCCGGGGTGGGTTTCACCATGCACTGAGACCCCACCTCCCAGGCACTGACCATGGTGAGTAAGGCCCAGCTGTACTGTACCACAACAACAAGCCTACAGAGCTAGACGCTCCACAAGTAAGGGTTCACATTCCCAGCAGCTGAAATCAGTTTTCATCTGACTCAAAATTCTTTTCCCTTTAAAATCTGCTCCACATTCACTGGGTTAAGTATTCTTCCCATGTCAAACTTTTGCCATCTGTGAGTGATTTGATAGGTCTGGGGCTAGCTGAAGCCCTTGTGTAGTGAGGCTGGCCTTTAGAAATGAGGTCTATAATGCTTCAAGTCAGGAACATCTCTTTTTGCATCAATGATATAAAACATTTATTTGACTTACCTGGCCACCATGCCACATGTGACCTGGTATCCTACCAGTGCTAATTTATATGAAAAACAATGTCACAGACACATGTGACCTGGTATCCTACCAGTGCTAATTTATATGAAAAACAATGTCACAGACACATGTGACCTGGTATCCTACCAGTGCTAATTTATATGAAAAACAATGTCACACACACATGTGACCTGGTATCCTACCTGTGGTAATTTATATGAAAAACGATGTCACAGACACAAATACTAAGAGCTTGCTTTATTCAATAAAAAAAAAACACACAAAAACAACAAGTATACTGTGTACTATTAATGCAGACTACTATATACCAAGTGTACACAAATACTGTCTCTGACTTCCGAACACATCATCGAGTGAAAAATTCAAATGCAGTGGTCAATACTAAATCAGGCAGAACTGACCTTCCCCACACTATAGACAGCGTCTATAGCAGAGGTACCATTTTTGAGACAAATCACCAGTACAAACATCAGTGTGAGTGACACAGCATATCCTCTTCATTTGAAGAGACAGCAATACATACAACATAACACTTTCCAACCTGTTAAAGTGAGCAAGACGTAAACCTTACACTACAGACATACTCTTCAGTGGATCTGCCCAACACTCCCTCCCTTGACTTTGTTTTGAAAATCATTATTCGGTTTCTTTCCTCTGCCAAGAGGAAATTTCACCCACAGCCAGCTGATTTGTCATTGTTGTTGTTGTTGTTGTTTGTTTGCCTGTCTGTAGGATCACACACAATACAGCCAGCTGATTTGTTGTTGTTGCTGTTGCTGTTGTTGTTGTTGTTGTTTGTTTGCCTGTCTGTAGGATCCCACGCACTCTCATGCAAATGTTCACCAAACGTAATGTAAGGATCTCCAGTGGCCCCACAGCCCAGACCCAGCCAATGTTGATGCAGATCTAGATCAGACAGTAGAACTAGTATTCACTCCTCAAGAATATGTCAGATTTTCCACTGACCAATGCACAGTATAAAGTCACTGTTCACAAAGTCTAAACTATCTATAGGCAATTTACTTTCATGGAATACTTACACTTTCTAATGCTAAAGAAACTGACATGTTGAACTTTCCATACCGCATTACAAAAGAACTGTATCACACTCTTATGAATTCACGGATGTGCTATCAACTATTATGACAAAATCATAACATCTACTTTGAGGGAAAATTATCTTATGAAATATACATTCATATCATATAGTCCCTGAAAACATTTCATTCGGAAACATTTCATCTCAAACACTAACAAATCTCATCATCACTGAGTTTGCATTACTTTCCTTGATGAAAATGGATTAACAGCAACAATTCATGGATCTTAAAACAACAGAAACATGAGTAAGTCATAAGATTCATGCACCATGACAACATTGATGTGTTTGCCTGAACTGGCCTTGTGACACGGCCTCAATGACCGAAAGGAATGAATGTCCAATGCCAAATTAAAGACAATGTACGGGCAAGGTCACAAAGTCTGCCAAAAAAGAAGCACAAACAAAAAAAAGATGAGAGAGTGTAGTGCATGAGCAAAAGTCACATGGTCTGTGCAGTGAGTTACAAATGCACAGTTGTGAATGCAGAGGAAAAGGAACAAAACGAGCAAAAGTCACATGGTCTGTGCAGTATGTTACAAATGGTCTGTGCAGTATGTTACAAATGGTCTGTGCAGTATGTTACAAATGGTCTGTGCAGTGTGTTACAAATGGTCTGTGCAGTATGTTACAAATGGTCTGTGCAGTATGTTACAAATGGTCTGTGCAGTATGTTACAAATGGTCTGTGCAGTGTGTTACAAATGGTCTGTGCAGTGTGTTACAAATGCACAGTTGTGAATGCAGAGGAAAAGGAACAAAGTGAGCACAGCAGAGCAAGTGAAAAGAACAAAAAATGAACACACATCAAGGATGAAGACAGAGAGCAACTCGGCCTTCCCCTCAGTAAACATGCTACCCTCCTCCCCCTCCTCTCCTTTCCCTCAAAAAAGAAAAAAAAAATGTACAATATAGGGAAATGACTTTGGCACAGATTGTGAACTCAAAGCTCAACTACCCAGTCAGGCAAGCCCAGGAAGAAGACTTAACACTGTTTATAATTGATGTCATAGTCTTTTCTTTTTTCTTTTTTTTCTTTTTTTTGAGATGAAAGTATATATCACTCTCCCCGAAAAGTGCCACAGTGCAGTGAAAGAATGAGGAAGTTGCACTCTGCAAGGGAGGTGAGAAGTAAGAAGCGTAATTCCAAATGACACAACTGTGCTCAATGTGATCAACTCCCCTCTCTACCTCCTCTCCAACACCTCCTGCCCTTCCCCTCACAACAGTGCTCAATGTGATCAACTCCCCTCTCTACCTCCTCTCCAACACCTCCTGCCCTTCCCCTCACAACTGTGCTCAATGTGATCAACTCCCATCTCTACCTCCTCTCCAAAACCTCCCGCCCTCCCCTCACAACTGTGCTCAATGTGATCAACTCCCCTCTCAACCTCTTCTCCAACACCTCCTGCCCTTCCCCTCACAGCTGTGCTCAACTCCCCTCTCAACCTCTTCTCCAACACCTCCTGCCCTTCCCCTCACAGCTGTGCTCAATGTGATCAACTCCCCTCTCAACCTCTTTTCCAACATCTCCCGCCCTTCCCCTCCATTCCATGCCTGAGCCCTGTGTCTGACATCAGTCATCCCCAGAAAGGCTCTCAGGAGCTGAGACAGACCTCTACCACGGCTACAAGGTTCTGGATCTGCCCTTCCCACCAGATTCCCACTCAAATGTAATAGATCCACCATATTCAATGGATTCATCCATGGACCACATTCTGTCTTTCTGCCAAGCTTTGTTCAAACAAATTCCATAAATTTTGCATAATCTTCCTGAACAGATCCTGGATCTGTTCTTTGATCCGGATCTACATCAAAATTCAATGGCTCCATCACCACGTCGCATTCTATCTTTTCCTACTAAGTTTTGTTAAAACCCATGTAGTGTTGTTTTTTTTCCCCCCATAATCTTTTGAATGGACAAACTAACAGACACTGGTGAAAACAAAATTTCTTGGTGGAGGAAATGGCTGAGGTACAGCCAGTATGTGAGCTTGTGTTTTACATAACATTTGAAGTGATAAGAACAAACAAACAAATTAACTGTAGTTAAGAATTGAAAGTTCGTGGGCCATAGTTTTGAACCATGTTTCCACTTCTTTACTCCATTTGCATCTGAGAAAGATGTGTTGAATGTGTACACAATAACTGTATAACGCAAATTTCTCTTCCCATATAAAAAAACCGGCAAATGCCTTGAGTCAATGCTCCAGCTCTATTAGAAATGCATGCAAGAATGTGCAAATGTGCATGTGTTTAAAGGCACACTCATCATGCAGCCATGCAATTATGCATGCATTGTACATGTATACACAAAGTAATGTGCTAAAAAAAACTGTAATTTGCACTGAATGTTTTTTTTTAAAGTATAACTTTAAGCTTGTGCTTTTCAAATGTGGGGAAAAGGAACGGATAATATACTACTATTGTGTGTATGTGTGTGCGTGTGCCTGTGCGTGTGTGTGTGTGTCTGTGCATGTGGGTGTGCAAGCTTGCATGCGCACATTTGAGCACAGAATGGATGATGTGCTATATACTTGATCATTCAGCTGAAGCTTCTGTTCATTCACTCACTCAGGACTTGACAAATACACATATGTACAAGTCATGAATGATGACTTCCAACTGCACTGACTACTACACCTCTCTCCCCCTCACAGACAGCAACCCCATGACAAACCCTCAAAAAGACAGTAGCCTCCCTGTCAACAACAACAGTCAAATCAAGTGGTACATGCAGGATGAGCGACAAAAGGCAAGTTCTCTTTGATGGGAATGAAGATGTGAACTGGAGTGATTCGACAGAAAGGACAGAATACATCAACAGTTCAAAAACGGAGTCTGGCAGAGAATGAGAACAGGAAGCCATTGAACCAGAAACAGTCCTTGTGCAGAAACAAAGGGTGCAAGGCATTCAAGGTGTGTGATCTTGCCAGGGATGAATCAGTTCAGCATATGCACTTTCAGTCAGGTACTATTTATACACAGCCCAGTGACCTGTCAAAAAGTGCGGCAATATTAGTGCATGAATGACAACACTTAGAACCAGGGCATATCGTGGGAGTGGAAAGGGCAGGGAAAGGGCAATGCTTTCACTCTCCAAGCACATAACAAAAGAGATTTGCAGCAAAACAAAATAAAATGAAGGTGCAGTTTTGCTGACTACGGTGCCAATTGAAAAAAAACCACCAGACACAGCAGGCATAAAGGGCGAGGAAAAGGAAGCAAGAAGCACCAAGCTATCCATACCTATTGCGCCTTCCCCTACAAACAAAGGAACAAAAAACAGACACACCAACGTCAAACCATATCTCTACACTCTAGTCTACACTAGTTACAATCACTGAAAATGATGGTCATGTACAAGCAAAATTACAAACACACAAACTGAGCGACTAAATATGCAAATTTTTTAGAATAATTAGTTATCAATAGACACAGTCATGAAATAATCAGAGGAACTCTTTTACAAATCGCAATGTTGCTGTATGCCCTTAGAACACACACATACATACATACATACACACGCACACACACACACACACACACACACACACACACACACACACAGATTTTTTTTCTCTCCCTCCCTTTTCCTCCTGTTCCATTTAATTTTTCATGTAACTCACTGTCCAGTACACAGAGACACACACAGTAAAAAAAAACTCTCTCTTGCTATCATTTTTTCAAACTACACCCCCAAAAAAAACAAACAAACAAAACAAAACAAAACAATATATATATATATATATATATATATATATATATATATATATATAATATATTAAAAGCAAGTTAAAATCAAGCTGCTAAAAACATCTGCTAAATGATAGCAAGAGAGAGGGTTTTTTTTACTGTGTGTGTCTCTGTGTACTGGACAGTGAGATGTTTTTAGCAGCTTGATTTTAACTTGCTTTTAATATAACAAATGTCGCTCCCACTGTGGTTGAGCACTGTTTTTAAGATTGTGCTGATCCTCAGTACCATTCTCTCTCTCTCTCTCTCTCTTTTCCTCTCTCTCTCTATATATATATATATATATATATATATATAATATATATATATATATATATATATATATATATATATATATTAAACAAAGCTTGCTCTTATGTCTTAGACTGAAGAAATAGGGGAGATAAGCATTCATATAATGCAGTGGTAGATAATTCTGCCTAACTAACAGTATGTGCTTGAGCAGGTACTAGGTGAATGGGGAATAATAAATGCTTCTCAAAATGAGCCTTCAGCAAGCTTTTAGTCTCCAACGGGAGACAATCTCCAAAGGGGAGAATATATAGACTTTTTTTCCCTATGAATATCCTGAGAAACAATCAACAAAAAAACCCTGCCTGCTGCCTTTATTTTCTTGATGTCAAATAAAAACAGATATGTAATGATAACAACAGTGTGACCAGATGCTCCTTTGATATTTTGATTTTCAAGGGAAAGTGACGAAAGGATACAGAGTAAATCAAAATGTAAGAAGTCAATGGATGTACCGCATTACTCTAGGAAGTATCTGCAGTTACATGAATTTAGAATTTAGCACAACACCAGACTGATTTAACTTCAAACTTTGTTCATTGAGACCGATCGACCAATACAATTATCAATGAAAGGAAACAGTAAAACAGGCTTACTGTGTTTCATGAAAGCATGCAAGCGTGCATTTAACTACATCACTGCCTAAGAACTTAAAACCTGATTTATTATTTTTCATCTTTCATGATGTGTCAGCTTCCATTCCCTGTCAGTGGCGCTATTCCTGTCACTCACTTTGACCTTCCCCTCCCCCCCCCCCCCCCCCCCCCCCCCCTCTTCCATTCCCTGTCAGTGGTGCTATTCCTGTCACTCACTTTGACCGTCCCCTCCCCCTCCCCCCCCCCTCTTCCATTCCCTGTCAATGGTGCTATTCCTGTCACTCACTTGACCTCCCCCTCCCCCCCCCCCCCCCTCTTCCATTCCCTGTCAGTGGTGCTATTCCTGTCCCTGTCAGTGGTGCTATTCCTGTCACTCACTTTGACCTCCCCCTCCCCCCCCCCCCCCCTCTTCCATTCCCTGTCAGTGGTGCTATTCCTGTCCCTGTCAGTGGTGCTATTCCTGTCACTCACTTTGACCTCCCCCTCCCCCCCCCCCCTCTTCCATTCCCTGTCAGTGGTGCTATTCCTGTCACTCACTTTGACCTCCCCCTCCCCCCCCCCCCTTCCATTCCCTGTCAGTGGTGCTATTCCTGTCAGTCACTTTGACCTCCCCCCCCCCCCCCTCTTCCATTCCCTGTCAGTGCGCTATTCCTGTCACTCACTTTGACCTCCCCCTCCCCTCCCCCCCCGCCTCTTCCATTCCCTGTCAGTGGTGCTATTCCTGTCACTCACTTTGACCTTCCCCTCCCACCCCCCTCTTCCATTTCCCTGTCAGTGGTGCTATTCCTGTCCCTGTCAGTGGCGCTATTCCTGTCACTCACTTTGACCTCCCCCTCCCCCCCCCCCCTCTTCCATTCCCTGTCAGTGGTGCTATTCCTGTCACTCACTTTGACCTCCCCCCCCCCTCTTCCATTCCCTGTCAGTGGTGCTATTCCTGTCACTCACTTTGACCTCCCCCTCCCCCCCCCCTCTTCCATTCCCTGTCAGTGGTGCTATTCCTGTCACTCACTTTGACCTCCCCCTCCCCCCCCCCCCTCTTCCATTCCCTGTCAGTGGTGCTATTCCTGTCACTCACTTTGACCTCCCCCTCCCCCCCCCCCCCCCCCCTCTTCCATTCCCTGTCAGTGGTGCTATTCCTGTCACTCACTTGACCTTCCCATCCCCCTCCCCCCCCTCTTCCATTCCCTGTCAGTGGTGCTATCCTGTCCCTGTCAGTGGTGCTATTCCTGTCACTCACTTTGACCTCCCCCTCCCCCCCCCCCCCCTCTTCCATTCCCTGTCAGTGGTGCTATTCCTGTCCCTGTCAGTGGTGCTATTCCTGTCACTCACTTTGACCTCCCCCTCCCACCCCCCTCTTCCATTCCCTGTCAGTGGTGCTATTCCTGTCACTCACTTTGACCTCCCCCTCCCACCCCCCTCTTCCATTCCCTGTCAGTGGTGCTATTCCTATGTCTGTCACTCACTTTGACCTTCCCCTGGTCCCCCCCCCCCCCCCCCCTCACTCCCACATTTTTCAAATACAAACTCAGTATCATCCAGTTGCTGCACTTCAGAGGGAGCCGTCTATTTCTGGCTGTCATGAAGCAACCCACTGGAGGAGACACTGCACTACTGCTGACTCTCTTTGGTGGTGAGCACTGCTTCCTGTTCTGATCCAACATTTGCATGACACCACCTATCAAGATCGTACTGACAGCAACAACTGTTGTGTCACAAAGCCAGCATCACAAAGCCAGCATCAGAAGGCATCTCTCCTCCACAGGTTGTCACCATGTCCATCAACGAACAGGTTCCATGGACTTAGGACAGCTAAGACCCTGACACACACTCAGCATGGGGCATGCACATGACATCAAAACGGAAGTCACCATGAGAGAGCAGAGTGAAGGCCCAAAGAACATGACACTTCTGTTTCCAATGGTCCATGAGGATGACCACGATGCTATGGAGTTCCATTCTACTCTGACACAGCATCACATGGCTGTTTTACATGTCCCTTTCACAACATATCCCAGCATCAAACCACACCCGGCAACACAGACACCTGCAGAACTAGCCAGAAAACCTGTGCAAAACACTGTATAAGACACATCTATGTAGAGGATGAAACTGAACTCTGTAGTTCCAGTCTTCACATTCATTAAAGTCTGCAGCACACTCACCTCTGTGTAGGACTGTAGTTCCAGTCTTCATATTCATTAAAGTCTGCAGCACACTCACCTCTGTGTAGGACTGTAGTTCCAGTCTTCACATTCATTAAAGTCTGCAGCACACTCACCTCTGTGTAGGACTGTAGTTCCAGTCTTCACATTCATTAAAAGTCTACAGCACACTCACCTCTGTGTAGGACTGTAGTTCCAGTCTTCACATTCATTAAAGTCTGCAGCACACTCACCTCTGTGTAGGACTGTAGTTCCAGTCTTCACATTCATTAAAGTCTGCAGCACACTCACCTCTGTGTAGGACTGTAGTTCCAGTCTTCACATTCGTTAAAGTCTGCAGCACACTCACCTCTGTGTAGGACTGTAGTTCCAGTCTTCACATTCATAAAAGTCTGCAGCACACTCACCTCTGTGTAGGACTGTAGTTCCAGTCTTCAAATTCATTAAAGTCTGCAGCACACTCACCTCTGTGTAGGACTGTAGTTCCAGTCTTCACATTCATAAAAGTCTGCAGCACACTCACCTCTGTGTAGGAATGTAGTTCCAGTCTTCACATTCATAAAAGTCTGCAGCACACTCACCTCTGTGTAGGAACTGGCCTGAGGCCAAAGAATCCCACAAATAAACTTTTCTTGTCGGTTTTGTACCAACCACCTCCAAGTCCAAAATCTGTTATGCTAATCACTGCAATTTACTTTATGCCCCTGAAGTAATGTTTAGCAACTATGCCCTTGAAGTAATGTTTAGCAACTGTCACATTTCTTTTGTCAGGTAATTGGGAAATATCTTGGTAGATTAATGAGACTTTCAAAATCATATGAAACTGGATCAACTTTTTGTGTACATCACGATTTTCTTTGCCACCGAAGGTCAACTCCCTGTCCATGCAGGACTCCCCACCAACAGCATGATACACCAGTGGGAACTGAAGGAGATGGGGACTGACCAGCATGATACACCAGTGGGAACTGAAGGAGATGGGGACTGACCAGCATGATACACCAGTGGGAACTGAAGGAGATGGGGACTGACCAGCATGATACACCAGTGGGAACTGAAGGAGATGGGACTGACCAGCATGATACACCAGTGGGAACTGAAGGAGATGGAGACTGACCAGCATCATACACCAGTGGGAACTGAAGGAGATGGAGATTGACCAGCATGATACACCAGTGGGAACTGAAGGAGATGGGGATTGACCAGCATGATACACCAGTGGGAACTGAAGGAGATGGGGACTGACCAGCAGGATACACCAGTGGGAACTGAAGGAGATGGGGACTGACCAGCATGATACACCAGTGGGAACTGAAGGAGATGGGGACTGACCAGCATCATACACCAGTGGGAACTGAAGGAGATGGGGACTGACCAGCATCATACACCAGTGGGAACTGAAGGAGATGGGATTGACCAGCATCATACACCAGTGGGAACTGAAGGAGATGGGGACTGACAAGCATGATACACCAGTGGGAACTGAAGGAGATGGGGACTGACCAGCATCATACACCAGTGGAACTGAAGGAGATGGGGATTGACCAGCATAATACACCAGTGGGAACTGAAGGAGATGGGGACTGACCAGCATGATACACCAGTGGGAACTGAAGGAGATGGGGACTGACCAGCAGGATACACCAGTGGGAACTGAAGGAGATGGGGACTGACCAGCATGATACACCAGTGGGAACTGAAGGAGATGGGGATTGACCAGTGAAAAGTTGACAAGGACAATGTCACAAAATGGTATCTAAAGACAAATTTTAAAAAACAAAGGAAAAGTTTTTAATGCTGACCCATCGACCTAGGCAATCCCAGCTGATAACAACATACCTCCATCAATACAACACGCACAAACATCCACAAACCTGCCAAACCCACATGAAGACACTTCAAACTGCAAAGCACCAATGACAAGCTATACCTTCATCCTTGACACTTCCTAAAGGACTACTAATACCTCTACCTTTAATTAAACTACACCTGAAAACGATCCCTTCAAAATAGGAGGTTAACAAAGGAGGTTAACAACCCATAAAACATTTTGATCAGCATGCCAATAATTATGATTAATCATTTGGCCATATGTGAGTCATGCTCCTAGTCCTGGGGTCAATGTGTCGAGTAAGGGCAGAGGTTCCATGCCCATGCACTCAACCTGTGCCTGCTGACATCAGCAGACTAAAAACTATGCACACGCAACAAGGTGTGATTCAGGCTTTTCACTCTCAGCCGCTGAACTACCATCCACAGGTCAGAGCACTGTAGGCAGTGTTCTGAGGCTTCCTTCACTCATACAGCATGTGACTTGGGTTTAGAAGACCAGTCAGGGTTCAGTTTCAAAGGCAGCAGGAGGTTCTTCATGTGCAGGCAAGTTCTCTGATCAATTTTCCTGTAACCCTTTAGGTTTTGCGGAGCATTCACAAGTGATCAATTTTCCTGTAACCCTTTAGGTTTTGCGGAGCATTCACAAGTGATCAGTATGCTGCTGCTTTAACAGACTTTTTGCGGTTGCTTGAATTCCCCAAACAGTCCATCTCTCTCCAATAACGACAGAATTGTGAACTGGCATTTCACTGCACTGATTCACTACAGAGAACTGTTGTGATGCTAAATGAGTTCTGACACTGCTGGTCCAAAGGATTTGTATCCTATTATTTTGTTGGGGAATGGGCCGTGATGACACTGTTTATTGGGGAATGGGCCGTGATGACACTATTTATTGGGGAATGGGCCGTGATGACACTGTTTGTTGGGGGTGGGCCGTGATGACACTGTTTGTTGGGGATGGGCCGTGATGACACTGTTTGTTGGGGAATGGGCCGTGATGACACTGTTTGTTGGGGAATGGGCCGTGATGACACTGTTTGTTGGGGAATGGGCCGTGATGACACTATTTATTGGGAATGGGCCGTGATGACACTGTTTGTTGGGGAATGGGCCGTGATGACACTGTTTGTTGGGGAATGGGCCGTGATGACACTGAATGAGCCAAATCAAGCATGAGAACCTGAAACCTTCCTGCAAGAAAGGAAATCTCACAGACACAGGCCATACGGGCAAGCTTGGAACGTCTTTCTCTGGAGATGTCTCCTAGTTTGTTTCAGGTTCTCTGCCTTGGTACTGGTGCTCGTGACTTGCTATCAAAAGCAGCATACATTTGGAGTTATGGGCATGTTGTTCTCTCATCATGGGAGCACGACTTACTCTACTTATTTGTTATTTACTGTTTCCTGTTCCCTGCTTTACTTAGGACTTCCTTTCATTTCCACCAAACCGAGGTTACCTATGTTTGTTTCGATTTGTGTCTGTGTTCTGTTAAACAAAATTCAAGATTAAAAAAAAAAGGCTAAGCGTGTCTTGAAAAATGTTAACTTGTGTTTTTCCATTTCTGGAGTTGTAGTTACTGTCTACATGTGTCAGGTTCAGGATATATGGGCAAGCCTGCAACATCCTTCCAGTGCATGGGAACTGGGTAGGGTGGAAGGGGGGAGGGTCATTATTTGTTCTGTGTCTCTTGAGCTGGCATTTATGCTGGGTGATTTGGTGTCAATAGCTGCATTCGTTTGGAGTTCTGGGCATGTGATTATCTCATCATGGGAGCACGAGGTAGCCAACATGTTTGTTGCTTAATACGAAGGTAAATGTAAAAAAAAAAAAAAAAGGGTAAATCTTGCTGCACTGTGACTAGACAATCACATGCCTATGACTTCTTAAAGGATTAATTTGCTCAGCACAAACACAGACACAAAGCACACAGACATTCCGAGCCAAACATAAAGATGTGTCCTTGTTTGTCTGTGCGCTTTTTGCCTGTACTTGCGCTACGTGACTAAGTGCAGTAAGCAACATTCATTAGGAGCTATGGGCATGTCTTGCCTCACACAGGAGCAGGTGTTATCCTTCTTGTATGTTATTTACTGTGTTTGGTGTTATCTGTCTCACTTACAATTTCCTTACTGCAAGAGCTCACAGGCTTACCAAATCAACTTTCACAACAACTATTTTCCCGTAATACCACACACACACACACACACACACACACACACACACACACACACACACACACACACACACACACACACATGAGCAATAAACATCCACAATGACACTCAACCCTCAGAGCAATGGCAATAATTGAAATCAACAGATGAATATTTTGCCATTCAAATGAAATTTTCAACTTCCACAAGACCACAAGAAAAAGCTACCACACATCAACATCCAAAGAAACATCAACATCACTGACACATCAAAACATCTTAAATCTATGGGGAAAAAACTTGTCCTAGATGGAGACTCTAGTCCTGTGCACTGAAAACATTCCCTGGACAAACAAAGATCAATTGTGTTTCTTTCTCCAACATCTTTTACTTCCTAGTTCTTCAGCTAGAACTCTGAGATTCACCGCTAGTAAGACATTTGGGAATTTCTTTAATCCCACCATACAGTAGGTACATAATGTCTTCAAGGATCATGTCAAAAGACCACACAAGAATGCATGCAGTTCTCCCCCCCCCCCCCACCCCCACCCCTGTGTGTGTGTGTGTGTGTGGTGTGTGTGTGTGTGTGTGTGTGTGTGTGTGTGTGTGTGTGTGTGTGTGTGTGTGTGTGTGTGTTTCTTTCACACCCACACAATTTCAGCAAATAATTTTTCTTGTTGCAAGGAACAAGGTGAAACCTCTACATGGTTAAAGTCAGTGTGTGCATGCTTGCCTCACTCTGGCACTGGTCTTTGTAGGGTGAGTTGATTTTAACGTGGTGACAGCCCTGATATGGCCCTTTGCCGTCGGCTGGGCTATAAGCAACATTATCTTATCTCCTGGTCTTTGTAGATCTCCTCCCTCAAGGGAAATAACTAACTTCTCAGAGCCACTTTCTCAGCTGCGATTGCCACCTTCTCCTGTTTTAAATACACAAGCTCCATGTTCACACTAGCTTGCTGTAAAAAAAAATCTGGATTTTTGTTTGTTTGTTTGATTATGCAAACCAGCCAGCTAGCACAAGATGGCCTACTTCTCTTGTACGAAGGATGGAACAGATTTTGACATTTGTGCCAATCTTTTTCCATTTCTTTTTTTGTTTTTTTCTTCATGAATGCATTGTTACATGGAACTTTTGGTTGAAAATCTCAGTGAAAAAACTTGAAGAGGGTTGGAATCTGCATGAGATGTTGACTCTGTGAAGAAAATCCCCTCTAACTTGGCTTTCTCATGGGGACTGAACCCAGAACCCTTGGACCAAGCACAAAATGGTTTGTCCACAAAGCCAACCAGGTCCTCATCTGACTCACCTGCGAACGGTCTTCACCTTGGCATTTTCTCAGTTACTTGCACAGGGACTTCTAATTTGAATAGCTTCCCAGAATATATACAAAACACACACAAATTATGACCCAATATACAAGAACAACAAGAAACGAAAAGGAACTGACCTAAGCAACTGCACAATTTTACTTTGAAAACCAAAACAACTAAAGAGCTGTCTCAAACACAATTCACTCACACGACTTTAATCTAAGTCAAGACAAAAAAAACAAACAAAAAAACAAAACAAAGGGAAGAAACCAACCAATGGCCACAGTGAAAGAAGCTGACCCAGTTAAGAGAGGGAAACAGGGGGTAGGTTTGGGGGGGGGGGGGAGGGGGGAGGAGTGAAGGAGCAAGGAAGAACAAGAGAACAAAGACACACCTAGGATAGCAGAGGAGTCTGTTTTCTGACGCCCACCTTCCAGTACAGTTTTCTTCAGGATCATGTGACCTATCCACTTGTTGCCATCGGCTGAGGGCTGCCAAGTCACCGGTGCTGCAAGACATCAACCAGCAAAAACTGTCACAACCAACAACAACAACTAGGAGAAGGAGGATGTCAAGCAACACAGATAGTTCAACAATGCACTCCAATGGCACCTTCCTTCTTCAAATGTTTTTTCTAAGTACTCTTAGGTTTTTTTGGGTTTTTTTTTTTTCATTTCAACAATTTTTTTCTTAACTGCTAGATACAAAATATGTGAAACAATCCTCTGCATCTCAATTCAATAAATGTTGATGGCAACAGTAAAAATCCCCCACCACCACCCTTCCCCTGCCTCTCTCTCTCTCTCTCTCTCCCCTCTCTCTCTCTCTCTCTCTCTCTCTCTCTCTCTCTCTCTCTCTCTCTCTCTGTCTGTCTTTAAGATAGATCAGAATTTAACATAAAGCCTTTCAATATTAATTGTTCACATCATTATAAAAGAAAGGAAAAGGAAAAAAGTACGTGTTCAATTATCAATCAAATGATATCATTATCTTCTGACACCTGAATGGCAATCAGTTTCTCTTTCTAACCCTAAACTCTGAAGATTTGGGATAATTATCCAGGAAAATGGTCTTGCACAACATCAGTCAAATAATCATATGCTGTGTTGTTTTTTTTAAATCAAATCATTTCAATGAATAAATAAATCTACACTTGACTCATTCATATACAAATAGGCAAACACACACACACACACACACACACACACACACACACACACACACACACACACACACACACACACACTTGCATGCACAGACACAAAACACTGTTATGCGCGTACACACACACACACACACACACACACACACACACACACACACACACACACACACAACACCTCTCAGACATCGACATATGAAATGGGAAATGAAACATCAAAATGTATGGAGGATTGGATGAGATAAAGGAGAGGTGGGAGAAGGTGATCAAAAGAAGAAAAAAAAAGGAAAAGGAGGTGGGAGGTGGGGGGGAGGGGGGGGGGGGGGGGGGGGGCGGGAGAGGACAGGGGGGAGGGACAGGGAAAGACGGAAGATGAGGGACAGGTGAGGGAGGGTGAGGGAGGGAATCAGAGAACGGAACAAGTCTGAAGCGCATGACAAAAGGTAAATGGAAAAAAAAAAAAACCCAGTACAGAGGATGAGTTGAAGGAGCACAAGAACAGATCTGGAAGGGTATGGGAGAGTGGGGGGAGTGGGGGGAAATTGAGGAGGTGAACAAGGTAGTAGGGTGGGATGGGTGGCGGTGGGGGATTGGAGGAAGGGGAAGCAGGACGACTAGTACTGAGAACACTAAGCAGCAATCAATTCATCGCTGTTATATATGGGCAGGGATAGGCGAAATGTTAGCACTTTGCAAAGTGCTGGTCCCTGTGAAAGGAGAAAATGTTGCAATATGTTTATGATTATGTCATTGTGTATGCATGTGCCCGTGCACTTGTGTCTGTATCTCCTTTTTTGTGTGTGAATGTTTCCTAAGAATGAAGTGTACTACTCAGCATTACTACAATTTTTATCTAATCTTTGAGAAAGACACACAGAGAGACAGAGAGAGAGAGAGAGAGAGAGAGAGAGAGAGAGAGAGAGAGAGAGAGAGAGAGAGAGTGCGTGCATGCATGTGCATTTATGAAACTCTGTGTGTGTGTTTGCACGCGCACAACAGAGAATGAAAAAGAGATAGAGATAGTGAGCAGGAAAGAGAGGGAAGTATATGCATATCTTTGCATGTATCCATGCGCGTGTGTGTGTGTGTGGTGTGTGTGTGTGTGTGTGTGTGTGTGTGTGTGTGTGTGTGTGTGTTGTGTGTTTGAGAGCATGAATATAAGTGGGTGTGAGTGGGTGGGTGTGCTGGTACATGCATAAATGTATTCATGTGTATATGTGCATGTTTGCTCGCATTTACATACGAGTGAACAGTTTCATGTGAAAATTCATAAAAATATAAGTGCTTAGTAATGGAAAGACACTTGTGTGTGTGTGTGTGTGTGTGTGTGTGTGTGTGTGTGTGTGTGTGTGTGTGTGTGTGTGTGTGTTTGTGTGTGTTTGTGTGTGTGTGTGTGTGTGTACACATGCATGCGCGCAAGCATGTGTGCATGTGTATACAGGTGTGTGTTCTTGAGAGCACTTAGTATTGACGTGCGCAAACACACACAGAATGCCGGTCAAAATTTCATTTGGCATATGTTTTTAAATGCACATGTACTCAGTATTACACATACTGCACATATTTTTCTTCTCTCCAATAAAAACTAGGACCGTTTGTTTGCTTATCATTGTTTAAAACGTCATGTATTTGACACGCAGACCAAGAAAAAGATAACAATGGTTCCTGTAAAGCCTGAATACCTCCACAGCCTCTATTCATTCACCTTACTTTCATTTGTTGCTTTACTTCAGGTGGTTTATTTCAGTCTCTCCCCTTTCACTAGTTTCAGTGTTTTCTGTTCACAAGTGGTCCCACCCCTCCAACCTGTCTTTTCTATCTTTCACTGCATCCCTCCCTCAGTGTCTTCCGTTCCCAAGTCATCCCACCCCTCCAACCTGTCTTTTCTATCTTTCACTGCATCCCTCCCTCAGTGTCTTCTGTTCACAAGTGGTCCCACCCCTCCAACCTGTCTTTTCTATCTTTCACTGCATCCCTCCCTCAGTGTCTTCTGTTCACAAGTCGTCCCACCCCTCCAACCTGTCTTTTCTATCTTTCACTGCATCCCTCCCTCAGTGTCTTCTGTTCACAAGTCGTCCCACCCCTCCAACCTGTCTTTTCTATCTTTCACTGCATCCCTCCCTCCGTGTCTTCTGTTCACAAGTCGTCCCACCCCTCCAACCTGTCTTTTCTATCTTTCACTGCATCCCCCCCCCCCCCCCCCCTCCCCTCAGTGTCTTCTGTTCACAAGTGGTCCCACCCCTCCAACCTGTCTTTTCTATCTTTCTCTGCATCCTTCCCTCAGTGTCTTCTGTCTGCTCTCCCACTTCCTTATTCATAAATTAAATAGGTCAGCCTTTCAAAAGCAAACTTGTCATGCCACCCCCTCTCTTCCAATACACACCCCAGTGCACCTCCCCTTCTTCTCAACCCCGCCCACCTCACCCCCACTCCACCCCCTAGTCCTGTCCAGCAACTCCTATTTCTTTCCACCAAGGATTTCTTTGTTTATTTAAAACCATGATTGTATGGTGCGTTCTTATGGATCCTCTCATTTTTCATAGTGACGACATGTCTGCATGTTTAGGTTGTCAGAACTGACCAGCAAAACAACACAGAAAAGTACAGAAAGAGAGAAATGATCAGAACAGCAGGTAAACAGTGCTGAGTCAAGATGAACACGATCTGGCAAAGACCTATTTTGTTTCATGATGAAACTACCCAGACGCTTGCATCGGGGAAAATCATTTGGCAGGAATCCCCTTTGTCTGACAAAGTTACTGTCCAGACACCACTTGTCTTACAACAGTTTGTTTGGAAGCTACTTGCTTCACATTTCTTTCTTTTTTTTTCATCTGTGCTGCCTTGAAAAAAAGGATTGATGTATTTTCTGACTGACTTGGAATGACAGGTTTTTCCTTTCTTTTCTCCCTGTCACCAAACGTTGCTTTAAGATCAACAAAAGCTGCATGCAATTGGAGTTCGACCACTGCTTTCCATGCTGACGGTCAGACTGCTGGTAAATACCCACAGTGAATTATACAGGTCTGCAAGTCTCCATTTCTTGAGGTTGTGTACACTCTGTCTAGGAATCATGCCTCATGCAATATAATATCCACACCTTCCAGTGAACACTACCACTGTGCCACCACTGACAGCAACTATTGATCCAGCAAAAGCCATGTTACCCTAAATAGCTGTGGCTGGGATTCAGCCACAAAGCAAGTCCCTCACTCCTGTTTCTCCCTGCTGGGATTAACCTGGTCAGTTCAGCTGACTGTGGAGTGCATAAAATATGTCACAGACAGACTGACAAGGTATCCACACTGAGTTGGATCTTGCCCCATCATTGCCCCGCTATTGATTTTCCTTCCCAAATGTTATCCATTCCCAAGCTGCTACCAGTCTGCTGTTCTTTCCTTCAAACCACTGCTGATTGTTTTAGTCGCTCAACATCAACACCACATACTGATAATCCAGATTCAACTGTTTCCCAAAATGACAGCCAGCACTAGCTGATGGAATCAATTAACACAAGTAATTACCACATGACCACGCTTCAAAACTACCTTTCTTGTGGGGCAAGAATCCTGGGACTGATGGAGTCAATTAACATGAGTAATTACCACATGACCACGCTTCAAAACTACCTTTCTTGTGGGGCAAGAATCCTGGGACTGATGGAGTCAATTAACATGAGTAATTACCACATGACCACGCTTCAAAACTACCTTTCTTGTGGGGCAAGAATCCTGGGACTGATGGAGTCAATTAACATGAGTAATTACCACATGACCACGCTTCAAAACTACCTTTCTTGTGGGCAAGAATCCTGGGACTGATGGAGCCATGGGCGGGGCAATATCCCCTCCATCCCCACCCCACCCCTTCTGATTTTAGGAGTCTCTCTGAGCACAGTAAACAACCAAAGTTTTGAGACTGATGCATGCTTCAATTTTCAGTAAATAGGTTCACCACAAAAGGTGCCTTGACATCAACTATTCTGGGGGAAAAAACACCTCAGTCTAATAACAAAAAAACTGTATTCATCTAAAATGTTTGATATTATGCTCTTTTTGCGGAGAGAATCATTATTTTTAACTTCAAAACCTCCATGAAAAAGAACAAAAATTGTATGAAATCAGACTCCATGATCCATACATCTCTATCATATCAGCAACTCCTGGCTCTATACATGCCGAAAGTAACATTTCAGATGTTGTTGACAAATGGTTGATTTATATCCCTGGAACCACATATTAACTGCATCCATCATACTGTTTTTGATTCCAACTCTGACAATAACTAAGTACTCTGACCAAGTTCACCTGCATAGAATCCATGCTTTAAAGTCAACATTTCTTACCCTTACAATACATCAGAATGAGGCTACTCAAGCCTGTGTAATGTTTAGGCAGTTGAAAAGCCACCTGGTTGAACTGTCAAAGTTCTAATCATTTCTCTCATGAACTGAGGCCTATAATGTCGGAATTAGAAGTAAAGTACTTGCCAACTTTTTGGTGTTGATAGTGACCACAACATATTTCTACCAGCTTGCATTTCATTGCCACTAGTCAGTCTAATTCTTTCATAAGCAACACTAACTTGTTCATCAGATTGACTGGAACTAGTAGAAGAAAAATCTTATGCTGTCATCATTATAGAGTCAAACAATGTCCTTAAGAGAGAGAACATGAACTCAGTTCAGAGCCATTCTATTTCATTCAGTCAAACCAAATTAAAACATCACAACAGAAGGAAAGAAACCTGGTACAGCCATCCAGTTTCTCCCCCCCCCCCCCCCCCCCCCCCCCCCCCCTCAGCTGCCACAGATCCTATTTATATCTATGTAATCATCCACTGCTGCAGATGTTACTGGCCTCCAACTTTCACACTGGTGATAATCAATGTGGATGAATGTACATGACGTCAGCCAGAGAGTTTCCAAGCAAGTTGACAGGGCCAACCAAATCAATACAAATCAATAAGGTAGACAATCCTGAGGGCAGCCAATCTGGCTTCCTGAACTCTTGAGATAAAATGATTACTTCCACATTTTGCATCACAACAGCTTTTCTGCAATGACGCAGCTCAGACTTCACAGAATGCCAGCTTGGCTGAAAAAGACAAAGATGCATCTTCGAACATGTTACAATACTTTGTCAATGCTTCGTGACCTGCTTGTATTTTTACCACACACACACACACACACATATCATGTGCACACGTGAGTGCGCGCGCACACACACACATACACACTTTATTTTTGTTGTTGTTGTTGTTTGTTCAGTGAAAGAAGCACCACTGATAGGTTTCAGGATACATTTCTGCACACTCCATCCCACTGCCAACGAATGTTTAGCAGGACAATCTCAACCTCTAAGATTACTGAAATCTCTGTAAGACATGCATATAAGTGTTCACTCTTCTTCTTTGCTCCTTGGCTGCAGTTAACACTGCTGAGGGGTTTTTTTGTTTTTTGTATGTTTTCTAATCCCACCATTAAAACAGTCACACTATCAAGGTATGTCTTCAGGTATGATCTATAAACATGACACCTGTGAGCATGCCTTTATTGTGGTTGTTGATATTGTGTGGTGTGTATGAAAGAGTGAGAGAGAGAGAGAGAGAGAGAGAGAGAGAGAGAGAGAGAGAGAGAGAGAGAGAGAGAGAGAGAGAGAGAGAGAGAGTGTGTGTGTGTGTGTGAGTGTGTGTGTGTGTGTGTGTATGTGTGTGGTGTGCTGTGTGTGTGTGTGTGTGTGTGGTGTGTGTTGTGTGTGTTGTGTGTGTGTGTGTGTGTGTGTGTGTGTGTGTGTGTGTGTGTGTGTGTGTGTGTGTGTGTGTGTGTGTGTGTGTGTGTGTGTGTGCGTGTGTGTGTGTGTGTGTGTGTGTGTGTGTGTGTTTCATTCAAACAACCAGACTTGATGAAGGATAAAATAACAACTGATCTGTGTGTAAGTATTTCGTCAGAGGTTTTCCCTTTAAATCATTTTAGTGCATGCATGTACCGTAGGACTCAGTTAAAGTCACTGGACTCAGAGTTTTTGAAATCTGCACAGGTTAGACTTTTAAAACCAATGTTACCCTGAGCTGTCAGTTTTTCCCAGATCCTGAACTTCAAGTAGGAGAAACTCCCATTCCAGCTGTAAAAGAAGCCAAATTCCTGGGAGTTATTTTTGACCAAAAACTCAACTTTTCTCAGCCACATCAAAAACCTCAAAACCTTCTTGCCAGAAAGCACTGAATATTCTGCGGGTTGAGCGCACACCGACTGGGGCCTGATAAGAAAACTTTGTTGCACCTCTACAGAGCCCTGTCGTTCCAAACTGACTTACGGTTGTGCTGTGTACGGCTCCGCAAGATCGTCTTACCTCAAACTCTTGACCCTATCCACCATCAAGGGCTTCGTCTCTGTCTTGGAGCGTTCCGCACCACCCCTGTGTACAGCCGTTACGCAGAGGCGGGTGACTTCATTGTCTAACCGCAGGCTGAAACTGTCTTTAAATTATTATATCCGACTGTTCTCAGAACCGCAGAATCCTGCCTATGACTGTGTCTTTGACCCTCCGTTCCAAAGTAAGTTTGAAAACAACCCGAAATGTATTCCGCCGTTTGGTCTTCGTATGCGGCCTCACGTGCGGAATGCAGGTCTAGACCTAGGAGTTGTGTCGGATTTTTCCAAGTTTCTGGATCAACCTCCGTGGACCTTCTTCACACCAGAGATTCGTTTCGACCTTGCAGCTTTTCGCAAAGAGTCTACCAGCTCTCTGGCGTACAAGGCTTTGTATGCTGAGCTCTGTTCCAAATTCCCATCCTATCAAAAAGTTTTCACTGACGGTTCCAAGTCTGAAGATGGAGTGGCCTGTGCAGCCTACTGCCCTGGGGCTCCTTCTCAGATACTGTTGGAACATATACATTCAGATGCTTCTGTCTATTCTGCTGAACTTACTGCTCTGGTTTTGGCTTTGAAGATAATCTCACATTCTTCGAAGAGGGACTTTCTGGTTCTGTCGGATTCGCTGTCAGCTTTGGAGGCCATAGCTGGCCGCAACCTTCAGCATCCAGAACTTTTACTTTTTTTTAACTTTTTAGCAAGTTGAAGGCGGACGGTTACAACATTACTCTTGCTTGGGTTCCTGGTCATGTTGGCATCGGCGGGAACGAAATGGTTGATCGTTTAGCCAAGAACGCCACAAGAGAAAAACTGTCCAACATTTATATCCCCTGCTCAGATGTGAAACCGAAAATTAACGATTATGTGAGAGGCCTCTGGCAGGAGGATTGGAACACACAGACGAATAACAAACTCTTTCAGATCCGTCCAAACCTTAAGGAGTTCCTCCCATCTACGTCGGGAGGTCGTAAAGAGGAAACGGTTCTGTGCCGGCTGCACACCGGCCATTCGTATTTTACCCATTCTTACCTTTTAAAGAGTGAAGAAGCTCCGTGGTGCATTCCATGTCATGCGCCACTCACAGTGAAACATGTTCTTTTAGAGTGTTGGGACTTGCACGATGTGAGACACAAACATTTTACAGCGGAGTCCATGAAGATCCTGTTCAGGGATGTCCCGCCTGACGTGATCCTTGAGTTTTTGAGAGAGATTAACATTTTTCATCTGATTTAAGATTTTACAGCAGAAAGATTTTTAACAAAGTTTCTGGTGCGTTTGTAGACGAGGTCATTTAACGAGATGTGTGACAGTTGGGTTTTTTTTTATGTTTTTTTTATTTTAATGACTGGTGAGTTGATTTTAACGTGGTGACAGCCCTGATGTGGCCCTTTGCGGTCGGCTGGGCTATAAGCAACATTATCTTATCTTATCTTATCCTGAAGTGCCAATGAAACCAAGGACCTTTTGACCCCAAGACCAGCCAGTCCCCAGCAGAGAATAACTGCAGGTGTTGTCCCTGGCTGTTGTGTTGAGTCATGACAATGTCACACACACACACACACACACACACACACACACACACACACACACACACACACACACACACACACCTGTCAGGCTTTTAGATCATACAGAAATGGGGGCACAGTACCCTTTAACCCTTTCCTCCCAGTGCTTGACCAGAGGTCAGGTGTCAATCTCAGTTTAAATCTAGCACATTCAACTCTGGTTCTGTGCATAACTGATACGTACAGGAGGAGCTTCTTAAAGCTGGGTGTTTTTTTTTGTACCATGTGTGCTTAAAGTATTCAAATTCAGAACGGTTTTGTGTGTGTGTGTGCGTGTGTGTGTGTGTGTGTGTGTGTGTGTGTGTGTGTGTGTGTGTGTGTGTGTGTGTGTGTGTGTTTCTCAAGTATTTTTCTTCTAACTCCACAAGCTAATGGAGTAGCTCTACAGAAGGATGTGTTTTACATTAAGTCATGGTGGTCTGTCCGAACAAACAGACCTAAAAGTTTGAATACAAAAGCCATATCAATTTACACAGTTGCTGAAAATATACTTGACTGTGATCTAGTCAAATTTCAATAGCACTTTATGACAAATGTAATAACAGAACCTGACAGAATACTATGCACTAAGAAGTGACGAAAGAGCTCTTTGGTCCCTTTATGACAAATGTAATAACAGAACCTGACAGAATACTATGTACTAAGAAGTGACGAAAGAGCTCTTTGGTCCCTTTATGACAAATGTAATAACAGAACCTGACAGAATACTATGTACTAAGAAGTGACGAAGGAGCTGTTTGGTCCCTTTATGACAAATGTAATAACAGAACCTGACAGAATACTATGCACTAAGAAGTGACAAAGGAGCTGTTTGGTCCCTTTATGACAAATGTAATAACAGAACCTGACAGAATACCATATACTAAGAAGTGACGAAGGAGCTGTTTGGTCCCCTTTCTCATGCATCACCTTATAACTCAAACACAAGGATAATGTAACACATTTAAGAAATATTTCTATGGCTGTGTGCCCAATTTATCTTTCAATCCAGAGTTTGAGTCAAATAGCCCCAATCTTCCGACTGAACAGCTAAAACACGTCAGATTGAGAGGGTTTTACAAGCAGTCTTCCGACTGAACAGCTAAAACATGTCAGGTTGAGAGGGTTTTACAAGCAGTCTGTGTGTCAGGGTTGAAAGGTTAAAGCTAAAAAAAAATCACATGGAGAAAAATCATCAACAGAGTAAGAATACATGATATGTCACTCTTCAGACACCTAGTACCATAATGATAATTGGCCATGGAGATCTTTCTTTCTGAATGAAATTTTATCAACTCTATCGAATTCTCAACTCAAGATTTGAATTGTTTTTTGAAACAAGTCACAAAACAGTCCTTCGAATGAGACCATAAACCGAGGTTCCGTGTGTGAACGCACGCACAACATCTTGCACACACGTAAAATCCCATCACCAACTTTTGGAAGAGAAGGCCAGTTTGGCCGTTGGTATGGATGACACGTTACTTATAGCATGCACCTTCCCCAAAGTTGGAGTATGGCTGCCTTAATGGCGGGATAAAAACCAGTCATACACACAAAAGTGTCAGAATCTTCAACTCGATGAAGGTGGACACTCAAAGAAAGAAGAAGAAACAATCTCTCAATAAACCATTAACAAACACACAAAGTTCCTCAATGAAAACAGTTTGGCACTGGCTTCTTTTTACTGAATGACTGCATCCAGTACCATGAAAGAACACTCCATTTGAAAGTTTCCAGCTTACTGCAAAGTCACACTCCACTCAGGGTGAAAGCGTCCAAGATGGCAAAACATACGAAACTTTCAGAATTTGACAGAAAATGATACTCATTTCAGTTTGAAATTCTTCCTGGGGGAAAGATTACCTCCTATTTTTCCATAAAAGAATATGAATACACCTTGTTCTAGATAGATCTCATCTGAAACACTGAATATTCCGCCAGCTTCTCCTCTTTTTCACCTCACAGCACTTGATCATAGTCGCCTATTGGTGCAGAACAAGATCCACCTGCCCAGTCTAGCCCAACACAGGAGTGGCAGTGCTGAAGCCCATGGCTATGCACACTGGTACAATATTGGTGTATTCTGTACACCGTTTTACAACACACTCCACACAACAACCACCTAACAACATTCTGATACGCAATTTCTACTATCAAGAAAGTTATTTCTCTTTTTTTTTTTCATCCACTTTCTATAGAATATGGCATATATCAGTGACTTTTTTCTGGATGAGGTCAATAAGAATGGGATCAGCCATTCATTCAGTTTCAAAACTGTGAGGAGTCAGCTTTTACATCTGATCACATTAACATGCAAATCCTCAGATTGAAAGCCTTGAGCTTTGCGAGGCGAGTGTGAAGAGAAAAAAATGTTTCCCAAAAACGCCAGCGCTTCCAGGGCTCCTGATGATGTACACTTTGTGCACACTTAACACTTTGGACCTAAAACTAATTCCTTTTATTTTCAATGTGCCTGTGCCCAGATTCACCCTTTTAAAATATATTATGTATATGATCACCCAATAAAGAAAAGAATAATAATAAAGCCGCAAGAGCGTTTAGTTTATGGAAACTAAAACCAGTAGCAAAATCCGAAGCCTCTGTCATCAGAGTTGGAGAGTTTTTGATACTGTGTAATACAAGCTCCCATATACGAGCGAGTGACCCAGCCAGACACGCCAACGCTGTCAACCACAAAACTGCCACAAACTGGCATAGCAGCTAGTCTTTGCTAGGATTATGCATGCAGCACCCAATCACTTTTGATTGGAGAGAGCTGGCGAAGGCAAGAAAAAAAATATCTATAATCCAAGTCTGCACAGTGATCACTGCATGGGCAAGGTATCTTGTTTTCATCCTTTGTTTTCACCTTTTTTTTCATCCTTTGTTTTCATCCTTCAAAATTCCCAAATAACGGTTAAAATTCCTCTTGCAAATCAAAGACAGAAAGCGTTTTTCTGATGACAAATGCTCCAGCAACCAATAGGAGGTGCACAGATCTGATCTGATGCTACTAAACCCACCTCAACGCAACCCCTCTGCACCATTTTTCCTGTCCTTTCTTTTCATACCCTGATCATTTTGAATGGAAATGGAAAGCAAAATTTTGGAAAAGAAAAAAAAATCATACATCCAAATGCCTTGATGATGTTTTCATCAATGTCTTCAGAACGTGGAAAGACAGTCCATCTCACTCTGAAAGAAAACCATGCAGCCACACAGCACCACCACCAGAATGGCCACTCTACTAATGAAACCATGATGAGGCTTGCAGGAACAGCAAAGACTGCTGTTAAAGCAGGTCAAAGCTAAAGTCAAGAGGTGTCCATATACTGGCACAGCCTAGGGAATGGACTCGACGCAGATGACTGTGATGATCACAATGATGATAATGTAAGAAAGAGAGAAAAGTGGATGAGTTCAGTTGAAAAAAAAAAATGGAAAGAGAGAAATGAGGAGAGGTCCAGACTGTGACAGCGCTGACGTGATAAGGAAGGACTTGGAAGGTGTTCAGGAAGGTGTTCAGGTAAGACTAGGAGGGGGAAAAGCACAGAGTGAAAAATCAACAAAATCAAAAACAAAAGATACCTTATGCCGAGCCCACTCCTCGTGCAGAGTTTGGTTGCTACTGGACAGACCGGTGTCGATACCTGAGTCTTTTACGTGTGGCTGTTCAGAACTCCCCCCGCTCTCTGTCTCCACACTAGTGCCACGCCCCGTGTCATACAGCAACACCTTCTCACAGTGATCCCCCTTGGGCCCTGACCCCCTGTGACCTAGCTCCCCTATAACACAACAAAATCAAAGAAACACAAGAAATAAGCTGATAAACAGACAACTACTCAAGATTGAAATAATCATAAGATTTTCTTAAATAATCAAAATGAAAATGATGTTCGGGGGTCAGGATCCAACACAGGAGTTGTGGGGAATGGATGAGAAATCAAGTATCTACTGCACTGGCCAAAGCATCGGCCATTGACTGTTCAAAAAGAATTTAAAGAAAGTGCAACAAACAGATGACAGAAAATAAGGATCACAAGAAAACTTAAAACAACAACCAAAAAAAAAAAGTGTCAAATACTTTTTGTCCTGCTTCCAAAAGAAGCAATGGTTGTATTCAAATTTTATTTGTTGGGGAAAAAAAGAAGTTTTCACAGCCAGTTAATAGATAAATAAAATAAACCAAATAAAGGAAAACATCAGTTCAAAGAAAAGAGTACGAGTGCTTGTAAAACAAACAAGGCTGGAAAAAGATAAATCAATACTGGGCGGTTTCAGCAAACAACCGTTCATGAAGCGAGCAGACAAAACTTCCACCAGCACCAAATGTCACAGCACAGAGCAGAGGAATGTGGCTGGAAAATTCTTGGCACTTGGCAAGAACTTGAGACAACATACGACCTGCTGGCAGAAACACCGGCCACTACACCAACCAAGGTACATTCTTTTTGCCATCTTGTTCCGGATATTTTTCAAGCTCACAGTGGTCATCATGCACAATGTTTCAGACTGTGAGCACGTAAATGGTAACAGAAAGCACATGTATTCCTGCTTCCCCAAAACCATTGACAGGAATGTACAAATCCTGCACATGCCCCTTTTCCCAGCATGCCTATTCTTTCCAGAATATTGTCAAACACAGAAGAACATTCAAATGATAATAACCCATGTTCATTTGTGTTAATCCAAGTTACACTGCCAAGCTGGCAAGTCACAGAACGAGTCTATCGTCAGTCTCTTCATATCTCTAAATCACTGATGGAGAATGGATCTGCCTCACATAGCATGCCACCTGTACTATTCATGATCTGTATCTTAAAACAAATGTCACTGGTTAAACTGAAAAGAAACAGCAGATGCAGTAAACAATTAATATTGCTTCATTATTATTTTCTTAACACTGAATGTTTTTAAACTTATTACGGAGGAACGAGAAGCAGCAGATGGATGACAGCACCATTTTAAGATAAAATGATGAAAAAGAAAAAGGCACATGAAAAATCCACACAATCTTTTCTTCTTGTTCACACGGCCAATGTACAGCAGAATGGTAGTGACAAGAACAGATCGCTCTCCAAGATGAGGTTACCCACATACAGTTTCCACTCACCCTGTACACCAAGCTTTCAGTTCAAAAACAAGTATTAATATTTTATATTTCTTTCCTGTGTGAGAACCCCAGACACTGACAGTACGCCAACGACAAGAAGGAGCTATTTCTGACCCAGACCTACAGATGGTGTGTTGCGTTATGGAAATTACTGGCCCCCACTGACAGAAACCATGGATCAATTAGCTGCCCAGGCAACAGTTGCCAGTACCGGTCAGCTATGAACAAATGTCCCTAAGGTCCCTTTATGTGGACAACCAGCCAAAGCTGGTTTGGATCACTGTCATGGCTCTGAAATTCACTATATTATACATGAAAGAAGCAAGCTATGACAGTGTTTGCTGCTGGCTTGTGTTAGATGACTGGCTCAGAGTCAGAACTAACCTACAAGTTTCTCCAAGCTCATTTTTGTTCTGTTTGCATGATGAGAGACAGGGTTTTAGACTTCAGTTAAACCATTTTGAAAACCAGCCTGAAGGCTTTAAGTTTTCAAAAGCAACTGCACAGATAAGGTTGAAGAAAAAGGAGCATTAAATGCATATGTATTATGACTAACTTCAGGCTAAGAATGGACAACAAACCAGCATCTAAACAAACAATCTGATAAATTAATTTTGCTTCCAGAAGCTGATAAGGTCAATTTCATATCTATTCTCAGCCATAAACGCATTTTGTTTCAACTATTCATCTACCATTAAAGCATTTTTACACCATTCTTTATCTATGCCATTTTAAAACTTTTTTCCAGCTATAATAGCATTTTAAAACCATTGATATATAAACCATGAAGACGTTTTAAACCATTCTTCAACTATAATGATGGTATTTGAAACCATTCTTCAGCTAAAAAGGCGTATCAAATTCATTCATATGTCACAAAGGCATTTTTAGACCCTTCCTCTCTCATTATAAAGGACTTTAAAACATTCTTCAGCCTCAAGAGCATTCAAACCATTCTTCAACCACAAAGGTATTTTAAACCATTCTTTCAAACACCAAAGTATTTTCAAGTTAGTCTTCAGCCATGAAGGCATTTTGAAACCATTCTACAGCCTTAAAGGCATTTCACAACCGTTCCTCAACCGTGAACTTTTGAAGGCATTTTACAACCATTCTTTAGTCATAAAGGCATTTCACAACCATTCCTAAACCATGAACTGATGAAGGCATTTTACAACCATTCTTCATTCATGAAGGCAGTTATAACCATACTTCAGCCATCAAGGCAGTTTACAACCATTCTTCAGACAGGGAGATGAAGGCATTTTACAACCATTCTTCAGCCATGAAAGCATAACCATTCTTCAGCCATTAGGGCATTTTACTACCATTCTTCAGCCATTAGGGCATTTTACTACCATTCTTAAGCCATGAAGGCATTTTACAACCATTCTTTGGGCATTAGGGCATTTTACTACCATTCTTCAGCCATGAAGGCATTTTACTACCATTCTTCGGGCATTAGGGCATTTTACTACCATTCTTCAGCCATTAGGGCATTTTAAAAAATTCTTCAACCATTAGGGCATTTAAAAAATTCTTCAGCCATGAAGAAAATTATAACCATTCTTAAGCCATTGGGGCATTTTACAACCATAATCTTCAGCCATTACGGCATTTTACAACCTTTGTTCAGCCATGAAGGCATTTTACAACCATTCTTCAGCCATTACGGCATTTTACAACCTTCTTCAGCCATGAAGACATTTTACAACCATTCTTCAGCCATGAAGGCATTTTACAACCATTCTTCAGCCACTACAGCATTTACAACCATTCTTCAGCCATTACGGCATTTTACAACCATTCTTCAGCCATGAAGGCATTTTTACAACCATTTCTTCAGCCATGAAGGCATTTACAACCATTCTTCAGCCATGAAGGCACTTTATGACCATTCTACAGCCATTACGGCATTTTACAACCTTTCTTCTGCTAAGAAGGCATTATACAACTATTCTTCAACCATGTTGATAATGCACAACCATTCTTCAGCCGTTAAGGCATTTTACAACCATTCGTCAGCCATGAAGGAATTTTACAACCATTCTTCAGCTACAAAGGCATTTTACAACTATTCTTTAGCTCTGATGATGAAGGCCTAAGTATTCTTCAGCTGTGAGGCATTTTACAACCATTCTTCAGCTGTGAAGGCATTTTACAACCATTCTTCAGCAGTGAATGCTTTTTACAACCATTCTTCAGCTACAAAGGCATTTTACAACCATTCTTCAGCTGTGAATGCATTTTACAACCATTCTTCAGCTACAAAGGCATTTTACAACCATTCTTCAGCCATGAAAGCATTTAACAACCATTCTTCAGCTATGAAGGCATTTTACAACCATTCTTCAGCTACAAAGGCATTTTACAACTATTCTTTAGCTATGATGATGAAGGCTTAAGTATTCTTCACCCATGAAGGCATTTTACAACTATTCTTCAGCTGTGAAGGCATTTTACAACTATTCTTCAGCTGCAAGGCATTTTACAACTATTCTTCTGCCATGAATGCATTTTACAACAATTCGTCAGCCATGAACTGATGAAGGCATTTTACAACAATTCTTCAGCTGTGAAGGCATTTTACAACTATTCTTCTACCATGAAGCATCTAAAAACCATTCTTCAGCCACTACAGCATTTTTACAACCATTCTTCAGCCATTACGGCATTTTACAACCATTCTTCAGCCATGAAGGCATTTACAACCATTCTTCAGCCATGAAGGCATTTTACAACCATTCTTCAGCCATGAAGCACTTTAGACCATTCTACAGCCATTATGGCATTTTACAACCTTTCTTCTGCTAATTTTACAACTATTCTTCAACCATGTTGATAATGCACAACCATTCTTCAGCCGTTAAGGCATTTTACAACCATTCTTCAGCCATGAAGGAATTTTACAACCATTCTTCAGCTACAAAGGCATTTTACAACTATTCTTTAGCTCTGATGATGAAGGCCTAAGTATTCTTCAGCCGTGAAGGCATTTTACAACCATTCTTCAGCCACTACAGCATTTTACAACCATTCTCAGCTACAAAGGCATTTTACAACCATTCTTCAGCTACAAAGGCATTTTACAACTATTCTTTAGCTATGATGATGAAGGCTTAAGTATTCTTCACCCATGAAGGCATTTTACAACTATTCTTCAGCTGTGAAGGCATTTTACAACTATTCTTCAGCTGCAAGGCAATGACATTATTTTTACAGCTATTCTTCTGCCATGAATGCATTTTACAACAATTCTTCAGCCATGAAGGCATTTTACAACAATTCTTCAGCTGTGAAGGCATTTTACAACTATTCTTCTACCATGAGAGCATCTAAAAACCATTCTTCAGCCATGTAGGCAATTTAAAACCATTCTTTAGATATGAAGGCATCATAAAACCATTCTTCAGCCATGAAAGCGTTTCTAAATGATTTTTCAGTCATGAAGGTATCTCAGACCACTCTTAAGCCATGAAGGGAAATTCCAAACTGATCTTAAGCATGATACGTAGACATGTCAATCATTCTTCAGCAATGAGGGCATGTTTAAATCAATAACCAGCTTTCTGTATCTGCCTCCTTTTTCAGTGCTGTTCTGCAAGTTGTTTCTGTACTTCATGGAGAAAAACAAATGTTCAAAGCCTGTACTTGATGGCAGTTTAGTTTCCAGACTATCTAAATTGACTACAGTTTGAAAAATATTTAAAAGCACTCAGCTGTCATGTACCAAATTCCTTAACATGTCATTTGTTGGTATTCCTACTGGCATTTTATTCTGTTGGTAATACTACTTCTGGTTCTTTGACATGGACTGTTCTTGCACATGGTCAATGTCACAATAAATATACCTATTTGAAGAATTCATTATAAAGGCGAAAACAAAATTAATTTCATCATCAAGTTTGTCTGTTCGAGTGTTCCCATCTGGTTTTACTATGGGCTGTTAGCTTAACTTTTTTGTAACAATGTATGGACATGTATATGTATGGCACCACGAGCTCCAAAGATAATGGGGCACTTGGATCTGTACACATGTAGATTAGCATTGCAACGCTGAAAGATGTCACTTTTCACTTCAAGGACTGTTTTACTGGAAGGACAAAAATCAAACACAGTGGAGTGACAGGGAAAAAAAAGGGTAGTGTTCTTTGTCATGATACCATACTCTTGGCAGGTAAACAAAAGCCAATAAACATCCAGTTGAAAAGTAGTGAAAAATGATCCATTTCCAGGCTATCGTCGGCTTTGCAATGGCTTCCTTCTGGAGCAGATCGGCTGAGCACAGCTACATGGTCACTGAGGTAATGACTGTTTTCTATTCTTTTTCTTGTCCTTTCTTTTTCATCAAGGCAGGTGTAAGCTTCTATTTCCTTCACTCCCTTTGCCTGGTCCTCCTCTTTCCTCTCAGCAAATACTTCTATTTCACAGACTTCTTGACCTGACAGTACTTTGATATTTTGTTTCTCAGCTCTGATTGTTCTTTTAAAATATTCAGAGGGACTGCTTTTTAATCACTAGTATTCTTTTTGCTAATATGGGGAGGGGGGGGGGGGACTTTTGAACTTGTGAGTTTGTTTAGCTTTACAACCATGTATGTGTGTGTGTGTGTGTGTGTGTGTGTGTGTGTGTGTGTGGTGTGTGTGTGTACGAACATGTGTGTATGTGTGTGTGTGTGTGCGTCTGTGTTAATAATTATGTCAGAGACCTCTGGCAGGAGGATTGGAATACAAAGATGGATAACAAACTCTTTCAGACCTGTCCGAACCTAAAAGAGTTCCTCTCATCCACGTCTCGTGATCGCAACTTTAGAAGAAACGGTTCTATGCCATCTGGACACTGGCCATTCGTATTTTACTCATCCATACCTTTTAAAGAGTGAAGAAGCTCTGTGGTGCATTCCATGCCATGTGCCACTCACAATGAAACATATTCTTTTAGAATGTTGGGACTTGCATGATGTGAGACACAAACATATTACAGCAGATTCCATGAAAACCTTGTTCATGAAAGCCTGATGCGATCTTTGAATTCTTAAAAGAGATTAACATTTTTCATCGGATCTGAGATTTTATAGTGGAAAGACTTTTAACACAATTTTGGTGGTGATTTTAGAAGATGTACTTTAAAGAGTTGTGTGAATGAATCACTTGTCAGTTGACTTCAACACAGTGACAGCCCTGATATGGCCCTTTGCGGTCGGCTGGGCTATAAGCAACATTACCTTACCTAACCGTACGTATGTGTGAGTGTGCATGCATGCGAGCATACATGTGTAAGGTGCATGCATATGTGTGTGTTTGTGTGCATGTGTTTTGTGTTTGTCTATGTGTGTGTGTGTGTGTGCGTGTGTGTGTGTGTGTGTGTGTGTGTGTGTGTGTGTGTGTGTGTGTGGTGTGTGTGTGTGTGTGTGTGCATGTGCCATGGGAACACATTTTCTTGTATGTTTGTGTAAGCATGCATGTTTGAGCAAGTACTGCAGATGCGTGCATTCCTATATATGTAAATGCATTTGCAAATAGGTACATAAGCTTAGAACTAAAGCTAATAGTAGTAATAGAAATATACATCCATGGTATAGCTGCAAGCACAATATTCATTCAGACTTAATGCTCCTGGATGTAATCCTAGCTGTTAACTTGTGCTTCATGCATGTAACCCCATCAATAATGAGGACCTTGCAATATCGCAATGAGGTATGGACAGCCAAGGCCACACACACAGAGTTGATTTGATGCTGGTAATAATTAGTTTCATGGCAGAAACCTCAATGAGATTATTATAAAAAAAAAAGAAAAAAAAAAAAAAGAAGAAGAAAACCACTGAGCACGGGGAGTGGACAGAGGTTGATGGGGAGGATGCCTGTATGCGTCTGTGTGTGTGTGTTAGGACAGTGGTGGGGGGGGGGGGGGGGGGGTCCATAAACCTGACTTTGGAACAGAGAATGGGGCAACAGGGGTGAATGGATGAAGGACGGAAGGTTATGAAGGAAGGCATGAAGGAGGTGGGCAGAGGTAGGAATGAGGGTGGAGGGGTTGGGGGGGGGGGGGGGGAGAAGATTCAAGAATGTCTAGAATGTCTAATTCAGGGCAAATGAGAAGACAGGTAGATGTAAGAAGATGGGAAGGATGACACAGAAAGGAAATGGGTGTAAACAAGTGGGACTGGAGACGGGGGTGGGGGCAGGGACTTTGAGCATTCTTTTACTTTTTTTTCTCTTGACGTTGATGAATAAGGTGAGCAACTCACCGACAAAAACTTTTTAATTTTGGCAGCAAGAATCTCGTCCTTTTTCCATTGCTCGGTGGAGTCATATTGTCCACCTCGCTTATAGTCGCCACTCTTTGAATGGAAATGGCTGATGGAAGCAGAACAACAGGCCCATTTCAACTCCAAGCAAAATGCACTACCACTTCTAAAACATCCATCATGAGTATTCTACACAGCAAGATAAATCAGTGTCAGTGGAAAATGGGAGACCAGGAACAAATCAGAATTTTAGTGATTATATTCCATACTAAGCAGAAATCATTTAAATATGAACATATCTTATTTTACACTGTCAATATGAATATAAAATATGTTATACAAAAATAGTTTGGGATATGTCACATTATAAATACCTTATCACAGTAATCAAAGACTGAAAGAAGCATATCTTTAGCCCATCCAGCATATTAAATGAAGAAATACTGGCTGCTTAAAGCAGCTCTCTCTCTCTCTCTCTCTCTCATCTCTCTCTCTCTCTCCTCTCTCTCTCTCTCTTCCATGCGCATGTGTACCAAATAGCAGGGAAAGAGTATTTTGCAACATATCTCACAATCCTGCAGAAATACCATAAAATGCAATTATTTGATAATTCCTCAATTTTGTATTACTTCTTTAATCCAGAATAGAGTTTCACTTCACATAAAACAAGGGTATACCATGTACAGAAATCAAAATCTACAAACATAAAAAGCGTGAACAGGTGCAAACTCATACGAAAAAATGGAGTGTCTGAAAACATATCGATTGGCCAACATAGGGTATCACTACTCCAGCTGGATTCAGTTTGTAAGCTTAACAGGCCCATGACACAATAAAAACAAAATGTCTCAAGTTTCAGCAAAAGATACTTTGATACAGAGTCCTTTTAAATGTCTGGCTGCAAAAGCCGGTCAGTCAAGCAGCAAGGGCTCTTCAAACAGCCTGTGGAGAGCAATTCTTTGGCTGGGATTACTCACATCTTTAAAAAAAAAAAAAGTCACTTTTTCCCTCTGAAGAACTTGGCTTTTTCTGTTTTTTTCCGCATCAAAAACCTGAACATTTGAATTTGTTAATGCCACATCTATCTCACTTCCTTAATTCCTTCTAAACCTCCCCCCCCCCCCCCCCCCCCCCCCTCCCCTGGCCCCTTTCCAAGACTTAGGAATTTAGCGAGCTATAGGAAACCCCTTCATTTCATATGACACTGACAGGAAACCCTATACACAATATGCAAAGTTTACCACTGAAACCCCTTCATTTTACATGACACTGACAGGAAACCCTATACACAATATGCAAAGTTTACCACTGAAACCCCTTCATTTCTTATGATGGAAAGCCTTCTATATATACAAAAAATGCAAATTCATAATGCTTTCATGAAGACTAACAAACATTTCCTAAACACTCTTTGTATCAAAGTGTATGCATGCAAGCTCTTACATGTACAAACATATCAAGTATGTGCACCCACTCGCAGTTTTTAAAAATGAAAAAAATAAAGGCATGCAATACACAAATATTTGAACCAAAAATACTCACCTTTACTGTATCATATATACTCATCAATCAACATGAATTTTAAAATGAGAAAAAGTTGATATGAAGAGATGTAAAAAGAAAAAAACAACAATATAGAATAATTGCATAATCACTGATTACACTATTACTGATAGCTTAGATTCATTTTAGAACCGCATACTTGAAGCACAAGCACTTCTCATTAAAATAGAAATATTGGTTACAGGCTGAACCTGATGTATAAAGAGCAACTAATTTGAAAACAAGTTTTATACATAAGTCTTACAATCAAATTAACAGTAATCTTTTAATATTCATGTTCCACATTTCATTAATATGCATGACAACGTGACAACATATATCTGCAATCTCATTGCAAAGCCACAATTAGAATACTGCAAGAAACAAATTGCACTAGGTGATGTACATTTATAATAAAGACAACAAGTAACTGAAATAAGTGGTATGTGATTGAAGAAAAAAAGAAGAAAAAGAAGATATCATGTTTAAAGACTGTTCAGAGACAAAATTAAGGAACTGAATGCATAAGAAGAAAAAAACAGTACACTGAACAAGCTTCAAAACACATAAGTACATAATATCACACTTTGGGTAAGAAGTATAATACACAAGATGCACTAGATCTGATTCTTTTAATGTTTATTCCCTTCCCCCAACCCCCATCCATCTTTTTTTCCATCGCCCTCCACAGTCTTCATTCTCTTCTCTCTAATTAGGAACACCAATAAATAATTTACAATTGAGTGACAAAAGTATGATCAAATGTACACTTTGGCAAGGTGAGAAGCAAGGAAACCTTTTAATCATCATAACTTTAGTATTTTTCCACAAATACTAACCTTTCACTTTCTGATTTCAAATTAGGAATGATATGGGAATTGCGTAAAGGAGTCAAGGGTGTTTATTAAGCACAGAAAGACGGATCAGTTAGATTCTGGAAGTGTTTTACAAAACTGTGTGAACAGTTACAAATCTAGTTTGCTACTACCCCTACTCCTTCACACCTTCTCCCCATCAGTCTCCCTTCTCTTTTCATGTACCAACAAAAATCCACGGGATGTTATTGGCTCACATTTACAACTTCACACATGTATAGGCAGGTAAAACAACTGCATGAAAACCTAGATAAGGACTTTAAATGGACAACCTAATCATCCCCCACCCCAATTCCCCACCCCTCTTCCCCAAATTTTTCTTTGGTTACCCAGCTCCACCCCCACCCCACCTTGCCTAAAAAAAAAATCAACCTTTTTTTCCAGGAACATTTTTAAAAGAGAAAAAATGTTGGAAATTATGCACCATGTGAAAAGAAGTGATAATCATCACAACGGTTTATACATATACAACATTCAAAAGATTGTAAGGTCAAAAGACACAGAATCTGGCATATATTCACTTCAACTAGCTTGCTTTTGGATTGCTCTGGGGCTTCTTTGTTGTTTTGTTTCATTTTGTTTGTTCTGTTTTGTTTTTGTTGCTGTCACTTCCTCAGTTCCCTCTAAGCAGCATTTCTCCAAAGCCTGTCAATCCCAGTTCCCACAGACATACTAATACACAGCCACATCCAGAGTCCATATTCTGATCCAGCAATATCAGAATACCATCCTCTAAGGCTTCTTCTGATTATAACCACTGTTTAATCTCTGGTCAAATGTGAGTGAGTGTCCCTCTACCCAGAGGTATTTTAAATCTTTCTCTGGCTCAAAACTGTAACCAGAAAAAAGAATGGAAGGAC
Source organism: Conus ventricosus (assembly GCA_018398815.1). Taxonomy (NCBI): domain Eukaryota; kingdom Metazoa; phylum Mollusca; class Gastropoda; order Neogastropoda; family Conidae; genus Conus; species Conus ventricosus. The sequence goes on from CM031622.1 coordinate 41,254,383, forward strand.
ATCAAGCCAACAGTTACATTTCAAGTTTTTTTCCTCCATTTTAATCGGCCACAGAACAGCCAGAATGGTTCGAACGATGAAACATGGAAAATATTTCCCAGGCTATCTGAATATGCAGCTGATAGCTATAGTTTGTTCTCAAGGGCAATAAATCATGAAGGCATTGTGAAGAAGCATCAAAAGCGTGCATCATTATGGTATACATAGTGCACTCAGCCTGTAAATGCATCGTTGACATAAACATAGTTGTTTTCAACAAAATCTGCTTTTTTTCTCAACTGGTCTATAATCATGCTGCAGTGTAAATAAACATGTCTCCCTTTTCCTGTTGGTCTGCATACTTTATTCAATCATGTCTTGTAGTTCACTACAATTGAATGAAACATGTGCATGTTCTTTGTACATTTTCTCTAGAAAAGAAAAAAAGAAAAATGGCAAGGGTAGTGAATTACTGAGAGAGAAGGAGAGAGACAAAAAAAAACCCAAAGCAAGACAGAGGGACAGACAGACAGAGACAAATACTACAGAAAGACAGAAACAGATAATCACGGTCAGAAATACCTTCAAATACCTTATAGAACAGCTACTGGTTAGCAGCGGTCTGATCTAAACTTCCTACCTTTTCACAGAGTTCAAATGATTCTCACTTCTGTCAAATATTTCTTTTTCAAAAACATACAGTTAATTGAACGTACTGCAGAAATACTTAAAAGCATGCATTTCAAACTATGCACTATTGTAAAAAAGAAACTCCACTCAACTGAATATATATGCAAACATACACACACACACACACACACACATACCTCAAGCAGCTAATCACACGTCAGCACTTACCTTTTTCACTGACACTTTCACTCTCCAAGTCCTGTTCTTCACAGCTGGAGCACTCGGGGGTGGAGCGTACATCATCGTCGGAACTACTCAGGGACTGCTGTCGCTGCTTCTTGCTGCGCTTGTGCTTGTGGGGTTTAGGGGGTGGGGGCCGAACACAGTCAGATGGGTCTGAGGACAACGAGTCATTGCGCAGCATACTCTCCAGTTTCTTACGGTTGTTGCGCGAGGCCGAGTTGGCTGTGCGTGCAGAATTGGGATCCAGGTGGCGGCGATCGTGCATGCGCTGCATCTCGTGAATGTCTTCAGCAGCTGGTTGGGTATCACTGGCATGTTCAATCAGAATGCGGTGGGAATGTCTGGGACCGTCCCCAACCACCTCACTTTCCTTGTAGCGGTCAGCCAAGTCTGAGCCAGGCGAGCGCCTGTCCTTCACGCTTCCCCCATGCCCCCCCCCCTATCCCAGCACTCCCCCCACTTCCTGCAGTGCGCTCTACTCCTCTGTGTTGGCGACTGCTTCCTCTGCGCTCAACGTGCCCTTCATTCATGTCTAGAGTATCTGTCAGTCGTTCTCGTGAGCTGCGGTAATCCTTTTCTGAACGATACTCTTTATCAGAACGATATTCTTTATCAGTGTACTCCCACGATATTCTTTGTCAGAGTAGTCTCTCCGACCATTGGCTGGAGTCTGGCGATATCGCTCAGAGGAAGCGTCTTTACCGCGTCGTTCTCTGGACCATCGCCCATCATGATCTCGTTCATCAGTATGCGCAGTGTCCCGGCCTTCCCTTCAAGGACAAAATGTCAGTCAACATACATCAGTTTTGAAGTTTGGTACTGTTACTGAGCATTAAGCTTACTCAATCAATGTGTCTTTGCAGGAAAATCTTAAATTTGAAATTTAATGACAAAAATCTTTTTAAAATTTGTTTCAAGGTTCATGAGAAACACTTTATGTAAACTTGTGCATCTTAAATATTTTGAAGTGCATTTCAGATTTTATGAGCACTGCTTTTCTTGGTGTTAATATACTATATAAAACATGGCAACTGCATTAATCTGATGTTTCTTGTCGTATGGTTCAAAAGAACAATCAATCATTTTCACTTCAGAGGCTTACGCAAGTATACATTCATCTGACTAGATGCCAATGGAAACATCATTAACAAACATGTGCACAAATATGAACTCACTCACACACACAAACACACACACACAGGCGCAGATGCATACAAACACACATTTGTACCAATATGCATACATGCACACAAACATGCCTATCAAAAAATACTCTCTTCTTCCCACATTTGATATTTAGATTCAGAACACACACTGGCTGTGAAAATGTATGGGATTATAGAAGATGAAATTAAATATACAAAACAAGGTGAAAAGGAACTCTCATTTAATACACAATAAGAAACAGAAAAGTGAATTTTCAGTTAGCATATACTGTCTTTGGACACTGCAAATAATGCATTCAAAACCGCACAAGACAGCACCATTCCAGATGATGTCACCAGCAAAACTGGGAGAGCTGTTTTGTGGATTTCTCTGTGTATTAGTTGCGACATCTGAGGAAGACACATTTGTTGACAAATCACAAGTCTGTTTTGTACTGTAAGTGTCACTGTTCACTTTATTTCATGTGTTTCCTTGCATTGTTTCAGTATGGCTGCAGTCCCTTGAACAGTGTTTCAGATTGTAGAAGAGAGTAACAGTGCATGCAATGAAATTACATGGTATTTAAATATGACTGTATAGCTGCACTATTTGAAACACCATTCTGAAAGATGGGAATATTTTTGTCAACTGTTCAAAATATCAAACAGAAAGAGCTTCCAATATCTTTTTTCAAGTGTAGTTTGTTCAGGGACCTCTGGAAAAGAACAACAACAACAAAACTTCACAAGAGAAAAAAAAAAGGGGGGTGGGGCAAAGATATCTCACCTATGTCTTTCTCTGCCTTCTTTGTCCATTCGTCTGTCTTCTGACCTGTGACCTCCCGAACTTTGTTCTCCCATGGTTTCACGAGACCGACTTCCTGGGTGCCGATCCCGCTCACCGCGATCTCGCTCAGTGCGTTCCCGTTCCACACGCTCACCGCGCTCTCTATCACTGCGCTCCCCGCGCTCCCTATCCCTGTCAATGCGCTCTCTGTCTCGTTCACTGCGCTCCCTTTCCCGATCACCTCGCTCCCTGTCCAGTCGGTCGGTGGGGTCACCACGATCTCGATGTCGAGACTCGGGGTGCTGCATTGAGGAATAGCGTTTGTCAGTCTCACTCAACCGACTTTCACTATGGAAGCGATGCTTGGAGGAGGTTCTCTCACGTCCCCTGCCTCTCTCTTGCGTTTTTTCCCCTCCACTGGAGCCTCTGTCACTTGACCGCTCGATGCCTGAGAAGCTCCCTCATGAGCCCGTTGTGAAGACACAGCATCGGACATAGAATACTGTCGCTTGAGTTCCCTCCCCTGTAAACTGGAAGCGCGGACAAACGACCGCTGTCGGTCATAGTTCTCTTTTTCACTACCGCTGGCAGCATCCCCAGCGCCTCCCATCTTGGCCTTCTTTTCGTTGGGTGGGCTGGCTTCCATGCCGCTCCGACCCGGAGGTCTTGTGCCGGGAGCAGCCCCAGATGCAGTGTTATCAGTGACCTCCAAGACAACAGGCCGAGCCATGCCCCATGATACCATGCCCAGTCTTCGCCAACAGTTCCTGCTTCTTGTTGCACAGATGACAGGCCCAGACCATCTGCAACAACACCCACCATACAATTAGATTTCACTCACATCAGTACATATATACCGATATTAGGCTAAACAAAATACGGCAAAAGATAACTGTGAATATATTGCAACTTTTTTGTGTCAGTAAACTAATGGACTTGAAAAATATCACGAGTGAGATCCATTACTCAAACTTTCAGACAAGCACTTTTTCCCTACACAGTCGTAACTTGCAAAATGCCAGTCATCCATGAGGTCTGAAAATACTTGAAGTATAAGTTAACTTCAAGATGAACAAACTGCTGCTACCTGCGATGTAGGCTTAAGTTTTTCTCTACAGCAAGTACCTAGGAAAATCTTGGTCTTGGTCTTCTGTCCAGTGAAAATATATTCAGTTATCACACAGACTATGAACAAACTACACAGACAGACAGTTTTTATATGTAATTGAGTGTGCTATGTTCAGTACAGCCTCTTGACTGTCTTTGACAATACAAGATTTACCCTCCCCACACCCATCCCACACCACAATAAAGATTCCCTTTAAAAAAATAATAATAAAAATAAATTAAAAAGACCTTACTTTTACGGATTTCTGGAAGTCATTCCTGAGAAATTTCATTGTAATAAGTTTCTCCAATGAATCCATCTCCACTTGATCACTCTGATTATTTACTGATGGTCAGTGACAGGCAGTATGTTTTTACAAGAGAAGAAAAAAGTATGCAGAGAGTGAGTGGTATTACAATTTAAATCAATACATCATTTACAACACAGCATGTGTTTAACAGAGAATTCTAAACGACAATGCTGCACAAGTCTCTAGAGGCCCATCGACTCCTAGGGACACATCTCTAATTCTGATCCTGACAGAAAAGAAAATCAAAGTCATGACTATGTAATCTGGCTAGAAGACCTTCACGTTTCTGATTACAAGATCTTGAAGACCTTATTTCTAATGAGCAGAGGATCCTAAAAATGCTTCCTTTCATTGACCAGAAGGTAAGAGGGGCTTCTACTGCATGAGGATAGCTTAGATCCATTAAGAATCAGGTGGTTACAAGGATCTTCATTTTAATGAGAAGAAGGAAACCGAGGACTTCTACTTTTTGATGTGCCAAAACCTTAACTTTAACAAGTCCCGGGCCCCCAAGGATGCTAATTTCAATGACAGATGATTCAAAGGACGTTTGCTTTCAATGAACAGCGAATCTTAAGGACCTTTTAATGAGCTAAAGGAATCCTGAGGATCTTTTAATGAGCTAAAGGAATCCTGAGGATCTTTTAATGAGCTAAGTGTCCTGAGGATTTTTTACTTTTGATGGCAGAGAAACCGTGGACCTTTACTTTCGATAAACAGTAGATCCCAGGGAAACTGGAAGTCGTTGGACCCCTGTTTTCAAGGAGTAGAATGTCACAAGTACCCTAACTTTACATGAGCTGTGGACCCACAGTTGCTTTAATGAGCAGGGGAACCCAAGGACACTTAACTTTAATGAACTGAGGGCTACAAAGACCTTCACGAGGACTTTCTAATGAGCAGAGGATGTCAGCGACACTTTTGATCAGAAGAGAACCCAAAGAACTTGGCAGGAGGTTGACATAAGGTTGTTGTTCCTTGCGCTTCTTGGTGCTTGACACCCAATCTTCATCCAATCTTGAACCTAGCTTGGCGTTTAATGTGCGAAGCAACTCACTGGACACCAAACAAGGTGCAAGATCGGCACAAAGATGGGTGTCAAGGTGGCTTGAGCCAGATCTAGCCCCAGCTAGGTGTTTGCTGCTGAAAAAAAACCGTTATCAGATGCTGTATTTCAGCCAAACACTTGGCAGATAATTTGTTACTAAACTTGGCAGATAACTTGTAACTAAGATTGCTGTCAGAAACATTAATGCAACATCAAATATTCAGTAGAAAAACACGCGGACAGTCATATGGATAAACTGTTACATTCATTGTCATTTTCCAAATTTGGTAATGCAGTTGAATCATCTTTAGACTATTCTGTACCCTGATCTTGCTTCTTAACGCTTGGTTATTTGAACTATTTGAAAGAGTACTCTGATGACCTTGATTTTAAGAATACAGGAGTGACACACTTAAAACAGTAACTGGCCTCCAAGCATTATTGCATATACCACCTGGAGGATCAAAATCTGGAATTCAAGTAAAACTCTTTTATATGTACATTTGAAATCAAGCTGGTATTTAGTATTCACGGAAAAAGAAATGAGACACTGTCTCTCACTTTCCTTCCCCAAAACACTTTTTTGATGAACAGAAGATCCAAAGCAGCCTTGTTTTTCATGAGAAAAGGTCACAAGGACATTTAATATAAATAAGCACAGGGTCTAAAGGAATTTTATTTTTAAATGAGTAGAGAATCTTGAGGATCTTGACATTTCATTGGCATATGATCATGAGGACTCTAAAATTAGTTGATTTTCAAGAGTGTTTCTTTTTAATGATCAGAATGACCCTTACCATAAATAAGCAAAGAATCCCTAGCCCTTTAATGAGCAGAATCACAAAGACCCTTGATTTGATTATTACAGGGCTGCACGCATCTTTGCTTATGATCAACAAAGGATCACCAGACATTTAATGCATAGAAGGTCTGAAGGATACTTACTTTTAATGAGCAGATAGCTCCAAAGGACCCTTCATTTAATGACTACAGGACCCAAAGAACCTTTCCCTCGAATGAGCAAACAATCACATGAACCTTCACTTTAAATGAGCAGAGATCCAAAGGAATCTTTTTTTTAATGAACGAAGGATGCAATGGACCTTTACTCTTAATTAGCAGAAGTAATGTGAGCCCTAACTTTTAATTAGCAAGTTTCTTTGGAATACTTTATTTTCAAGGAGTAGCTGACCCCACGAACTCTCTCACTTTTAATGAACAGAATACAAGGACCTAATATTCTAATTAGCCCAAAACAGATTCTTTTAACAATCTGAGATTCCCATGGATTCTTACAAGTTACAAACAATGAACCAGAGACCCTTACTTTTTAAGTAAGAGATCTTTTGGAATTGGAGAATTAAAAAGCAGAGAATCCAAAAGCTGGTTAGTCTTACTGAGCAGAGGATAAACAAACCATTGCTTTTCACAAAAAGAGGGTCCCAAGAACTTTTAATGAGCAGAGGATCCCTATGACCCTTGCGTTTAATGAGCCTAGGGTCTACGGCTGTTGCAGTTAATGACCAGAGTCCCAAGGACTTTAAGTGAGCAGAGGATCCCATGTGCTCTAAATAAGCAGAGGTACCAGGTCTCTGAATGTTTATGAGCAGAGGATCTCATGAACCCTTGATCTTTATACACAGAATCCCAAAGACCTTTACTTTTCATGAGCAGAGGAACCCAAGGACCTTTACTTACAGTGAGTAGGGGATCCCAAGGACCTTTACTCTTAATGAACAAAGGTAGAAGAACCCAAGGACCTTTACTTACAGCGAGTAGGGGATCCCAAGGACCTTTACTCTTAATGAACAAAGGTAGAAGAACCCAAGAACCTTTACTTACAGTGAGTAGGGGATCCCAAGGACCTTTACTCTTAATGAACAAAGTTAGAAGAACCCAAGGACCTTTACTTTCAATGAGCTGGGGATACAAAGACCCATGCCCTTTATACACTGAAGGTCCCAATGATGCTTACTGTTACTGAGCAGAAAAATCAATTCCAAGGATCCTTATTTTCAATGAACACAAGATCCTTCACCTTCACCTATACCTTGACATCGTCTGTTGTCGTTGGGGCACCCCTGATGATCTGGTCACCACTCTCCTCCATCTGTCCCTGTCCTCCACCGCTCGCTGAGATTCTCCTAAGCTCATTCCAGTCCACTCTCGGATATTGTCCTCCCACCTCTTCCTTTGTCTTCCTCTATTGCGGCCTCCTCTGACTACTCCTTGCAGGACGGTCTTTGCAAGGCCTGCTGAACGGGACACATGTCCGTACCACTTCATTTTCCGCTTCTTGATGCTGTGAGTAGGTCTTCATGGGGTCCAGTTGCTTGCTGAATTATTCTATGGACTTCTTCATTTGTCACGTGCGCGTGTGGTCTGTGTAATGGATGCCCAAGATCTTTCTGTAGCATCTCACTTCAGTTGCCAGAATTCTTCTTTGTAACTGCTGTGAGTGTCCAAGTTTCACATGCATACAGAAAAACTGAGAGGGCAAGGAAGTGCATTAGGTGGACCTTGGATCGAAGACTGAGGTTTTTGTCTCTCCACATAGTTTTTAGTTTTGCCACTACAGCTGCTTTTGTGCAATCCTTGCCACAATCTCAGGCTTTGAGCCTTCATCAGATATGATGGATCCTAGGTATTTGAAGGTCTTCACGGTTTCCAAGGTTGTCCTGCTGACTTTGATCTCTGCCTTAATTTAACATCACAGTGGTTCAAGCCTATGCTCCAACGACTGACTACAGCAACAATGAAATAGAGGACTTCTATAACCAACTGCAAGATGTCATCGATGAAACACCAAAGAGAGATATACTAGTGATACAGGGTGACTGGAACGTGAAAGTAGGAGAAGATGCGCAAACACATTGGAAAAGTGCTTGTGGACCATCCTGCAACCCTGTGACGAACGAAAGAGGTCTCTGTCTTCTCGAGTTTGCCACCACAAACAGCCTGATCATAGTAAACACTCCTGCCCACAAACCTTCAAAAAGACGGACATGGTACAACCCTGATGGTCAACACCACAACCAGATTGATTACATTCTGGTTCCCAACGCTTCCGAACAGGAGGGAACGCGGCACGTACCCGTACCTTTTCCGGGGCAGATATAGGAAGCAATCACGACCTAGTGCTGATGACGTTCAGGATACGCTTGAAGAAGTTCCCTCGACTACGTTTCAGCCTAGACAAACTCAGACCCAGCAGTAAGAGAAGAGTTCCAAGCAATGATTGGAGGAAAGTTTGCACTTCCGACGATACTGGATGAAGAAGACACAGACACTGAGGACACAATTAACACATTCAATGAAGTAGTAGTGCAAACAGCTAATGAGATTTTGGGGAAACACCAGCGCCCAAAGAAGCCATGGGTCACTAAGGACATCTTACAGCTATGTGACAAAAGACGGGAAATGAAGAAAAAGAAAAGCGACCCAGAAGGAGCCAAACTGTACAGGAAAGCAAACAACAAAGTAGGAAAAGAAATGGAGAAAGCAGAAGAAACTTGGATTGAGACTCAATGCACTGAAATTGAAGAAAATCTAAAGAATAGCAACATCAAAAAGGCATACCAAGTGGTAAAAGACCCCACCACTGTGAAACAGGGAAGACCTACAAGCATCCAGAACAAGTCAGGGAAATACCCATTTGAAGACCAGGAAATATTGGATAGATGGACAGAATATTGTTCCGAGTTATGTAACTATCAGCTCAACGAAGACCCAGCAGTACTGCAGTGTCCACAAACACAAGCAAGACCAGAAGGCGGCTCACATCACATCCTACGTGCAGAAGTTGAAGCAGCAGCCAAGTCACTCAAACAAGGGGAATCAGCAGGAATTGACAACATACCTGCAGAACTGGTCCAAGCAGGAGGAGAGGCCATGATCACTGCTCTCACCACCATCTGCAATGATATTTGTAGCACTGGAATTTGGCCAACTCCCTGGACACAGTCACTGATCATTACCCTTCCAAAGAAAGGTAATTTACAGTTGTGCCAGAACTACCGCACGATTAGCTTGGTCTGTCATCCAAGCAAAGTTATGCTAAGAGTTTTACTAAACAGGTTGAAACCTGTAACAGAGACCATCATTGCTGAGGAACAAGCAGGCTTCAGAGCTGGTCGAAGCACAACTGAGCAGATATTCAATTTGAGAATAATCTGCGAAAAATATCTGCAGCACCAACAAGATCTCTACCACGTATTTATTGATTTTAAGAAGGCCTTCGACAGGGTATGTCACGCAGCATTATGGACAACCATGAGGAAGTAGAACATCAATGCCAACCTCCTCCACATGATTGAAGAGCTATACAACAAAGCCACATGTGCTGTTTTCCTGAACAGCAGCATAGGTGACTGGTTCTGTACCACTATCGGCGTGCGCCAGGGATGTCTGTTCTCACCAACCCTCTTCATTGTCTTCTTGGAGAGGATCATGGAGGATGTCTTGGAAAATCATGAAGGAACAGTTAGCATCGGGGGAAGAACAATCACCAATCTGCGATTTGCAGATGATACTGACGGCCTTGCAGGAAATGAAGACGAGTTGATGAGCTTGGTGGAACATCTTGACAAAGCAGCATCCGCATATGGCATGGAGATCAACGCCGAAAAGGCCAAGCTCATGACCAACAGTACGAAGGCATTAACACAAGATACAAGGATCTTACTTTTGATGAGCAGAGAATCCCTATGTTTTAATGAGCGAAAGTTCAAATGATCTATACTTTTAAGGACCAGAGGACCCCAACAGCATTAACGTTTAGTGAGCAGAGTAAAGAAAGACCCCTAACAACTGTTAGGCACCAAGTTTTGGCTCTTGTTAAAAAGTGTCTAGGGGGAGCCTAACAAATTACTTTTGGTTTCCTCGTGACTCTATCAATAAATTTAGTCGCGTAAAGAGATCAATAACATTTCAAAACATTTAATTTCACACATTCACAAGCGGAACATTACCTAATCAAGCCAAAACTTAAACAATACATTGCATATCATTTACAAATTTTAAGATCGTTCAAGTCCGTGTGTTTATGTCTTTTCACAGATACTGATGTGCTGGCCTGTTCTCCGTCGAAGCAGTCCATAAACATCCTACGACGATTGCTGACGTCGTGACTTGACGTCGAGTATGGGCGTAGCCTGTAGATTTGTTCCTTGCCGGTTCGAAGCTTGACGGCTTGAAGTTCTGACTGACTGAAGTTTTGACGGCTTGAAATTTTGACTGACTGAAGTTTTGATGGCTTGAAGTTTTGACTGACTGAAGTTTTGATCGCTTGAAGTTTTGATCGACTTAAGTTTTGGTGACTTGAAGTTTTGACCCCTTGTAGTTTTGATGGCTTGAAGTTTTGATCCTATTCTTAGTTTTGACAGCGATCAGAGAAAGACGTCACGGTGTGTTGCGTCAAACACCAAGACGCTCTCTGGCCTGGTCCTGCAAAGGACGGTCGCCGGCTCTCTGGAGGGCTCTCTTCGGAGATGCGTCTCCTCTCTGCCAGTAGGGACGAATCCTCCTGCACGTTTCTGGCTGGGGTGAAGTCCCGGCGTGGGTAGCGGCACTGCAATGGACTGGACGTATGGCCGGACTTTGACTCTCTACGCGGTATACGCCCAGTCACTGCGTCAGTCTTGGAACTAGGTACGCCACGCGGCTGATTGCTCCTGGATGGACTCCACCAGAGAGTACTAGATTCCTGGAGGTAGTCTGCTGACAGGGAGCCTCCGGTTTAGTCAGTAGCCTTGAAACTCCAGAGACGGCTAAGAACGTTGCTCCTGCACACGCCATGTCACACTCTGTTCTTCCCATTTTTTTAGTTTCTAAGCAGACCCACACAGTTGTGTATCCAGCGACCAATGGGAGAGCTGAAGAGGACTGGTTGAGCCTGGCCTCTCCAATAATCGCTCTCGGAACACCCTGACGTCAATCCCGGTTCTGAATGAACTCTACACGTAAGCGCCGTACGTCATTCATTCAGAACTGTGTTCCTTGGTTTTTAATGGAACGCGAAAGGGATACTACAATAATGTGTGGGTTACACTTAATTATATAAAATGAGACTTGGTGTCTGACAATAACAATAAACAGAGTACCCAAAGATCTTTAGTTCTAATGAGCATGGAATACACGTAAGCGCACTTTTAAGGATCAGAAAATCCCATGGACCCTTACTTTTAATGAACACAGAGTCCCAAGGACTCTCACATTTAATCAACTTGAGTAGTGTATGCAAGGATCCTTGCTGTCAATATGCAAAGTATCCCATGAAAACTTACCTTTAATGAGCAGGGGATACAACGAAAGGGCCTTACTTTTAATACGCAGAGGGTACTAAGGACTTTTACTGTCAGTAACCACCGACTATCTTTAATGAGCATAAGGGCAGAGCACTTTTGTCAGTTAATGAGCAGAAGATCCCTTGGAGCTTACATTTAGCGCGCAGATGGAAACAAGAACTCTTACTTTTAATGACCAGATGACCCAAAGGATCTTTCATTGAAATCATGAGGAAACAAATCCCATGACCAGCACTTCTATAGGTTTCATTACACAGAGTTCCATGGACTGTCATACTTAATGAACTAAGGGTCCTAGGACTCCTTACTCTTAAGGGCAGAGGATCTCAAGGGCCTTTCTAAGGAGCACAAGATCCAAAGGACCTTACTCTTAGAATGCAATGGCGAGCACTGCCGTTGCATTTTTGATTCTGTGGTGCAAAATATATCATATGGTTTCAGCTGTGAGTGTGTGTGTGTGTGTGTGTGTGTGTGTGTGTGTGTGTGTGTGTGTGTGTTTGTGCGTGCGTGCGTGCATGCGTGCGAGCGAGCGTGCGTGCGCGCGCGTGCGTGCGTGCGTGCGTGCAAGCGTCCACTGTAAATATCAATGTTGGCTTTTTTTTTCAGCAAACATCTGCATTAGCAAAATCCAATTGGCAGAATACGTAACTGTTGACACCACTTCAGCTATCCCATGCATGAAGATGTCTTCCAATTGTAACGAGCATAAATCTGCTACTGACGTTCTCAGCAATGAAATTGATGTACGTAACTGTTATTTTCTTCAAATTTTGATCACCTTCAATTACTGCTTTGTATACTTACCAAATAGTGGTTAACTGATACTGTGTGCAACTACTGTAACAAATATTAAGGTACATCCTATCAAGATCAGGTCATGCAATGCCACTTCCAACAAGCAGAGGTGGAGATATAAATAAATATATTACTAAATATAGAACCAAGACTGGATCCACATAATAAAGCAACAAGCATGTTACGTCAAAATATTACGTCATGCTGATGATGCACATTTTGAAAACGTAGGCGACTTATTGCTAAGGAACTGATAAACAAACTGTCTGATCAATAGGAAAAGATTGCTGGGATGAACTTTTTACCACGAGTGGTACACAAATAGTCACTTCGTAATTGGACACAGAGAGCTGATATGATCAAGGTCAGGACATTTTGGATGCTGATGTTGGGACAAAAGAAGAGGCAGTCCATGGAGAGGAAGGTGGGGGAGGGAAGGGGTGAGAGGAGTGATGGGGAAGGAGCTGGCAGTGGAATGGGGAGTGAGGTAAGAAGGGGGGGGGGGATAGGGAAGTAATGGAGCACAGTGGGAGGATAGGGCCACGAGGCCCTGAAGAAATATCTGGTCAACACAAATTCTCAAGAACGAGAACTTTCTGTGTCATGTGTGTAGTCGCTGAAACTGCCATTTATTTTCCTCTCCTCCATCTGTCCCAAGTCTTTCATCCTGCTGTTATATATATTCAGCATTTGCAAGTCAGATAGCTGAATAGCCTCTCTTGTTCACGATGTACCCAGGGGTGGAAGCAATGTAACATGTCATTAGTTCAGAAAACAGTCAGCTGAATAGCCTCTCTTGTTCACGATGTACCCAGGGGTGGAAGCAATGTAACATGTCATTAGTTCAGAAAACAGTCAGATAGCTGAATAGCCTCTCTTGTTCACGATGTACCCAGGGGTGGAAGCAATGTAACATGTCATTAGTTCAGAAAACACCACTCCGCTGTAGGGTATGAAAGAGAATTAATAGCAACACCCACAAGATCAAGACTGTCACCTTTTTTTCGGGGGGTGGGGGTGGAGGGGGTATTCAAAGTCGCAGATGGAACTGTGAATGAATAGATAAAAATGTTCTGATTCTAAAGCTTTTCTTTTTCCTGTTAAGTGATTGAAGCTGCAGAGGACGTTAGGCGCGGGTAAACAGCAAAAGGGGGAGAGAAAGAAGTGGGGGCAACAGCTGCACACACAAATCAAGTGAGTAAAAGCAAACTGAATCAGGTGTCAGCTTGGGTGAAATAAGTTGAAGTACCGACCTGTACTAAAGGGAACCAGCACACACCGAGATCTTCCTGACTGAACGAAGAAGGCTCCTTGCATTTCAAACTGCCAGCTACACTGTCTGAATTACTTTCCAGTGTTCCTTTCAGTGATAAGAAAGACCCTAAACTTTCTCAGACACCAAGCAACTCTGTGAATACTTGTGAAGATTGTATGTATTACCATTGTCTACACTGCCACCTGGCATCTGTTTGTGATTAAATACATATTGTAAATTCTAACCACGAACACACAGGTATCATCACAGTTGTCAGGATCTCAAAATATAATCAGTACAGCTGGTGTTAACACACTTCTGTTTCTGATGATAGGTAGGCAAAAGTAAGTAAAGCTGATATTACCACACAGCCCTATTTCCCTGTAGCACACCCGTGAATTGTTACAGTATCTCTACACAGTGGTATCAAACACTATGTCACATTCTGTTCTCTGCTTTTTGTAGAAAATGGCGTGCGGGACAGCCTGCATCAGTTTTATATGCGTACACCTGTGTCCATCTGTGCACAATCGCATGATGAAGCACAATATGTGCGTCATCTGTTTTCCCGAACATAACGTAAGCCAATGGTGTTCATGCCTGACAGAACACTAATGACCCGGCTGCAAGTGCAGCCTTTCAATTGGGGACAGAACACGCTCACAGACAACTGTTACTCATGTGATCCCAGAGGCAGATTTGATCTGACCTCACTGCGCATTTTCATGCTCCAGTCCCTGCCCTAAAACGTGACGGTAGCAGAAGAACACGGGCTGCATGAGCATTCTGCTTGGTTTGGCAACACATGTTGCTCTGGGGATCTGGGTCACATTCACAGCTGCCACACTCCACACACCAAAAGGTCACTGACTGTTCACGCTGATATAAACACTTTCAAAAGCAGTACCGCATGAGCTATTGCATGTGGCTTAAGAAAATACATCACCTCAGATCTCACACACACACACACACACACACACACACACACACACACACACACACACACACACAATGACATGTACACAGAAACACACTTATTCATTCATTAAACGTAACGTGCGAAAATTGATCTCTTTCAGAATGCTTGTAATAGGACCAGAAGTGAAAAAAAAGTTAATGAATGAATAAAACCAAACAAAGGAACAGATATTCTCTTTTGATTTTGCTCTAAAGCAGACACATTATACAAAGAACACTGACAAAAGAAGAAGATGAAAGTTTCTTTTCTTGAGACATTTATGTGGCACACACACACACTTACACACACACACACACACACACACACACACACACACACACACACACACACACAGACGTACACACACACACCACACACACACACACACACACACACACACACACACACACACACACACACACGGGCACCTGTGCATTTTTTTTTTTTGGCAGTGTCATTTTCTGTGATCCTCCCCTTTCCGTAATGGTATTATTCCCATGCTACTTATTCCAGCTCCCTAACACAGTCATGCCAAGGTTTATTTTGTTGAAACCCCGGCACCAGCAATTTATCTGAGCAATCAAGACAACATGAGACAACCCAACAGAGGAGACACTGCACCACAGCCGATTGACTCAATGGTGTTCCGATGTGCCTGGTGTGATAAAACACATGCAAATCATCACCTACTACACCTTCTATCGGCAACATTTATTGCTCAGTTGCAGAACCAGCTCAGCAAAAAGTCCTGTTTTGGAGGACACAGTCATGTCCATTCAACAACAGTCCTCAAGGATTTGCCAGTTTGGAAGATTTTTGACATGACTCTACTCAGGGTATGTGTGGGTGCAAAATCCATGGATTGCTCAACAACAATGCCCTGCTCCATGACTAAGCAATAATCGTCGTCAGTTAGGGATTCAAAAGGTGGTGCTCTGTGTACGTTGGATCAGAACAGGACAACTGAACACCACTGAAGTGATTCAGCAGTAGTGGTGTCTCCTGTGGTTGGTTGTCTCATGACGACTTGACACTGACTGCTCGCTGTACATTGCCAGTGCCAAAGCAGCGGTGACACACGCTGGGCTGGGGCTGTGGACGGTGAGCCGGGATGAGCAGCACGGAGATAAATGCAATAGGAGCGGGCCAGGAGAAAAAGAAAAAAAAGAAAAGAATCTTTTTTTCAATGAAAAAAGAACACAGGGCAATTGCTCCTCACCCACCAATCACTTCTTCTCTCACACTTACATTAACATTCTAACACACACACACACACACACACACACACACACACACACACACACACACATTTACAAAAATAACTATTGCTTCTACACACATATTATTCACAGTCATCCAAACCATTTTTCTCAAACATCGATTGGTGCTTAAAGATGAACAACAAAACAACAATTACCTCTGTGGGTTTCTCTGTTGCTTAAAGATGAACAACAAAACAACAATTACCTCTGTGGGTTTCTTTGTTGCTTAAAGATGAACAACAAAACAACAATTACCTCTGAGGGTTTCTCTGTTGCTTAAAGATGAAAAACAAAACAACAATTACCTCTGTGGGTTTCTCTGTTGCTTAAAGATGAACAACAAAACAACAATTACCTCTGTGGGTTTCTCTGTTGCTTTAGGGGTCTTGAGATGGACAACAAAACAACAATTACCTCTGTGGGTTTCTCTGTTGCTTTAGGGGTCTTGAGAGCGGCACGACGACCACACCGAGCGCAGGACTTTTTGTGGCAGTAATAGCAGCTATGGCCCACGCCATCAGCAAACTTGGTCTTGAGGCAGATTTCACACACGGCACCCTCGTCATACTGCTGCCCTGTTTTCCGCTTTTCCTCCGTGGCCTTGAGGATGGTTTCTTGATAGGTCATGAACTCATCTTGCATTTGCCTGCAACAAGGACATGAGGAAGAGCAGGTAAGACTTGCTGTGCAAGAATGATATTTGTTGATTTTTTTAAATCTCATTTTATCTATATTTTTCCATAGTTAACTAACAGGCCTCATGAAAATGACATAATAACACGGCAACACACAAAGGTATGTTTTTGTCAGTTACACAAATTAAATTAGCAAACCACTTGGAGGAACATATGTCTGGGAACATAGGCCTGGAATTAAATCAACATATTCTTTTACCTTTGCTGAATATCAGCTTCGCCAAATTACCCACAAGTATGGTTTTTCCTTCATAGTTCAATTTTGATGCTGATTTCACAAAATGCAATAACTTTGGAGCATTTTTTAATCACTGCTTCTGTAAATAAACAGCTACCCAAAACTGACCAAGTTACCTATAAATTACAGACTACTGGAAAGCACAAAGCCATCTGTCGATTTTGTAGGTGACTGATGCAAAAGATTAAGGAAAGTTAATAGTTTTCATCTTTAGGCTGGCCGTACTGTAATGGAACAGCATGGCAACATAAGCCTTAAGGAACATACACCCGGCACATTCCACACACACACACACACACACACACACACACACACACACACACACACACAGTGACATGGGAGAGACAGACAGACAGACAGACGGAGAAAATGGGGATCCTTGATAAAGAAAAGAACAAACAAAAATCCAGTTGAAATGCTTGCAAATGCTCCTATCTTTCAAATACAAATTTTGAACTCTGCTATGTGGAGTTTAGCTCGATAAATATGACCAAAATAGACAAAGAACACTATGTGATAAGTACTTTCTATTTCTAAAACAGATAAGTATAGCTGCTACATTCCAAATCTGGATCACTATTCATACTTTATCTTTCATCATTATGAAGAAGAAAAGGGATGAAGAACAATTTCATCCAGACCCTACCTACCATAGACATAATACTGTCATCAAAAGTAGTACTAATGGCATGGTTATCTGGTGTGAATAGCAAGACATATATCCTGCTAGCCTGAGGCAGCGGTAATTGTCATAACTTGATGACCCGTTACACTTTTAGCAAGGAAAGATGACGGCAAATTACAGTTACGTTGTGGTGGATGTGGCTTTCTGACCAAACAGAAAAAAAACCCTCACAGGCATCATATTGATTATATAACCTGACGGAGTCAGGTGCACAGTGACTATACACTGTGATTTTTCATCCTCTGGAGGCTGGGAATCTGCCATGTATGCCAATGCTTTGCCTTCAATAGGATTTTAGTTCTCAGGGATGAAAACAGTTTTTAAAAAAAAAGAGGAGATTGGCGGGGATCGGGAGGGGGGGGGGGGGTCACCATGGGCAACAGCTCGGCGGGGGTCAGGGGGCAGCGCCCCCTGAAGCTAAAGCATATTTTGTATTAAATAAGGCATAAAAATCTTTAGAAATCACTTTCTTGCTTCTAAACAACTCATTCTATAGAACAGCTTTCAACACCATGAAGACTGAGACTGATGTGGAAAGAAACTATGTCAATTGAGACAAAGCAAACATTTAGTATGAATCCTCAGAACTGTAGCTAAAGAAAATTTGACAAACAGTGCTTTCAGGACATAAAGAATAAGGCCTGTAGATAAGTAAATCAGAGTGGGAAATCAAACTAAGTAAATCAGATGTATGAAAACGACTGCTGGACTTCAATAAACACAATATGAAAAATGATTACTTTGAAGTCCTTTTTAAAAAAAAAACACTCAAGCTTTTGGGCCTTAGACCCTTCGTCAGGAAACACTAAACACAAAAAAGAACAAATGACATCAAAACAAACTGATGTCACAACAGTACACCACACACAACCCCCCCCCCCTTCCCCTTACAACTTATCATATCCCCCCCACCCTTGACAAGTTTGTGTGTTTGGGGGGGGGGGGGGTGCTTGTGTGTGTGTGGGGGGGGGAGGGGGGGGGGGGTTGTGTGTGTGTGTGAGGTGGGGTAGGGGACTGGGGTGGGGGGGGGGGGGGGGGTGAAGTGTGTGGGGTATGTGTGTTGTGGGGTGAGGGTGGGGGTTGAGGGAGAAGGAGGAGGAGTAGAGGAAGTATATAGGTAGTGGGGGGAGTGGGCTGGTGGAAAAGGATTTCATAGAGGGGCTGTTAGCAGACACCTAATACATGTAGCAAACGTTTGCATTATACCTGGGGAAAAGTGTTACACAATACTGTTGTGACATCAGTTTATTTTGATGTCATTTGTTCTTTTATATTTTTTTTGTCACTTTGACGTTTTTCCCTTGCTTTGAAGACTCTACGAGTGGAAGTACTCAATTCCTCATCTCTCCAGTGGGTTCGAAGTTGTTGTTTTTCCCTCCGTTGTTTTGTTATCCTGTTTTTCCCTTGTGTTTACTGTTTAGTGTTTCCTGATGAAGGGTCTAAGACCGAAAGCTTGAGTGCTTATCATTTTTGTTTTTGTAAAAAAGGACTTCAGAGTCAGAATGAAAACTACCATTGAAATGGAACTTGTAGAAAAATCAGAGTAGGAATCAAACTATCATTGGAAATGAAACGTAGATTGTTGCATACCCAATGATCTGAAAACATGCTGTAATGGTGTGGGAAACGCACACATTTTCTGTTGGTGACTGGGACGCTCGATGTGATCTCTGATTGCCACAAAGCCACGACTACCAAAGTAGACACGTTTTTGGCAAGGCTCGCAAAACACTTCAAATTCGCCGTCTTTGTCATGTTTTCTTATTACACCCGTGACTCTGCGGTCACACACGTCCTTCTGCAGCCACTCGGTCTTCTAGTGGTTCACATACTTCTTTCTTTTTTTTCCCGTTTTGTTTCCACTCACTGGCGACAAACTCTCGCTGTGAATCGACGCCATGATGAGAATGATACTGGAAGGAAGCAGAATGAGAACTACGCCGTTTGAGAACATTACCGACAGAGAAGAAATTCGCTGTGCAGACAAGTTGAGATCGTTTCTGAGCTTCACTCTTCGAATAATTTTTCGGCGGAGACTTTTTCTTTCGGCGGAGATGCGAAAAAATAACGGCGGAGACGGCGGAAACGGCGGAGGAGTTTTCATCCCTGGTTCTTGTAACTGCATGGCTTTTGCTGTGGATCCTGTGTCTTTCCATAATTATGTTTTGCAGTGTCATAAACTGTTGGAAGTTTGTCAGTGGCAGAGGCTGGAAACTGAGCATGTCACTCATATGCTGAATAAATTTAGCTGAAAATTCGTGGATCTACAGAAAAGTTACGAGACCTTCCCTCGCGATGGTTGGACCCTTCTTGCCATGAGATTCCAAGTAAATACTACTACTCTGGCAATGGGGGAATTTTACGTGACAAGAACAACCGTCCACAGCGGGGGGCGGGGGGGGGGGGGGGGGGAGTATAACGTTCCAATGTTTGAAAAATTAGCATGTGTGGTCGTAATCCCATTGAAAAAATGGCAATCAAAGTAAAACCTTCTCACGGCTTGATGGTAATTTGTGTATCAATCAATCCGAAGTCTATCCATGAGATTTTGCATTGCTGTCATACATATGTGATGGAGTGGAGTTTAGGGGCGTGCTGGTGAGACAAGGCAGATGGTGAATAAGTGCCAGGAACCAAGCGACAGCAGCCAGTCAAGAAGACGCAGAGTACGAGGCGAGTTTTCTCCTTTTTATTTCTCTTGGATGCCAAGTCCCTCAGGGACACTGATCACTCTCGTTGACGGTTGACGTTGAGAGCGAGTTTAACGCTATCAGCTGAGGCCCCCGTAAGGACAGTAACACTACAGACTAGTCTGCTTCGTTGTGGCAACTGCCGTCCACGCAGCAGTAGTGTTGAAGTTGCTGTGGGTCGTCGTATTTACTCTCTGCTCTCCTCAGAGCTCGTGTTCCTCTTGAACATTGGTTTCAGTTTGGATGTTGGTCGACCAACGATAGGCGTTCGGTGTAGTTGCCTCCAAGAACTGAAAACCTTCATGCTAACTCACGTTTGCTCCACCACCGAGTTTTGGCGAAAGTGGCCTAAAAGCCGCCTTTTGTCCTGTGGCGAAGAGAGAAGAGAGAGAATCACCGGCAACCCTGACAAAACCCGTTAAGGTCAAGTTGCCCTCAGAACAGACAAGACAGACAGACAGACAGAGAAGAGAGAGACAGACAGACAGACAGAGAAGCGGCAGACAGACACACACACACACACACACACACACACAACACACACACACACTCACCACACGCAAAGCGCATATTTCTGTTCACTGACAAGTAAGACGTCAATAACCAAAAAATAACGATTATCTTAAACAAACAAACAGACTGTGCCAGGTTGATCGTTTTTCAATACTAATTTACTAAACTTTTCAGATTTTCATTTTTTTGCTTAATCCTATGTTGTTTCTGATCGTTTTCAATAACAATCAATTTCGCGACGCCAAACATTCTTCAAATGTGGTCTCTGTCTTGTCATTGAAATAAAACTACAGGTCCTTTAACTGTTCCTCTAAAGTCTTTAAAACCGAGTTATATTCGGCATAAAATCCACGACACTTATCCCATCATGTCTTCCACTGAAAGCTAGTTTGACAAAGTGTTTCTCTTTTAACAATATACTTTTTCTGCTGCACAGTCATCTATAATAAAGAGTGTCTGCCGTTCCTTCAAACAACATATAAAAGTAGTCTAAACACTCACTCAGTTTAGTGATAGGATTTAACAAATATACGTCATTGTCCTGTCATATAAACCTTCTATCATGATATGGCATTGTTCCTTTTAAGTGTTTGACAGAAAATCACAATATGATCATAATTATAGCGATAAACTGTTTGTAAATAAGTCTCGAAAAATATGGTTATTTCCACAACCAGTCTAGCCCCACAAAACATTGAAACAATGAGGGGATTTTTATCATAAGTTTAACTGCTCCAGAGTTTTTATAACAGAACTTAATCTAATCCGGTTATTGTTTTTAAACATGCTCACTGTTTATAAACATGTTCAGTAAATATAATCCTATAAGGTCTAAATGTGTGTGATTAATCCAATTCAGTGCTGTTAAGATTGTTTCTATTTAGACTAATATTGATTTTATGTTGCTTGTTGTTATGACCTTAATATCCGCACCATTGTGAAGAATGACAACAGTACTTTAAGACTGTTAACGTCTAAGTTTTTGCCAGCTAATTAGAATTCCTTTAAAAAGGACGTCACTAACGCCCACAAACCCCAGCCCTCTTCCTTATCGTTTAATACTGAAATTTCAAATTTATTGTGAACGTGTCCCTAATGTTCCATTTCGCATGAACTGTAATTTTGTAGAACCATTCTTTTAAAAACATCCGTTTCTCTCGTGTGAGATGTACTGGTTTTTTCCCATACGCTTTATTTTCAATCTCTTTTCAGCTATGTCATCTGGCATAAGAACTTACATGGAAAGGGGCCAGAGTTGAATGCTTTCTGAAAACTTTTTTGACGGCCAAAAAAGTAAATGGGCCTTATGAATTCAAATTTTATTCCCAATTTCTAAATATGGTTTTCTAAAGTGCCATTTGAGGACATGTTGTCGAACTATGTTTATATTCATACTGACCAAGGCAGTGATTTGCTTCTATATTGCGCCGTTGCTTCGTTTAGGAACTTTTTTGCTGTCGCCAACCTCTTTACGTTTATAATCACCATCCTTAAGTGTACTCAAAACCATACCAAGCGCTATCTCACATCTGTTCAAAGTCCGTAACGTCTGCAAGGTCTTTTATTCTAAGTTATACACCCTCACAGGCGCTAATGTAAACTCCTGGTTCTTCTGGCCCACGCGAACATTTTTTTAGTACAGTTTTATTATTTTATTTTCACAAAAAAATGGTAGGTTTATTGCATTTCCAACTTTCCCTGCCCCCATGTCTGCAATTTTTATATTAAATGACCAACCCTCCCACAAACTAATCTTTTAAACTGTAAATTAGGGAATTGTATAATTTCATAATCGCAATATGCAGCTTTCCCCGCCGGTAAAGTCTCTAAAACATTTGAGGGCCTTCCATCATATAAGTTTTCATCAGTGCTCAGCTCATCCAATGAACATAAAGGTAATGAATGTTAATGCCAGATCGACGCGGATTTTCCCCCCTTAAAAGGAGTTGGGGTGTTGGCGCAACAACAAATGCTTTTTAGTGACCTGAGTGTCAACTTTAAAGCCCTAACATTTTGAGCTAGCTCTTTAATCAAATAAGTAATGCTGCTTTTTCAGTTCGAATGTTACTATTGTTTTTAGATTTGCTGTTAAGTTTGAAATAAAAGGTTTAATGCCGAATTTACTCTTTGGCTTCTTAGTGAGCAAAACCCATAATAACCATCAGGTATTGTTAACTGGTTTAGCTTTGAGCCCCACAACTTTGTAATCTTATTATTCCCTTGGTTTCGCTTATTTTAAAACCCTTCGACTTTGTAAAATAATTCATGTAGCCGCGACCGTGTTTGCCCCGCAATTGTTTATCAATAGCATGTTCTAAAAACGAAGGACTGTCCTTGAGTTGTTATTTGTTACAAACATTTTTTAAAACACATTAAAAAATGAGTGCAGTCAAATATCACTGGCTGGCGCAAAATATTTCTGTTGGCCGCACTATCAATCAATAAAAATATAGAAACTGACACCCTCGACATTTAGCTGGTGACCCAGACTGCCTCTTTTCATAAAAAGGTGAGTCTACTCCATTGAAGAGCTATCTAACCCCCCTATTGAAAAACGAGCACATCCATAAAGCGTGTTTAGTCATCCGATGCAGTTTTAATCAGCACCAGTTTTAAACTTTTGCTGTGTCGTTGTACATCCAACAGGTTTGGAGTGGTCGTATGCTGATCATTTAAATCACCAATGATCCTTTGTGAGTCAGTGGTACAGATTTTCATTTTTATTCACCTTGCAGACGATTTTTCTGAACGGACAAGCGCCCATTACAAATGACCAAACCATTTAACTCCACTCAGAAACAGAATAGACATGAAGGCTTTGAAAGGATCTGTAAACGAATTCAATATTAAAATCAAGACAGACTTTAGAACAAAAGTTGGATCTTAAATCATGGCCTAGGCGTCATTATTTTCAGGCACGCACAGAAAGTATAACTTTGACATGGCGTTCTCCCTTCAAAATTGTTCAGCCTGGTCCATAGAGCAAGAGCATAAAACAGCATGGCAACATTTGATCTTAGACACTTCTAAGGGCCTAACTAGAGGGTGAATAAGAAACGAATAAACGACTCCAATTCGTAAGGGACTTCAGTTTGGTGTTTGCCTAGGTTGCGCAGCACAGGCAAGATCAAGCATAACCTGATTTCATTCTACGCTTTGAACATGCACAAAACAATACTAGCAAAATTTAGAGGACGCCATTAATTACTACAGTTTGATTTACCCTTCAAGTAGTCCAAAGGTACCAACTGTTTTACAATATGCAAGATCGAAAGGTAGACTTTGCTGTTGGCACGGTTTATACAGCTGATGCTGCCTTCGTCCTTACCTCAGACCCAGATAGGTACCATAATAAACTATAAAAATGCAATTCCTTATAGCAGGCAATGAACTAAAGGTTTGGAAAAAACGACATAAATACTGGCCTTAATATTACAAACAATAAAAGAACTCCTAAGATTAAGTTCATCTAATCCCCGAAGTCCAACCCCCCAAAAGCTATTGAAGACTCAGCAAAGCTCGCGGACTCGGTTCGCGATACCATGAATATGAAAAGACAGAGCGCTTGTTTCTGGATTAACTGGCAAGGATTTTACTTGGTCTTTATCTGACTAAATAGTAACCTCAACTATTACGAAACTACATGCCCATAAAGTTATATTTTTGCTTGGCCATAAAGCCAACTAACTTTTGCTTGCAGTAGACAAAGAGCGACAGCTGACAATGCCCCCTAATATGCCAGGGTAAAGATCTATAGCTTTTACCAGCTAATTTGTTTTAATAAACTCGCACGATGATCAAGCCTTGTTTTTTTTACCCATGGATTTTATCATGTGAGGTGCATGGCGGCCGAGGCACTGGACTTTGGCCTCCACCGCCCGCGCCTGTAAGATAGCCCATCCCAGTGTACTGATTGCAAATCTAAGGCCGTTAATAACGCTTGCAATTTGACGCCTTGCTCTCTAAACAGCGTTTTTATTTCGTTCTGCTAGCGTTGTGTCTTTCATATAAAATTATTTTTCGAATAGTTTCCTCTTATTCTAAACACTTGAGTTCGTAATATGAAATTGGTCCCCAGGATGTAGTTGTCACTTCCTATTCTTGCCGATCTTGTCCTTTTCAAGATCTTTAGTCTTGTGGGCTATGCTTCTTTCTTTAATATCCAGGCCCTAAGTTGGCGGACATATCAGCTCAACGATTTGTCTTTTCCTCTTTATTATGCCCATCTAGTTTTCCCCTAGTTTAGCTAAATTGTTTTGTTTAATTCTACTCTGATGGTTGCTTAAAGCATGATCAAGATAATAAGTCTCGCATAGGCAATGGGGAATCATTAATTGTTTTTTTAACGCTGTTTCTTCTGATAAACTGGTTTCTGCTTCTATTGTATTTTATTAATTCGCCTGCTTGATTGATTTACTTTCTTAAGTTCCATGTTTTGCATTTGGTATCTGTTTGGAGTTTCTTGACAGTGTGTTTTTGCAGTTTTAAGAAACTGCCTCCGCCCTTAATTTTGGGCCCTAACAAGGCCAAGGCGACGTTGATCTTGTCACACTGAGGTCTGAGTCTATTTCTAATTGAACCCAATACGGCTAAAAACTTTGATGGGTCTTCTTTTAGGGGGGGGGGGGGGGGGGTTGTAAGCTGAACAAGCTGTCCTTGTCGCGTCCTCAAAAACAAAATGAATCATGCTTCTTACTTCAGAATCAATTGGGTCTATAAATTCGGGAGGTTTCTTGACCTAACCCATTGTTACAATGAATTTGAACCTACTAATCTGTTAAACATTCCGGGCATTGAGCGTATTGAGCGATGCTGTGACAAAGAAAGGGTATCATTTCACTCATGTCGTCCCTCCAAGATCAAAAACATCATAATCTTCTTCGCCTCAATTCCTGCCAAGTTTTTAAATAATTAACTTTTTAATTTTGCTTCATAAAAATGCCACAACAAACATAAGTGCGTGCTCGATTCTTGACCCGCATAGAAAACTGAAAGAGCCCCATGGCGTGAAGGGAATTAAACGGAATCTTATTGTTCCAAATAATCCATCTACTATTTATGGCAGATCAAATTCTTACTGATCAAATTTCCAGAACCTAGGAGCAGATGAATTTATTGTGCCAGCTTCTATGCCCGACTTACTTTCAAATATAACTCGTTTCAACAACAGACCTCAAACAGGGGACATTTGTACAGAATCTGGGGCTGGTGGCGGAGCAAAATACGTTCAGAAAATTTCTAGTAAAACTTGAGGGGCAAGAAATATTTTCTTTACACAAAGCAGGGACATATTTTTTAATAATTAAAAATAAAACCGCTATTCTGATCTATGGCTAACCCGTGGGGAATGAAAGGGGGCTGAGTCAAGCGTTTCAAGTAATCGAAAATAGCAGAAGCACTAATATACATAGAAAAGACCTGGGAGAAACTAAAGAGAACTCCCAAACGTATTTACTCCTGTCAAGAGTTTGCGTATGGCAATTCGCTTTTTTTCCCTACCCATAGATTTTGAGTTGTTAAAAGCGCATTTTCCCCATACATTCAATGAGCATTAAAAGACAGATTGTCATATGAACTAACTTTTTTAATGAATACAAGACGGTGTTCTCATATCATCACACACCAAGCAAAGTGACACAGCAGTTTCTGACATCCGTTGAGAGTTTGATGTTGTAAGCACCCCTAATTTAGCAGAGGCTAAGGGGTTGCACTGCCAATAATGAGTCACATTTCCCAATATATTACGACAGAGTGGATTGCCATCATACAAGGACAAATCCCAGAAGCGCGGGGCAGACACTAGTAGGAGCTTTTAGTTTGTAGGCGTGCGCAGCAAATCGCTTAACGGGTAATTTGTATTGGCTGTGTGAAGATTAAGAGCCCGTTCAAGAAGATGCAGTGAAAAAAAGAAAAAAGTTTTTTTAATTCCTATAGAATAGAACGAAATGCAATAGTTCGAAGTTGAGGGAAGTCCTGAACCTAACAAACTCTAACGCATAGCGAGCTTAAACCTTATCAGCATTTTGATGAAAGAAGAAAGCTGGTTTGAGCGGGAGGTGTAGAAATCCAACAGTAACCTTGAGTCTAAAGAAATCTGCACCTTCACAATGTAGACTTGATGATAATTTAACACGAAATACGGTTTATGGATTGACCATAAGGTCAACAGAGATAATCAGTTGCATGGAAGCGAGAACTGTGAGAGACGTCATAAACTTCAACTTGATAAAGAAGAATATGCCGCTAAACCGCTTAGTACATTTGTTTTTATTATATGATGCCCGCAGCTGAATATTGTAAAATAACAGATTAGAAAATGTAGTATACTAAATTTTTTTTATTTTAAAAAGCATGTCTGTTCATGTTTAATCCATAATGTATAAGATTTACACTACAGCGCCGCCAAGAGAAGATGATAGTCGAAAGCCCTAACAAAAAAAGCTTCAGATTAACCACCATTACACAAATGCAACAAAAACTAGGAGCACAGACCTTTCAAAATACAGCAAAACCAAACGAAGGTCTTTCTGCTGCCTTTAAATGCTGTTACATATGTTTAATATGAGCATCGACTATGAAGTGCCTCATATCACGGAACGAGTGGTTTGGTCTCGTTAGCAACGGGCCATAGCCGCACCGCGGCTTGTACCTCTAGTGGTTTGTCTTTAGCTCTCGCCTGTGTTCATTAGCTGTAAGTGGCGGCTGGCAAAAAATTAAAAACTAAACTCAAAAGCACACAGCTAGGTTCAACTAATACAGCAAACTTAGCTCGTTTAAACTGACAATAAATAAAGCTCTAGTTGACTCAAACATCACGGATGAAGAATTTAATCGAATACAGGCTGATATTGAATGACTACAAAAGACACAAAAGTTTGATCTTCAAAGAAAGGCGAGAGACCACTTTTCTCGAACACCAGACGCCAGCAGAAAAAAAAGGAATGCCTTTAAAAACAATAAACGAGACCATTTAAACTCGCTCTAAACAGCTCACAGTAACAACCCCAAGTGTGTTTAT
The DNA here is from genome assembly GCA_018398815.1 of Conus ventricosus. Lineage (NCBI taxonomy): Eukaryota > Metazoa > Mollusca > Gastropoda > Neogastropoda > Conidae > Conus > Conus ventricosus. The sequence continues at coordinate 41,282,047 of CM031622.1, forward strand.
ACTAAGTTTATGAGTCCACAACACAAAAGACCGTCGATATTGGTTCTGCTAATTACTGTTTTTAATTTAAATAATATTTTGAGTTAGAAAAGAAAACATCAACATGGCCAAGATAATTGAAGCAAGACGAATTTTTTGAAGGAATGCACGAGGAGAGCGTTTATCAAGAGCCACTGAATGATATGATTTAAGAAGTCATTAATCCAGCAAACGTACAGCAAGCGTTGTTCAGGGCAATTTCTCAAGTTTCCAATAAACTAACATAGACCCGCCATTTAAAGTAATGTTAGCTGTTTTAATCGACTATGACACAATAAAATGAAGAAAAATCTAGAATCTGGGTCTCGACTAAACAACAGACTATTCTGTCCTCTAATGAACTTAACGCCCGGGTTGGGCAACGAACTGCTTGCACAGTTTGAACGGCTGCCGCTGAAGAACCAAAAACGTGAAGAGGGGCGCGGGGGGGGGGGGGGGCTAGGGCAAGTCCTCTAATCAGATTAAAACAGTCTAAGTAGTCGCCGAATGTTGGTAAGGCCTTACATTCCACTACCTCGAGAGTTGGTAGCGAAAAGAGCAGTTCTAAACATAAAGAATTCAGACAACAAATTTACATGTGGTGGTTTTCTCGCAAGGCTGCATCAACGCCCGCAAAAACGCAGAGAGGAGTGTCTAACTATCACCCTTACATCAATGATCTTAACTTTAGTGGGTGGCCCCTTTGCCTGTTGTGTAGACCAAATTGATCGGTTTGAAGACAAACAAACCAGAAAACTGATAATGTATACACATGGGATGAGGACAACCAAATTGGTGCCAATTAAAAAGGGGGTGTCCAAGAACATCCAACAATAGGCGAACAACAAAAATCAATGTGACTTACTCTGATTTTTTTCACCAGCGGGCTACCGCAATACACATTGATACCACGAGAGTAGACTAATGAAGCATACTTCAAAAGATCATGGCAAACAAGAATCTGGGGGTTTAGAAAATTTGTGGGGGGGGCAAGAATGCCATCTGTCAAGCCGCGAGCGTACATAAGAAAACATTGTAAAAGTTCTGTAGACTGTAATCGGAACTATTACACCTCCACCTGGATTCTAAAGTTAGTTTTTAAGAACTGGAAACGGATGCAAAATTCACCATATGTTGTTTCCGCAGACTTTGAATCACGGTCATTGTTTCCTAGGAAGGGCCAGCGCACAAAAACTTCGAAAAACAGTCTTAATGATTAATCATGCAAATTTGTTCATTTGCTTTCATCGGTGCAGGTGGATGGCGATCATTCAGAGCCAAATTATATAGAGGGCCTAATGCTGCAAAAAATACTTTCTTAGAACGCATGCAGCAAGTGCGCCAATGACTGTTCTAATAATCTAAACCTATCTGAAATCATAATGACACCTGAAGACCAACAACAGTATTACTCAGCCACACATTGTTTGGATTTGCGGTTTAAGGTCTCCATCGACGCAGAGAATCCAAAGTAAGAGAACCATAATCACATTACGAAAGTTCAGAGATCGCGCATAACAAATGCAATCTTCAACCTAAAGTTTGATCCTAAGACGTGGAACTGCCTGTATCTTTCATAAATGCGAGGTTACGACTCTCACCTTATAAATGACTCAGCAGTGAGCGATCCTTCATGTGTCCATGCATTTGCACAGTCATCAGAAAAGTACATGTGTTTCACGTTAAATAACATGTCCTTTCTACGACTCTATGCAACACATATGAGCACATTAAGGCACTGGCTAATGACCTTAAAGTCCTGCCCAATAACGGAAAAATATTTGACTCAACTTTGTTAGAAAGGGTGTTTTACCCTTATGAATACATGAAACAGTTTGGGAAAGGTTTGATGAAGACACAACTTCCCCCTAAAGGCGCGTTCCGTGTGTCAGAGCGCAAGAGGAAAGGACATTAGTGAGTCTGGGTACCAACATGCTCTAGATGCGGCAGAAGTTAGAGTGTAAAAACGATGGAGACTATCATGACTGCCTAACTTAATGCTGATGTAATGTTTTGTTTGGCAGACTCTATGAAAATTACAGAAAGACCTGCATGAAAATTATAGCGTGGATCCCGCGCATTACATGTCGCGCCCTGGATGAGTGGACGGCTTTCTTAAAGTTTACTGAGTACAGATTGATTTATTGTCGGATTACCAAGATTCAGATATTGAAAACCGGATTGCGTGGGGGAATAAGTAGGCGTCGCATCATTACTGTAAAGCAAACAACAAATACTTGGGCGATTTATGATCCAAGAAAAGGTCTAACTACTTATGTATTTAGATGCAAACAATCTGTATGGTTGGGCAATGGCGCAATCACTTCCATTACGTAACTTCAAGAGTAACAGTACGAATAATATTCAAAAAGCATTAAAGTGTTGGGCAGTTTTTAACGCCTGATCACAGCGGCGGCGTCATTCTAGAAGTTGACTTAGAATATCCTCATGCACTCCATGACCAGCATAATGACTATCCATTAGCCAGCAGAAAGTCTAAAGATGATCCAAGAGAGCCACCTAAACTTGTGCCCAATCTCGGGCAAAAAAAAATTATTCTGTCATTACAGACTCTACAATTTTTATTAAGACATGGGTTGAAGTTGACAGCAGTTCACGGCATCATTGCTTTGATCAAGAACAGTTCATGAAACCATACATAATGAGAGAACATCTGATCCAGAACTAAATCCCACCATGCTTCAGAAAAAGACTTTTTCAAGCTGATGAACAACAGCTGTTTTGGAAAGACCTATGGAGAATCCGCACAAGCGCAAAGATGTCAGAGTTAGTCACCAAGAGAACGAAGCAATTAAGCATGTACGGCGGAGACTTTTCTTTCGGCGAATGCGAAAAATAAGGCGGAGACGGCGGAACGGGGAGGAGTTTATCCTGTCTTGTACTGCATGGCTTTTGCTGGGATCCTGTGTCTTCCATAATTATGTTTTGCAGTGTCATAAACTGTTGAAGTTTGTCAGTGGCAGAGGCTGGAACTGAGCATGTCACTCATATGCTGAATAAATTTAGCTGAAAATTCGTGGATCTAAGAAGTACGACCTTCCTCGTGATGGTTGGACCCTTCTTGCCATGAGATTCACACTAGCTACTCTTGGCAATGGGGATTTTACGTGACAAGAACAACCTTCCACAGCGGGTTTCGATAATAACTTTCCAATGTTGAAAAAATATCTATGTGTGGTCGTAATCATGTGAAAAATGGCAATCAAAGTAACCTTCTCACGGCTTGATGGTATTTGTGTATCAATCATTCGAAGTCTGATCATAGATTTTGCTTTGTGTCATACATATGTGATGGAGTGGAGGGGTTAGGGGCGTGCTGGTGAAGACAGGCAGATGGTGATAAGTGCAGGAACCAAGCGACAGCAGCCAGTCAAGAAGACGCAGAGGACGAGGCGGAGTTTTTCTCCCTTTTATTTCTCTTGGATGCCAGTCGTCAGGGGACACTGATCACTCTCGTTGACGTTGACGTTGAGAGCGAGTTTTACGTCATATCAGGCTGAGGCCCCCGTAAGGACAGTTACACTACAGACGTAGGTCTGCATCGTTGTGGCAACTGCCGTCACCAGCAGTAGTGGTTGAGTTGCTGTGGGGGTCGTCGTATTTCTCTCTCTCTCTCTCAGAGCTCGTGTTCCTCTTGAACATTGGTTCAGTTTTGGCTGTTGGTCGACCAACGATAGGCGTCGGTGTATGTTGCCTCCAGAGAACAGGAAAACCTTCATTCTAACTCACTTGCTCCACCACCGAGTTTTTGGGCGAAAGTGGCCTAAAAGCCGCCTTTTCCTGTGGCGGAAGAGAGAGAGAGAGAATCACACGGCAACCCTGACAAAACCCGTTAGGTCAAGTTGCCCTCAGAACAGACAGACAGACAGACAGACAGAGAAGAGAGAGACAGACAGACAGACAGAGAGGCGGGCAGACAGACACACACACACACACACACACACACACACACACACACCACACACACACGCAAGCGCATATTACTGTTCTCTTGACAAGTAAGACGTCAATAACCAAAAATAACGATTATCTACAAACAAACATACTGTGCAGGGTTATCCGTTTTCAATACTAATTTACTAAACTTTTCAGATTTCAGTTTTGCTTAATCCTATGTTTTTCTTGATCGTTTTCAATAACATCATTTTCGCGCCAAACATTCTTCAAATGAGTCTCTGTCTTTCATGTGAAATAAAACTACAGTCTTTAACTGTTCTCTAAAGTCTTTTAAAACCGAGTTATATTTCTGGCATAAAATCCACACACTTATCCCCATCATGTCTTCACTGAAAGCTAGTTTTGACAAAGTGTTTCTCTTTTTAACTATATCTTTTTCTGCTGAACAGTCATCTATAATAAAGAGTGTCTGCGTTCCTTCAAACACATTATAAAAGTATTCTAAACACTCACTCAGTTTAGTGCTAGGATTAACTAATATACGTCATTGTCTGTCCATATAAACCTTCTATCATGATATGCTTTGTTCCTTTTAAGTGTTGGACAGAAAATCACAATATGATCAAAATATATAGCGATAAATGTTTGTAATAAGTCTGGACAAATATTGTTTTTCCACAACCAGTCTGCCCACAAATCATTGAACAATGAGGGGATTTTATCATAAAGTTTAACTGCTCATAGTTTTATAACAGAACTTAATCTAATACGGTTATTGTTTTTTATCATGCCCTCTGTTAAAACATGTTCAGTATAATAAAATCCTATAAGGTCTAAATGTGTAAGATTAATCCAATTCAGTGCTGTAAGATTGTTTCTATTTAGACTAATATTGATTTTGTTGCTTGTTGTTATGACCTTAATATCCTCACCATTGTGAAGAATGACAACAGTAACTTTAAGACTGTTAACGTCTAAGTTTTGCCAGCTAATTAGAATTCTTTAAAAGGACGTCACTAACGCCCACAACCACCTCCTCTCCTTATCTTTTAAGACAGAAATTTCAAATATTATTGTGAACGTGTCCCCTAATTTCATTTGCGGCATGAACTGTAATTTTGTAGAAGCATCTTTTAAAACCGTTTTCTCTTCTGTGGAGGATGTACTGTTTTTTCCCATACGGCTTTATTTCAATCTCTTTCGACTATTGTCATCTGGCATAAGACTTACATGTAAAGGGCCAGAGTGAATGCTTTTCTGAAACTTTTTTGACGGCCAAAAAATGTAAATGGGCTTATGAATTCAAATTTTATGTCCATTCTAAATATGGTTCTAAGTGCCATTTGAGGTCAGGTTTTCGAACTATTTTATATTCATATGACCAACATTATTGGCTTCTAGATTGCGCAGTTGCTCTAGTTTAGGAAACTTTTTGCTGTCGCCAACCTCTTTACGTTTATTAATCACCATCTTTAGTGTACTCAAAACCATACAAAGCGCCTATCTCACCATTCTGTTCAAGTCCGTAACGTCTGCAAGGTCTTTTAATTCTAAGGTTATACACCTCACAGGCGCTAATGTAACTCCTGGTTCTTCTGGCCCACGCGACATTTTTTTAGTACAGTTTATTATTTTATTTCCAAAACAATGTGTAGGTTATTGCATTTCACAACTTTCCCTGCTTTGTCTGCAATTTTATATTAAATGATCCACCCTCCACAAACTAATCTTTTAAACTGTAAATTAGGGAATTGTATAATTTCATAATCGCAATATGCAGCTTTCCCGCCGGTAAAGCTCTTAAAACATTTGAGGGCCTTCCATCATATAAGTTTTCATCAGTGCTCAGCTCATCCAAATGAACATAAAGTAATGAATGTATGCAAGATCGAGCGGATTTTCCCCTAAAAGTAGTTTTGTTTGGCGCAACAACAAATCTTTTAGTGACCTGAGTGTCAACTTTAAAGCCTAACATTTTAGCTAGCTCTTTATCAAATAAGTAATCTGCTTTTTCAGGTTCGAATGTTAATATTGTTTTTAGATTTGCATTGTTAAGTTTGAGAGTAATGCCGAATTTACTCATTGCTTCTTTTAGTGAGCAAAAACCCATAATAACCATCAGGTATTGTTAACTGGTTAGCTTTGAGCCCCACAACTTTTGTAATCTTATTTTTCCCCTTGGTTTCGCTTATATTAAACCCTTCGACTTTGTAAAATATTTCATGGAGCGCGACCGTTTTGGCCCCGCAATTGTTATCAATAGCATGTTCTAAAAACGAAGGACTGTCTTGAGTTGTTATTGTTACAAACATTTTTTAAAACAAATTAAAAATGAGTGCATTCAAATATACTGGCGCAAAATATTTCTGTTGGGCCGCACTACAATCTTAAAAATATAGAAACTGACACCTCGACATTGCTGTGACCCAGACTGCCTCTTTTCATAAAAAGGTGAGTACTCCATTGAGAGCTATCTTAACCCCCTATTGAAAACGAGCACATCCAGAAGCGTGGTTTAGTCATCCGATGCAGTTTTATCAGAACCAGTTAAACTTTGCTGTGTCTTGTACATCAACTGGGTGTGGAGTGTCGTATGCTGATCATTTAATTCACCATGATCCTTTGGTGAGGTCAGTGTACAGATTTCATTTTTATTACACCTTCAGACGTATTTTGTCTGAACTGCAAGCGCCATTACCAAATGACAAACCATTTAATCCACTCAGCACAGAATAGACATGAAGGCTTTTGAAAGGATCTGTAACGAATTCATATTAACATCAAGACAGACTTTAGACAAAAGTTGGATCTTAATCATGGCCTAGGCGTCATTTATTTTCAGGGCACGCACAGAAAGTATAACTTTGACTGGCGTTCTCCTTTCAAAATTGTTCAGCCCTGGTCCATAGAGCAAGAGCATAAAACAGCATGGACAACATTTATCTTAGGCACTTCTAAGGGCCTAACTAGAGCGGGAATAGAACGAATAAACGACTCTATTCGTACTTACGTTTGGTGTTTGCTAGGTTCGCAAGCACAGGCAAGATCAAGCATAACTGATCCTTCTACTGGCTTTGACGCACAAAAACAATACTTAGCAAATTTAGAGGACGCCATTAATTCTACAGTTGATTTACCTTCAAGTATTCAAAGGTACCAACATGTTTTACAATATGCAAGATCGAAAGTAGACTTTGCTGTTGGCACTGGTTTATACATGCTGCCTTCTGACCTCAGACTCCAGATAGGTACAATAATAAACTATAATAATGAAATTCTTATAGCAGGCAATGAACAGAAGGTTGGGAAAAACGACATAAATTCTGGGCCAGTAATATTACAAACAATAAAAGAACACCTAAGATTAAGTCATCTAATCCCGAGTCCAACCCCCAAAAGCTATTGAAGACTCAGCAAAGCTCGCGGACTCTGTTCGCGATGACCATGAATATGAAAAGACAGCGCTTGTTCTTGGATTAACTGGCATAGGATTACTTGGTCTTTATCTTACTAAATAGTAACCCAACTATTACGAGAACTAATGCCATAAGTGCTTGGCCATAAAGCCAACTACTTTGCTTGCAGTAGACAAAGCCAGCTGACAATGCCCCTAATATGCCAGGTAAAGAGTCTATAGCTTTACCAGCTAATTTTTTTAATAAACTCGCAAGATGATCAAGCTGTTTTTTACCCATGATTTATCAGGTGGAGGTGATGGCGGCGGAGGCACTGGACTTTGGCCTCCACCGCCGCCTGTAATAGCCATCACCAGTGTACTTATTGCAAATCCTAAGGCCGTTATAACGCTTGCTAATGTGACGCCTTGCTCTCTAAACAGCGTTTTTATTCGTTCTGCTAGCGTGTGTCTTCATATAAAATTTTTCGGATAGTTTCTCTTATTCTATTCACTTGAGTTCGTAATTGGTCCCTGGTTAGTAGTTGTCACTTCTAGTCTTGCCGATCTTTCTTGTTCAAGATCTTTTAGTCTTTGGGCTATTCTTTCTTTAATATCAGGCCCTAAGTTGGCGTCATCAGCCTCAACGAGTTTTTCTTTTTCTCTTTTTATATGCCATCTAGTTCACCTAGTTTTGCTAATTGTTTGTTAATTCGCCTCTGATGGTTCTTAAAGCATGATCAAGGGCTAATAATTCTCGCATAGGCAATGGGGAATCATTAATTGTTTTTAACGCTGTTTCTTCTGAAAAACTGGTTTCTGCTTCTATTGTATTTATTAATTCGCCTGCTGATTGATTTAATTCTTTAAGTTCCATGTTTTGCATTTGGTTATTGTTGGGAGTTCTTGCAGTGTGTTTTGAAGTTTAGAAACTGCCTCCGCCCTTAATTTTGGCCTAACAAAGGCCAAGGCGATTTTGATCTTTCACACTGAGTCTATTTCTAATTGAACCACGGCTAAAAACTTTGATGGGTCTTTTTTAGTTGTAAGCTGAACAAGTTGTCCTTGGTCGCTCCTCACAAACAAATGATCATCTTTTAATTCAAATCATTTGGGTCTTAAATTCGGGAGGTTCTTGACCTAAACTTTGGTACAATGATTTAACCTTACTTTTCTGTTAATTCATGCCGCATTGAGCGCATTGAGCGATGCTGTGTCAAAGGGATCATTTCACTCATGTCGTCTCCAAGATCAAAAACATCATAATCTTCTTCGCCTTCAATTCCTGCCATGTTTTTAAATAATTAACTTTTTATTTTGCTTCATAAAAATGCCACAACAAACTATGGCTCGATTCTTGACCCGCATAGAAAACTGAAAGAGCCCCATGGCGTGAAGGGAAATAAACGGAATATTATTGTTCCAAATAATCCATCTACTATTGATGCAGATCAAATTCTTACTGTCAAATTTCCAGACCTAGGAGCAGATGAATTGATTGTGCCAGGCTCTGCCCGTCTTACTTTCAAAATAGAACTCGTTTCAACAACAGACCCAAACAGGCAGTTGTACAGAATCTGGGGCGGCAATCGTTAAGAAAATTTCTATAAAACTTGAGGGGCAAGAAATATTTTCTTTACACAATGCGACATATTTTTAACCTATTCTGATCTTATGGCTAACCGGGAATGAAAGGGCTGATCTTGCGTTTCAAGGAATCGAAAATGAAGAAGCACTAAAACATAGAATAGACGCTGGAGATACTAAAGACGTCAAAAAGTATGTAGCCGTAAAGTTTGCGTATGGAAATCGCTTTTCCATACCCTTAGATTTTGAGTTGTTAAAAGCGCATGCCCATACTTTCAAGGAGCATTAAAAGACAGATTGTCATATGAACTAACTTTTAATGAATACAAACGTGTTATCATATCATCAGACACCGAAGCAAAGTACAGCATTTCTGACATCTCGTTAGAGTTGATGTTGTTAGCAACCCTAATTTAGCAGAGCTAATTGCACACCAATATGAGTCACATTTCCCAATATATACGACAGAGTGATTCATCATACAACATATCCCAGAAGCAGGGCAGACACTTATGGAATTTTAGTTTTAGCGTCGCAGCAAGATCGCTTAAAGGTATTTTTTGCTGTGTGAAGATGAAGAACCGTTCAAAAGAGCAAGTGAAAGTTTTTTAATCTAAAATAACGAAAGTGCAATGTTCGATTGAGGGTAGTCCTAACCAAATCTACGCTAGCGGGCTTAAACCTTATCAGCATTTTGATGAAATAAGAAAACTGTTTGGAGGCGGGAGGTGTAGAAATCCAACAGTAGACCTTGTGTCTAAAGATCTGCACCTTCACAATGTTAGACTTGATGATTATTTAACAACGAAATACGGTTTATGGATTGACCTAAGGTCAACAGAGGATACATCAGTTGCATGGAAGCGGGAGAAACTGTGAGAGACGTAATAAACATTCAAATTGATAAAGAAGAAGAAGCGATAAACCGCTTAATGTACATTTGTTTTTATTATATGATGCGCAGCTGAATATTGTAAATAACAGATTAGAAAATGTAGTATACTAAATTATTTTTATTTTAAAAAAGCTGTCTGTTCAGGTTTATCCAAATGTGCCTACAGCGCCGCCAAGAGAAGAGATAGTAGAAAGCCCTAACATAAAAACCTTCAGATTAACCAACATTACACCAAATGCAACAAAAACTAGAGCAAGACCTTTCAAAATACAGCAAAACCAAACGAAGGTATTCTGCTGCCTTTAATGCTGTTACATATGTTATACTGGAGCATCGACTATAAGTGCTCTATCAGCAGGAACGAGTGTTGGTCTCTTAGCAACGGGCATAGGCGCACCCGCGGCTTTACTCTAGGTGGTTTGTCTTTAGCTCTCGGCCTGTGTTCATTAGCTGTAAGTGCGGCTGGCAAAAAATTAAAAACTAAACTCCAAAAGCACACAGCTATGGTTCAACTAATAACAGCTAAACTTAGCTCGTTTAAACTGACAATAAATAAAGCGCTAGTTGACTCAAACATCACGGATGAAGAATTTAATCGTTTACAGGCTGATTTTGATGACTACAAAAGACAAAAGTTTGATCTTCAAGAAAGGCGAGGACAACTTTTTCTCAACAGCCAGACGCCGAGCAGATAAAAAAGGAATGCTTAAAAAAAGTAACGAGACATTAAACTCTGCTCTAAACAGCTCACAGTAACAACACCAAAGGGTGTTTATTACTTTAGTTTATGAGTCCAAACACAAAAAGACCGTCGATATTGGTTTGATTAATTATTTTTTTTTTAATTTAAATAATATTTTGAGTTAGAAAAGAAACTCAACATGGCTAAGATATATGAAGGGCAAGACGAATTTTTTGAAGGAATGCTCGAGAGAGAGCGTTTATCAAGAGCACTGAATGATATTGATTTAGAAGTCATTAATCAGCAAACGTACAGGCAAGCGTTGTTCATGCTATTTCTCAAGTTCCAAGTAAACTAACAATAGGACCCGCCAGTTAAAGTAATGTTAGCTGTTTAATCGACTATGTAACAATAAATGAAGAAAATCTAGAAGTCTGGGTCTCGACTAAACAACAGACTATTCTTTCCTCTAATGACTTAACGCCCGGTTGGGCAGACGAACTGCTTGCACAGTTTGACGCTGCCGCTGAAGAAGCCAAAATGAGAGGCTCTGGTTGGTCAGAGGGCGAAGTCCTAGAGATCAGATTTAAACAGTCTAAGTATGCGCCGATTGTTGGTAAGGCTTACATTCCACTACCTCGAGAGTTGGTAGCGAAAAGAGCAGTTCTAAACATAAAGAATTTCAGACAACAAATGTTTCATGTGGTGTGTTCTCGCAAGGCTGCATCCGCCCGCAAAAACGCAGGAGAGTGTCTAAACTATCACCTTACATCAATGATCTTAACTTTAGTGGGTGTCCTTTCCTGTTTGTGTAGACCAAATTGATCGGTTTGAAGAACAAACAAACCAATAACTGTTAATGTATACACATGGGATGAGGAAACCAAATTTGGTGCCAATTAAGTGTCCAAGAACAGTCCAACAATAGGCGAACCAGACAAAAATCATGTTGACTTACTACTGATGTTTTCACCAGCGGGGACTACCGATTACACATTGATACGCACGATGAGTAGACTAATGAAGCATACTTCAAAAGATCATGGCAAACAAGAATTCTGTAGAAAATGTTTAACAAGAATGCCATCTGTTCAAGCCGCGAGCGAACATAAAGAAACATTGTAAAGTTCTGTAGACTGTAATACGGAACTAATTACACTCCACTGGATCTAAAGTTAGTTTTAAGAACTGAAACGGATGCAAAATTCACCATATGTTTTTACGCAGACTTTGAATCACTCATTGTTCCTTATGAAGGGCCAGCGCCACAAAAACTTCGAAAAAACAGTCTAATGAGTAATCATCAAATTTGTTCATATTGCTTTCAATCGTTGTAGGTCGGATGGCGTTCATTCAGAGCCAGAATTATATAGAGGGCCTAATGCTGCAAAATACTTCTTAGAACGCATGCAGCAAGTGCGCAATGACTGTTTCTAATAATCTAAATTATCTGAAATCTAAATGACACCTGAAGACCAACAACAGTATGATCAGCACACATTGTTGGATTTGCGGTTTAGGTCTCTCATCAGACGCAGAGAATCAACAGTAAGAGACCATAATCACATTTAGCGGAAAGTTCAGAGGAGCGGCGCATAACAAACTGCAATCTTCACTACTAAGTTTGATCCTAAGACGTGGAAGCTGCCTGTATCTTTCATAACTGCGAGTGTACGACTCTCACTTATAATGAAAGCAGTGGACCGATGCCTTCCAGGGTGTCATGCATTGCACAGTCATCAGAAAAGTACATGTGTTTCACTTTAAAATAACATGTCTTTCTTACGACTCTATGCAAACATGATGAGCTTCATTAGAGGCACTGGCTATGTCCTTAAAGTCCTGCCCAATAACGGAAAAAAAATATTTTGACTCAACTCTTGTTAGAAAGGGTGTTTACCCTTATGAATACATGAACAGTTGGGAAAGGTTTGATGAAGACACATTCCCCTAAAGGCGCGTTCTTTTTAGTCTCAGAGGAAAGGACATTAGTGATTCTGGTTACCAACATGCTCAAGATGCGTGGCAGAAGTTAGAGTGTAAAACGATGGGAGACTATCATGACCTACTTAATGGCTGATTGTATGTTTGTTGGCAGACGTCTTTGAAAAATTACAGAAAGACCTGCATGAAACATTATAGCTTGGATCCCGCGCATTACATTTCTTGCGCCCGGGATGGTTGGGACGCTTTCTTAAAGTTTACTGGAGTACAGATTGATTTATTGTCGGATTTACCAATGATTCAGATGATTGAAAACGGATTGCGTGGGGGAATTAGTATGGCGTCGCATCATTACTGTAAAGCAAACAACAAATACTTGGACGATTATGATCCAGTAAAAGGTTCTAACTATCTTATGTATTTAGATGCAAACAATCTGTATGGTTGGGCAATGGCGCAATCACTTCCATTACGTAACTTCAAGATGTACACAGGTACGAATAATATTCAAAAGCATTTAAAGTGGTTGGGCAGTTTAACGCCTGATCAGCAGCGCGGCTTCATTCTAGAAGTTGACTTAGAATATCCTCATGAACTCCATGACCTGCATAATGACTATCCATTAGCAGCAGAAAGTCTAAAGATGGATCCAAGAGAGCCACCTAAACTTGTGCCCAATCTTCGGGGCAAAAAAAATTATGTCTGTCATTACAGACTTCTACAATTTTATTTAAGACATGGGTTGAAGTTGACAGCAGTTCATCGCATAATTGCTTTTGATCAAGAACAGTTCATGAAACCATACATAATGAAGAACACTGATCTCAGACTAAATCCACGATGCTTCAGAAAAAGACTTTTTCAAGCTGATGAACAACAGCTGTTTTGGAAAGACTATGGAGAATCGCACAAGCGCAAAGATGTCAGATTAGTCACCAAAGAGAACGAAAGCAATTAAGTGACTTCAAAACCTAATTATCAGGACTTTAGAAGATTTCATGATCACCTTTTTGGCATAATGATGAAAAAAAAGAAGTCAAATTAGACAAACTGTATTTATGGGTTTACTGTTTTAGAATTATCAAAGCTTTTGATGTTAGAATTTCTTTACGACTACTTTAAACCCTCGTATCCTGAGTCCAGAGTACTTTACACAGATACAGACAGTTTTGTTATTAAATATCCCTACTGAAGACATCTATAAAGACATGGAAATCGAAGTGGCTAAAGGGCATGCAGGATGGTATGATACATCCGATTATCCTAAAGACTCGCCTTTAACATTCAATTACTAACAAGAAGGTTTTAGGAAAGATGAAGGATGAATTATCTGGAAAGGTATCAAGGAGTATGTGGGGTTAAGGTCAAAAATGTACAGTATTTCGAGCCAGGAGAAATCATTAGAAAGCAAAGGGAATATCCCGCAGTGTTGTGCAGTCAACATATCACATGACAACTACAAAGAAGCATTGTTTGGCAATAAGACTTTTCATCATGACAACGTAAAACTGCGATCTAATCTACATGAGATCAACACAACTGTTGTAACAAAGAAGTCATTAGATAGAACAAACACAAAACGGGTGTTTGTTAATCCAGTGTTTTCATATGCAATTGGGCACTGGAGAACCGTAAATTAATTAAAGCGGAACTGTGTCTGGCGGAATTATCTGCAGTTCTTCTTTCACAAAAGATCTTTGAGGAGCTGGTTGTTTTGTTGTGCCAGTTTCTCGTAAATAAATACACGGGCGGATTCATCTTTACATTCTTTTTATTTCATATGGATCAACACTCCAAACTGGATCGGTTTGCCCTGATGCGAGTGTCCCCTTCCGCTTCCCCGGTAAATAAAGGTACCTTACTTTTAAACCAAACGGTAATAGTTTGCTGGTTGTACTGGAGTCTTCAACAACATTTATTGTTTTTCTTTTGATTGCTTGTACTGGTTTTAGTCCTTTAAATTCTTCATTATTCATTGCGCGCAAAACTGAGGGCAATCTTCTAACCCATTCTGTGTTGCGAGAATTGTCAATCAGCTCTCTGTGATACTGGTAGGAGAAAAGTCTTTCGGCTAACTGTTTGTTAAAGTTTTCAACTAAAGCCTGTGATCTGTGAACTCCTGGAATGCCTCTTTTAATGGTAACTCTATGTTTCAACAATAATTGATTCACTTGGCCTTTTAAATTCTTTTCCATCATCAACTTGAATCATGCGAGGATAGTTAGTGGCCCTCGTTGATATATCAGTTGTATAGCAACAGCAACAGCAGAAGCACTCTTTTGTGTTAATGGTTCCGCATCTTTATATCTTGAAAGCCATGTCATGACTGTGAGTGCGTACTTAAATCTTTTTGTCTAATCCTATCAGAGGGTAAATATAGAAGGTCCATTTGATGGGTGTCGTTTGGAGTTGTATTGACAAAGTGTGGTCTCTGTATTCGTCTAGGGGCAGGTAAATAAATTTGCCAAATGCTTGTTTAGATAACCATTCTTTGCTGTTTGTTCACTGACTCCTGCCGCTTGGCTTAGCTTTTGTATTGCTGTGATACCCTTCCAATATCCTTTGGGCGAATAATAGATTTTGTTCATTTTTTATTCAGCCAATATTATGTGCAACAAAATACACGACGGTCATACCAACGACAATAAACCCGATTTCTTGCATCTTTTGTTTTTCTGATGGTTGATAAAAGTCACTGAATTTTGGTGGGGGCAATGTCTCGATTGGTTTGCCTGTTTACAGATAATATTGTTTTATTGCTTGATCAACATTTTTAAATGTGTAAGCTGCATGCCCCTGTCTTTTCAGTGTGTCATTAATAAAATCTAACTGCTCAAGTCTCTGCCTTTCATAGGCGTCTTGTGCAGCTGCTAGTTGCTCCATAGCTTTGTTATGTCTTTTTCTCTCGCCGTCATTCCCCAGTTTACTAAATGCGAAATTACTTCCGCTAAAAGCAAGCGCATCACCACAGCGCCGCCTATCATTATTGCGAGTGAAGCCATTTTTTATAAATGTATTTTTTTTCTTACATATTTATATTGTCTGGAATTATTCCTTGCTTGACTAGAAAATCTTTCGTGGCAACGAAGCTGCAATGATAGCAATTAGCTTTGCTGAATCTCAAGTCTAGTTTGCCAAGATCTGCTGGTTTAATTCTTAACAGGCTTTTACCAAGCATTGAGTATCCTACACTTAGGCCTCCAATAACAGCAGAATGGTATAACAAGGTGGTAACAGTTTTTTCGGTGCTCATTTTTATAAAATAAAATAATTATAATATTAAAAAACATGAACAGTGATGATCTCCTACAGTACAAGGCAGCCTAACCTTCCTGAACTTATGAATGACCAAGTTGATGACCAAGCTATTATGCCCAAAAAGGAGAGGCTGTATTCTTTGGCAGCATGTGGAAAAAACAAAACAGTTCCTCGGAACTGAATTCAGCATAGAACAGATTCAACAGATGTCGTCACAAGACATTTTAAAGTATCATAACAGGTATGAAGCGCAGCTGGGGTCTAGAATGGTGAAAAGGTGGGGGCAAACGGTTCTTAGTTTGTACACTAAACTAGTCAGTAGATTTGCTCCATTGATTCTGAACAAGATCTTACGTATGATTTAACGCAAGATCCTGTTTTAACAAAGTCATTAGAGTCTCTAGGCTGTGATCTATATTACAGATTTGGACATTATTGTCGCCAGCGATCATGGGATTAATAACTTTTAATCATATAGATTTTGTTTCCCTTCAAAATGAGCGAGCTGGAAAATCAGCAGAATCAGAAAACACTGAATCAGGTGGAGAAAGTAACCAAGCCAGAAAATCAGCAGAAAACACTGAACCAGGTGGGGACCATTAAAAATCCTGGGCGTGTTGAAGCAGGAAAAAATTAGCAGAGTGGAACAGACAAAAAAAATTAATGTTACAGAATATGACTCATCATGAAAACATAACACCGCCAGCGCCAGAACAAGTTGATTCAATGCCCGCTATAAAAACTCCATGTGATACAAGGGCCCCAAAGTCTTCATGGAATATTGAACTTAAAAACTGTTGCCATTTTTGGCGCCTTGCTGCTGCTGGGGGCGGTTATTACTGTTATAAGATATATAAAGAAAGGCAGCAGAAACAAAAGCAACCAAAAAATCTGAACCGTTTAATACAGAAAAAGACAACTGCACGCCAAAACCGTCAACAACAAAAGATCATTTTGATCCATTTCAAATGGAATAATATTTTAAGAACTTAATTTTAAATTTTCTTATAAAAATAGATCATGGCGTATTATAAAATGATAAAGTCAATAAATAAAGACATGGAGTCTATAAAAGACATTTCCATAGACCAGAATTGTAATCAATGCGGTTGCTTCGGTTGTAAAAACTTCATTAAGATCTATGCAGAGAACGCTGAGGCAAGACATCCTCAACGATGACGCTTTTTTTGAGGCGTGTGTGTACTATCTTAGACATTTACTATTTAAGATTAAAAACATAGATTGTATTTTTTTATAATTATAATAAGAACTTGGTTGTACTTAGAGGAATGACTTAGTTATGATTTTGAGGTAACTTAATCAAGAACTTAATCAAGAACTTATTAAGAACTTGAAGTAACTTAATTAAAACTTAATTAAGTTCTAAGGAGACTTAATTAAGAATTTAGAGTGACTTAATTAAAACTTGGAAGTGACTTGGGGTTAAGAACTTGGGGGTGGCTTAATTAAAATCTCTCACTTAAAGGTAACTTAAAGGTTACTTGATTAAACCTTTACCAACCAAGTCGTTCAAAAGTGGGTAACAGGATACACTTCCATAAAATGGTCCAAGGGAAATAAGCGCTGTAACTAGTCTTGGGGATGTTAGAACGAGTTACTTTCAGTGGCCTATTGTGAACTTGGCTGCGTCTCATTATGTGTAAGCCCTGTGTTTTGTCGCGCTAGGCAACAGTGTGCCATCACACACGCACACACACACCGTTACCGTGTCTAATATCACTTTAAAGTGAAAAGACGTTAAATCAAAGAACAACAACACACACACACACACAGCACGCACGCGCGCATGCACACACACACACACACACACATGCCCGCCCATGTAACATGTACGGCGGCCCAGGCGGATCATGTGATAGGACTACGCACTATCCGATTACTTACTACGGGGACCAGCCAGAGCCAGACCCACACACACAAAAAGAGAGAGAGAAAGAGAACGACAGGTGAGAATGAGACGGTAGTTTGACAGGGAGCATATAATTACACGGCAAGCGGCGACGAACGCTGTATGTATGTGTGTGGGTGTGTATAGGTTTTACCTTTCGGGCTGATTGTACCGTGTTGGTGTTTCAGCTTTAAGCAGATCAAACAGCACGAACGGTAGCAGGTTTGAGCGTTAGGCCTTGGCCGTTGCTTGCACACACACACACACACACACATACGTACGCGCGCGCATGCACACACACACACACCACACACACGCACGCACACACTTACACACACACCATACTTACGCGCACAGCTGCTAAACAGAACACACGCAGCATTTGCGCGCACACAACGGCCACCTGTCTAAAGGTCGCGGCACGCAGCTTTATCGATTGCATCACGAAAAGTAGTAATGGAGTGTGGTTCTCCCTGTACGCGTGGATTGCACCTCCACCAAAAGTAAGCTTAAATATAAGAATTCAACTACTCGCTATTGGTGGTCGGTTGGCCACCGCAGGCGTCACACTTTCGGAGTTTGGAGTTGCTGAGTTCAGGGCTGCACTTCCCTCATTAGTTGGTCACACAGTTTCGAGTTTCGAGGTGAGACCAGAGTCTTGGGGGTCAAGTTCACCCCATCCAGAATGAAGACCGGTGCCAGCCATTCCAGACCAGAGGCCAGCCACACACCCAAAAAATCCCAGGGCAAACATACTCCTGGGGTTTCCCCCCTGAAAAGCATGGTCGACACAAGTGACGCCTGCGAAATAAAATTAAATCAACAGTCGGCCATGCTAGGGAGGGGGGGTTTTTGCTATTTTTTATGTTAAAAAAATTGTATGCTTCGCTTTTTTTAACAATACTGTAACATGCAGTTAAAGTAAACTTTTATCCATTGTTAAAATAACACACCCAAGACAGTAGATCCATTGTTAAAATAACACAGCCAAACACAGTAACGCGTCCTCCAGTAAGCAGTCAGTGAGAGAAATGTGAGTCAGCTGTGACATCGGCCCATCGCGCGATGGCAGCTGTGTCTAATTGCCGCAACACAAAGACTAGTTCAAAATCGTTATGTCTAGTCACGTAGTAAGTAATCAGGTGCCGACCATGCGGGTCTCTGCAGTAATCGGATAGTAGCAATTAAAGGCTCCCACCCTTGTATATGGGCGCGTTCAGCCACAACTGCTTTTCCCTGCGTTACTCTATGGGGCGTGTTCAGTCCCAGCTACTTTCTAATTAGTATTAAAAACGGATAACCTGTCACTGTATGTTTGTTTTGTAGATAATCGTTATTTTTGGTTATTGAAGTCTTACTTGTCAGAGAACAGTAATATGCTGATTCTAGGGCACTTTCGCCCGAAAACTGTCTGTCTGTCTGTCTCTCTCTGTCTCTCTCTTCTCTGTCTGTCTGTCTGTTCTGAGGGCAAATTGACCTTAACAGGTTTTGTCAGGGGTGCCGGTGATTATCTCTCTCTCTCTTCCGCCACAGGGAAAAGGCGGCTTTTAGGCCACTTTCGCCCAAAAACTCGGTGGTGAAGCAAGTGAGTTAGAATGAAGGTTTTCCGTTCTCTCCTCCTTTCCCCAAACATCAGGCTGTCTTCAGGGTCACCGGGCGGCCTTCTTCATGCTCAGGTGGCGATGGTCCTGTGCGCGTGAGGCCCGCGCAAGGAAGGGAACAGGACGAAGGTCGCTGGAGCGCTGTACGAGTCCCTAATATTTGGCGGGTGCTCGCTGACTGCGCGAGAGGGCATTTTTCAGCCCCCAACCCCCTAAGGAGTGCCCCCCCTGCTGCCCCAGCAAATTGATTGTAAAGAACGGAAAGTATCAACCTTTTGGTTTTGGTTTAGAATTTTCTTTACGACTACTTTTTAAAACCCTTTTCGTATCCTGAGGTCCAGAGTACTTTACACAGATACAGACAGTTTTGTTATAAAATCCCTACTGAAGACATCTAAAAGACATGGAAATCGAAGTGGCTAAAGGGCATGCAGGATGGTATGATACATCCGATTATCCTAAAGACTCGCCTTTACATTCAATTACTAACAAGAAGGTTTTGGGAAAAGATGAAGGATGAATTATCGGGAAAAGGGTTTAATCAAGGAGAAATGTGGGGTTAAGGTCAAAAATGTACAGTATTTCGGCCAGGAGAAATCATTAGAAAGCAAAGGGAATACCCCGCAGTGTTGTGCAGTCAACAATCACATGACACTACAAAGAAGCATTGTTTGGCAATAAACTTTTCATCATGACAACGAAAACTGCGATCTAATCTACATGAGATCAACACAACTGTTGTAACAAAGAAGTCATTAGATAGAACAAACCAAAAGGGTGTTTGTTAATCCGAGTTTTTCATATGCAATTGGGCACTGGAGAACCGTAAATTAATTAAAGCGGAACTGTGTTCTGGCGGAATTATCTGCAGTTCTTCTTTACAAAAGATCTTTGAGGAGCTGGTTGTTTTGTTGTGCAGTTTCTCGTAAAATAATACACGGGCGGATTCATCTTTACAATTCTTTTTATTTCATATGGATCAACACTCCAACTGGATCGGTTTCCCCCTGATGCGAGTGTCCCCTTCCGTTTTCCCCCGGTAAATAAAGGTACCTTACTTTTAAACCAAACGGTAATATTTTGCGGGTTGTACTGGAGTCTTCAACAACATTTATTGTTTTTCTTTGATTGCTTGTACTGGTTTTAGTCCTTTAAATTCTTCATTATTCTTTGCGCGCAAAACTGAGGGCAATCTTCTAACCCATTCTGTGTTGCGAGAATTGTAAATCAGCTCTCTGTGATACTGGTAGGAGAAAAAGTCTTTCGGCTAACTGTTTTGTTAAAGTTTTCAACTAAACCCTTTGTGATCTGTGAACTCCTGGAATGCCTCTTTTAATGTAACTCTATGTTTCAACAATAATTGATTCACTTGGCCTTTTAAATTCTTTTCCATCATCAACTTGAATCATGCGGGATAAGTTAGTGGCCCTCGTTGATATATCATTGTATAGCACAGCAACAGCAGAAGCACTCTTTTGTGTTAATGGTTCCGCATCTTTATATCTTGAAGCCATGTCAATGACTGTGAGTGCGTACTTAAATCTTTTTGTCTAATCCTATCAGAGGGTAAATATAGAAGGTCCATTTGATGGGTTTTCGTTTGGAGTTGTATTGACAAAGTGTGGTCTCTGTATTCGTCTAGGGCAGGTTTAATAAATTGCCAATTGCTTGTTTAGATAACCATTCCTTTGCTGTTTGTTCACTGACTCCTGCCGCTTGGCTTAGCTTTTGTATTGCTGTGATACCCTTCCCAATATCCTTTGGGCGAATAAAGATTTTGTTCATTTTTATTCAGCCAATATTATGTGCAACAAAATACACGACGGTCATACCAACGACAATAAACCCGATTTCTTGCATCTTTGTTTTTCTGATGGTTGAATAAAAGTCACTAAAATTTTGGTGGGGGCAATGTCTCGATTGGTTTGCCTGTTTACAGATAATATTGTTTTATTGCTTGATCAACATTTTTAAATGTGTAAGCTGCATGCCCCTGTCTTTTCAGTGTGTCATTAATAAAATCTAACTGCTCAAGTCTCTGCCTTTTCAAGGCGTCTTGTGCAGCTGCTAGTTGCTCCAAGCTTTGTTATGTCTTTTTTCTCTCGCCGTCATTCCCCAGTTTACTAAATGCGAAATTACTTCCGCTAAAGCAAGCGCATCACCACAGCGCCGCCTATCATTATTGCGAGTGAAGCCTTTTTTTTATAAATGTATTTTTTTCTTACATATTTATATTGTCTGGAATTATTCCTTGCTTGACTAGAAAATCTTTCGTGGCAACGAAGCTGCAATGATAGAAATTAGCTTTGCTGAATCTCACGTCTAGTTTCCCAAAGATCTGCTGGTTTAATTCTTAACAGGCTTTACCAAGCATTGATATCCTACACTTAGGCCTCCAATAACAGCAGAATGGTAAAACAAGGTTGGTAACAGTTTTTTCGGTGCCATTTTTATAAAATAAAATAATTATAATTATTAAAAAAACATGAACAGTGATGATCTCCTACAGCTACAAGGCAGCCTTAAACCCTTCCTGAACTTAGAATGACCAAGTTGATGACCAAGCTATTATGCCCAAAAAGGAGGGGCTGTATTCTTTGGCAGCATGGGGGAAAAACAAAACGTTCCCGGAACTGAATTCAGCATAGAACGGGATTCAACAGATGTCGTCACAAGACATTTTAAAGTACCCATAACAGGTATGAAGCGCAGCTGGGGTCTAGAATGGTGAAAAGTGTGGGGCAAAGGGTTCTTAGTTTGTACACTAAACTAGTCAGTAGATTTGCCCCCATTGATTCTAAACCCAAGTCTTACGTATGATTTAACGCAAGATCCTTTTTTTAACAAAGTCATTAGAGTCTCTAGGCTGTGATCTATATTACAGATTTGGAACATTTTGTCGCCAGCGATCATGGGATTAATAACTTTTAATCATATAGTTTTTGTTTCCCTTCAAAATGAGCGAGCTGGAAAATCAGCAGAATCAAAAAAACACTGAATCAGGTGGAGAAAGTAACCAAGCCAGAAAATCAGCAGAAAACACTGAACCAGGTGGGGACCATTAAAAATCCGGGGCGTGTTGAGAGGAAAAAATTTAGCAGAGTGGAACAGACAAAAAAAAATTAATGTTACAGAATATGACTCATCATGAAAACATAACACCGCCAGCGCCAGAACAAGTTGATTCAATGCCCGCTATAAAAACTCCATGTGATACAAGGGCCCCAAAGTCTTCATGGAATATTGAACTTAAAACTGTTGCCATTTTTTGGCGCCTTGCTGCTGCGGGGGGTTATTACTGTTATAAGATATATAAAGAAAGGCAGCAGGGAAAAAAAAGCAACCAAAAAATCTGAACCGTTTTAATACAGAAAAAGACAACTGCACGCCAAAACCGTCAACAACAAAAGATCATTTTGATCCATTTCAAAAGGAATAATATTTTAAGAACTTAATTTTAAATTTTCTTATAAAAAAAGATCTGGCGTATTATAAAATGATAAAGCAATAAATAAAGACATGGAGTCTATAAAAGACATTTCCATAGACCAGAATTGTAATCAATGCGGTTTGCTTCGGTTGTAAAAAAATTCATTAAGATCTATGCAGAGAACGCTGAGGGAAGACACCTCAACGATGACGCTTTTTTTGAGGCGTGTGTGTTACTATCTTAGACATTTACTATTTAAGATAAAAACTAGATTGTATTTTTTTATAATTATAATAAGAACTTGGTTGTACTTAGAGGATGACTTAGTTATGATTTGAGGTAACTTAATCAAGAACTTAATCAAGAACTTATTAAGAACTTGAAGTAACTTAATTAAAACTTAATTAAGTTCTTTGGAGACTTAATTAAGAATTTAGAGTGACTTAATTAAAACTTGAAGTGATTTGGGGTTAAGAACTTGGGGGTGGCTTAATTAAAATCTCTCACTTAAAGGTAACTTAAAGGGTTACCCTTTATTAAAACCTTTACCAACCAAGCGTTCAAAAGTGGGTAACAGGATACACTTCCATAAAATGGTCCAAGGGAAAAAAAGCGCTGTAAATAGTCTTGGGGATGTTAGAACGAGTTACTTTCAGTGGCCTATTTTGAACTTGGCTGCGTCTCATTATGTGTAAGCCCTGTGTTTTGTCGCGCTAGGCAACAGTGTGCCATCACACACGCACACACACACCGTTACACTGTCTAATATTTAAATTTAAAGTGAAAAGAACGTTAAATCAAAGAAACAACAACACACACACACACCACAGCACGCACGCGCGCATGCACACACACACACACACACACATGCCCGCCCATGTAACATGTACGGCGGCCCCAGGCGGATCATGTGATAGGATACGCACTATCCGATTACTTTCTACGGGGACCAGCCAGAGCCAGACCCACACACACACAAAAAGAGAGAAGAGAAAAAGAACGACAGGTGAGAATGAGACGGTAGTTTGACAGGGAGCATATAAATTCACGGCAAGCGGCGAACGAACGCTGTAAAGTATGTGTGTGGGTGGGGTAAGGTTTTACCTTTCGGGCTGATTGTACCGTGTTGGTTTTTTCAGCTTTAAGCAGATCAAACAGCCACGAACGGTAGCAGGTTTTAGCGTTAGGCCTTGGCCGTTGCTTGCACACACACACACACACCCCACATACGTACGCGCGCGCATGCACACACACACACACCACACACAACCCCACCCCACCACCTTACACAACACACATACTTACGCGCACAGCCTGCTAACAGAACACAAAGCAGCATTTGCGCCGCACACAACGGCCACCTGTCTAAAGGTCGGGCACGCAGCTTTATCGATTTCATCACGAAAAGTAGTAATGGAGGGGGTCTCCCTGTACGCGTGGATTGCACCACCACCAAAAGTAAGCCCTTTAAAAATAAGAATTCAACTACTCGCTAAATTGGGGGTCGGTTGGCCACCGCAGGCGTCCACTTTCGGAGTTTGGAGTGCTGATTCAGGGCTGCACTTCCCTCATTAGTTGGTCACACAGTTTCGAGTTTCGAGGGGAGACCAGAGTCTTGGGGGTCAAGTTTTACCCCATCCAGATGAAGCCGGTGCCAGCCATTCCAAAACCCGAGGCCAGCCACCACCACCCAAAAAATCCCAGGGCAAAAAATACTCCTGGGGTTTCCCCCCCTGAAAAGCATGGTCGACACAAGTGACGCCCCGCGAATAAAATTTAAAACAACAGTCGGCCATGCTCAGGGAGGGGGGGTTTTTTGCTATTTTTTATGTTAAAAAAATTGTATGCTTCGCCTTTTTTTAACAAATACTGTAACATGCAGTTAAAGTAAAACTTTTATCCATTGTTAAATAACAACCCAAAAACCCCGTAGATCCATTGTTAAAAATAACACAGCCAAACACAGTAAACCGTCCTTCCAGTAAGCAGTCAGTGAGAGAAATGTGAGTCAGCTGTGACATCGGCCCATCGCGCGATGGCAGCTGTGTCTAATTGCCGCAACACAAAGACTAGTTCAAAATCGTTATGTCTAGTCACGTAGTAAGT
This sequence comes from Conus ventricosus, assembly GCA_018398815.1. Taxonomy (NCBI): domain Eukaryota; kingdom Metazoa; phylum Mollusca; class Gastropoda; order Neogastropoda; family Conidae; genus Conus; species Conus ventricosus. The sequence goes on from CM031622.1 coordinate 41,306,789, forward strand.
AATCAGGTGCCGACCATGCCGGGTCTCTGCAGTAATCGGATAGTAGCAATTAAAGGCTCCCCACCCTTTGTATATGGGCGCGTTCAGCCACAACTGCTTTTCCCCTGCGTTACTCTATGGGGCGTGTTCAGTCCCAGCTACTTTCCTAATTAGTATTAAAAACGGATAACCCTGCACAGTATGTTTGTTTGTAGATAATCGTTATTTTTGGTTATTGAAGTCTTACTTGTCAGAGAACAGTAATATGCTGATTCTAGGGCACTTTCGCCCGAAAACTGTCTGTCTGTCTGTCTCTCTCTGTCTCTCTCTTCTCTGTCTGTCTGTCTGTTCTGAGGGCAACTTGACCTTAACAGGTTTTGTCAGGGGTGCCGGTGATTCTCTCTCTCTCTCTTCCGCCACAGGAAAAGGCGGCTTTTAGGCCACTTTCGCCCAAAAAACTCGGTGGTGAAGCAAGTGAGTTAGAATGAAGGTTTTCCTGTTCTCTCCTCCTTTCCCCAAACATCAGGCTGTCTTCAGGGTCACCGGGCGGCCTTCTTCATGCTCAGTGGCGATGGTCCTGTGCCGCGTGAGGCCGCCGCAAGGAGGGAACAGGACGAAGGTCGCTGGAGCGCTGTACGAGTCCCTAATATTTGGCGGGTGCTCGCTGACTGCAGCCGAGAGGGCAATTTTTCAGCCCAACCCCATAAGGAGTGCCCCCATGTCTGCCCCAGATCCCTCTCAGACAGCACCTCTAAACATATATGGGCGAATCGGACCGCAAAGCCAGCAACACGGTGCCGAAGACAAAACGGGCCTTGTGAGGCCGGAACCGACAGAAATTTGTGCTATCTGTCCCAGCTTCCGTCTTCCATTCAAACTGTTCACGCATGTTTACTATCAATGAAATCCTCAGAACTCAAGGAATAAAATGCAGTAAGTCACATTTGACAATTTTGTTGCTGTAATGAATTATTGCTGATTAATGTCCCAGAGTGAACCCACTTTTAACGTGTTTGCATCATGTTTTTCACTATTTCAATAAAAAAAATACTAAAGAGCATGAAATAATTTTAAAATGATTGAATAGCTAGCATTCCGCTCTTTTCATACATATAAACTTCATTATCCACACAAGTGACTTTCCTCTTCGGCCGTCTGCGCGTGCTTTTGATACGATTTTCAACTGAAAAACACTTTGTTGAAAGGGACTGCTGGATAATAATTTCTATACATTTTCAGTTATATTCATAACAGAAATGGAGTCAATAGCAAGATTTCAATCGGAAAGTCCGAATTTCGTAAAACGACAATTTAGATCAAAACTCCGACAGTGCACAAAGAAGGCGACTTGGTCAAGGGAGCCGGTGCCGTCAATCATTTCGTATAGTCGCAAGCCTGTGCGGAAAAGATCCTTGGCATGCGATATACAAAATGCGACCTTATGGCTTTGTTTTCAAGGCGTGTTTTCGGATTCTCTGGTTTCTTTCATACCTTTTTTTTTTTTTGTGAAATCAAGAATTATTCAGGGTTTGTTCAATGACAATTCAAAATAGCGCCAAGATTAATTGTGCAAAATACCAGTTTAGAGAAAATATGGGCTTCTCGACCCAGTGCGGTTGTAACAAATACTGAAATAGAATACATTAATTTTTGTGACTTCAGTGACGTATATACAACTGTATAGGTTCTGAGGTATTCATAATTTAGAGTTTACACACAAAATCGAGATTCACCAATCAAGGGAAGATAACTCTCAAACAAAACATTTTCGTCCACGAAGGTTAGGCTAACCAAGAAATATATACACTGTTAGGCCTAGCACCCGGCAACACATGTATCTAATCAGCCTTTTCTTCTTTTTTTTTAAGTTCCCTTCTCATCAGCCGGAATCAACTTACAGTGCTCAAGATTAAGCTGCTCTGTAAGTCTAGATGAACATGAAACCGCATGCCAAGCAGCTTTGTTGACATCGTACTCTAGTCTAGTGCTGTTAATGACCCTTTCATGGTTCAATATAATTCGAAGGCAGGATAGCTTGCTTCCGCCACGAAAAGAAGGTGCCATGACAAGGCTGTCGTCTGCATCGTCAATGCAGGGGAAGTAACTCATAGCTTCAGGGGCTTTGCGCGTAAGATCTATTTGAATGTGCCGCGCGTTCAGTAAAAATACCGATTCTTACGTATAGGACCTGCTATAATCAATCGATGAAGGGAATGTTTTCATTGGATTGAAAACCTTATATTAGCCTAATATAAATGTTAGCATTTCGTATTTTCAGTATCTTGTTACCGATAGGTGAATGGGAAGTAATTCTTTCCCTCCTCACCTACTATTACTTCCCCTGACATTTTTTCCTTCAATGTATGATTTGTTTGAAGTTTTTTTTTCCTTTTTTTTTTAAACATCTGCTGACCCCACCACCAACCCTTTCACTCTGTCTGTCTGTCTGTCTGTCTCTCTCTCTCTCTCTCTCTCTCTCTCATATTACAGTTACAGTTTTTCCCTTACTGTCAGGTGCCAATCCGGGTCAAAAAAATAGATCCAGGATGCATTCGACCTAGACGTAGGTCAGTGCCCCGGCTCTTCACCACATTGCCCTTCGAGTTCGTTCATTGTGCCTTTTAACCACATTGCCCTTCGAGTTCGTTCATTGTGCCTTTTAACCACATTGCCCTTCGAGTTCGTTCATCGTGCCTTTTCCTCGTGGCTACTGAGCGGTTCACATCCCCAAGTCCGCGTAAGCGAAGGATTGTTGCGAACAACTTTCAAAAAGTACTGAAAATCAATGATTCATTCAACTTATCTATCAATAACAACAAACCCCACAAAATGAGTAGCACCATTCATTAAGGACTGTTTGTTTATATGTTCAAGAACCATTGTAGCAGCCGGACAAGTAACAAATAAGCTAATAGATTCCAAATAACTCCATAATTTGCTTTTTGTTTTAATTTTGGCCACTGAAAGCGCGTGCCCTTCCGTACAAAATGGAATAAGACTGAACAGGAGTCGGTCAGTGCAAAGGCCGAACATCGTTTTGTTCACTTTTTTGTTGTTGTTGTTTGTTTGTTTTTTGGTGGCATTGCACTCATAAGACATGTTTTATGCACATTGACCAATTCTTTGTAGCTTGCTCTCCCCATTCATGAGTCATGTCAGAGCAGCCAGACAAGAAGAATGGGCCTAAATCGTTGCTGCCCATAATGTTCGTGTTGTCAACGCGACGTGCACACGTACGATAGACCTACTGAACCATGTGGTAGCATCGAACCGCAACATCCATGTAAAGTGCTTTGAAAGGGGGGGGGGGGGGGGGGGGGGGGGGGGGAGGGGGGGGTTGAAAGAAGGGAAAAAACACTATCCCCCCAACCCACCCACCCTTTAGAAAAAAGAAGGAACTCGCGCAGCTAGATAACCACACCATCCCCCCCCCCCCCCCTTTTTTTCTGTTAACCCCGCTCCCCCCACTCTCCCCACCAGCGCCACCCACCACCCGGGAAAAACTACCAACGAACGAACCAAACAAAACCCAGTCTTTTCAAAGTTATGACTGTGACGCATGTATAAATGATTGGGCCTGCTGGATAGTTCTTGAATGTAGTTCGTGAATAATGGACCCTTTCCCCCCCTAGCGACAGGGTCTCCATCGATCTCTCCCCATCATCCCCGTTACGCCTTCCCCGCCTCCCCTCCCTCTCTCTCTCTCTCTCTCTCTCTCTCTCTCTCTCTTCTCTCTCTTATACTGACACAAAACACCACTTAAAATTCCGCTAGTCACCACGTAGTCTAATCCGGGCACATATCGTGCTACAAGGTCAGTTGGCAACATGATCAAGCAACCTGTAGTTTTATTTTCTTTTGTAAATTTCAATTGAACGAACGTGTTTTGTTGGTTGGTTGGTTACCTGGTTTGCCTCTAACCCCCATCCCCACACCTACCCTACTTCTTCAACAGGTACTTTATTACCTCTTTGCTAAAAGAAAAAAAATGACAAGACCGAACGTTTTCCTTCTTTTTTTTTCTCTTTCTGCCCTTTTGGAGACGGGAAGTACGGCGGACAAAGGAGAGTTTATCATTTTAAATGTTCACACCTGAATGTTTCAAATAAAATGAATGATCGACTGATTTCAGGTAATAAAACTTGAGTTATGCGGTTTTTATTGTTTGTTTTTGCCTCCCAGTAGACTTCGTCTCTGGCTGCACACAAGCCTGGTGTGGCAACTGGAGTAACGAGAAGAAACCTCGGTCGGCTGCTGAATGATCAAATGCCACAGCGTTCCCTCTCTTCGCCCCACCTCCAAGTCCCACAACTCCATCCATACTCAGTCAGCACTGCGACGCTGTGTCGTTTTGAACAAATGTTGCGACTGTTCTGTCATCTCGCCTGAATTAAGGGATCCCTGACAATCGTTAAACCGGTTACAGCTTGCTCGATCGGGACGGCAGCAGGCTACATCAGTCGTAGCCGCGGCCGTGTCGTGCATGATTGGAGTGTGCTGAGAGAGAGAGAGAGAGAGAGAGAGAGAGAGAGAGATTCTTTTGCACTTGCCAGCAGTAATAGTAAGCCTATGCTATGTGAAGGGTTATCGTCTGATTTATTCGGCCCGTGTTGTCACGCACGATGTCCGTAAAGAACGCATCTAACTCACCATCCCCTCCCCTTTCCATGAAGAAAGCAAGTTTAATTCTCACCCCCACCCCCATACCACCCTCGCCCAATCCCGGCGAAGAAGGCAAGTTTGCCCCCCCCCCCCCCCCCCCCCCCCCCCCCCTTTCTTATTTTAAGAACGCAAGTTTCATCTCCCGCCGACTCCCTCTCTTCTCTCTCTCTCTCTCTCTCTCTCTCTTGTGTACGTGTTTGTGTCTCACTGAGATAATAGCACTTGTTTCTTTATCCATCCAAACTTTCAACGGGATCTGGAATGATCGATCATAATATGATCCCCCCCCCCCCCTTCCCCTCGAGAGTCTAGAGACAGAAAAAAAAGAAGGAATTCCTGAAAGTCTAGAGACAGAAAGAAGGGATTCCTGAAAGTCTAGACACAGAAAGAAGGGATTCCTGAAAGTCTGGAGACAGAAAGAAAGGATTCCTGAAAGTCTGGAGACAGAAAGAAGGGATTCCTGAAGGTCTGGAGACAGAAGGGATTCCTGAAAGTCTGGAGACAGAAGGGATTCCTGAAAGTCTGGAGACAGAAAGAAGGGATTCCTGAAAGTCTGGAGACAAAAAGAAGGGATTCCTGAAAGTCTGGAGACAGAAGGGATTCCTGAAGGTCTGGAGACAGAAGGGATTCCTGACAGTCTGGAGACAGAAAGAAGGGATTCCTGAAAGTCTGGAGACAGAAAGAAGGGATTCCTGAAAGTCTGGAGACAGAAAGAAGGGATTTCTCAAAGTCTGGACAAACGGGAAAAGATTAATTCTGTTGTCAATTCCACATCTCATGCCGGGTCAATGATGCGCCTTTCGCTGTTTGGTCAGAGTCCGTAAACGGAGTGGATATTATTGAGTTTCCGGTCTCTGCTGGTCGGTGACATTCCTGCTCTGCATGTCGGCAGCCTCACGACGTCGTTGTCCCAAATGCCAACATGGCCAAGAATCCATGCGAGAACAAGATGATTGTTACTATTGGGTTTAAGAGAAGCGTATGCTACAGTTTGAAAGATTTTAACTGCTTGAAAAGAAAGAATATAGATATTTAAATAGACATAGAGATAGATGTACATATAGATAGCTAGACTGATAGATAGACAGACAGACAATAGATAGATGGAGACAGACAGATAGGCAGTCAAATAAATAGGTAAATAAACAGATAGACAGGCAGATAGATGGATCGATGGTACGATAACGTTGCTTATAGCCCAGCCGACCGCAAAGGGCCATATCAGGGCTGTCACCGCGTTGAAGTCAACTCACACAAAAACGGATCAATGGATGGATAGACGAAACGAAACGAAACGAAATTTTATTTAACCAGGGTAATGAGATAAGCAATATAAATGCTTTTTTTTCCACCCAGCCCAAGATAGACAGATCGATAGATAGATGGAAGGATAGATACATTGACAGATAGAGAGGCAGATCGATAGACAGATGGAAGGATAGATACATTGACAGATAGAGAGACAGATCGATAGATAGATGGAAGGATAGATACACTGACAGATTGACAGATATAGAGACAGATTCAGAGCTCTGTTACAACCCACCCCCACCCCCACCCCCCACCCCTACAATGCATCAGCCCACACGGCAGGCATCGATCAGTACAGTGGCACTGGTGTCGCGTGGTTTACTGGTCACGATCGATCTTTAGAGTCCTTCGCGCTACCTGTGTTCCTCCATTGATCAGTACCGCCCGCCGCATGGATCAGCCACAGCCAAAGCATGGGCACCGGCTGAGCTCTGAGGTAGGAGAGAGGTGGAGGAGGAAGCGGGGAGAGGGGTGTAAGGGGAAGGGGGGTGGAGGGGAGAGAGAGGAGGTAGGACGGGGCGGGGGGGGGGGGGGGGGGGGGCAGGGAGGGAGTGTAAGAATCACAACGATGAATCGTGTCATGAGTGAGTGAGGTTCGAAAGTTGGTTTATGGTTGGGTGATTGACTGTTCAGCTGAGAGTATAGTGAGAGTGTTTTTTTAATCTCTCTCTCTCTCTCTCTCTCTCTCTCTCTCTCTCTCTCTTTCTCACACACACACACACACACATACACACATGAAACAGACACAGACAGACAGACAGACAAACAAAGGCACAGACAGATCAACAGGTATGCAGAATCTAAACACCGACGGAGAGAGATTCCCCCATCTGGGACCACTGAAATATGGCGGCGGGCCTCATACTGCTGCGCCTCATGCCCCGCCGGATTAGCCGCCCTGGAAACAAACTTTGACGTCATCGCTCGCCACGGCGCCATGCGTTCCCCTCCCCCCTCCCCCCCTTCCCTCTCCATTGCTGAATGAAGTCGGTCATTCATGACTCACGCAGCCAACGCATACCACAAACAAGGGTTTTGGTTGTTATGAAACTATTTATTTATTTACGTTCTTATTCAAGTGCATGCTTGTTTACGTACTTTCTTACTTAATTACTTACGTATTTACTTACTTTCATGTTCATGTAGCCTATTTATTTTCAGAAGTGGTTTCTGGGGTCACTTATTCATTCATTTTAATTAAGAAGTGGTTTCTGATGTCACATGTTCATTCATTTATTTTCAGAAGTGGTTTCTGAGGTCACTTGTTCATTCATTTTAATTAAGAAGTGGTTTCTGATGTCACATGTTCATTGATTTATTTTAAGA
>CM031622.1:41316566-41321566 GCA_018398815.1 Conus ventricosus
ACCTTCCAGCCATATGGGTGACGACGGGCCTAGCCTGTGTCGCTGGGGTAGGGCTCCCGGAGACGTGGGGCGATCGGCGATGGAGCGCTGCCTGACCGCGACTACCGTGGCCTGGGTAACCATATCCTGAGGTCAGCCAGACATGGGTACTCCTTACGAGGACTAGGGGGTTGGGCTGAAAAATGGCCCTCTCGGCCGCAGTCTGCGAGTACCTGCCGAATATTAGGGACTCGTGCTGCGCTCCAACAACCTTCCTCCTGCTCCCTCCTTGAGGCGGCCTCACGCAGCACAGGACCATCGCCACCCGAGCATGAAGAAGGCCGCCCGGTGGTCCTGAAGACAGCCTGATGATTGGGAAAGGAGGCAACATACACCGACGCCCATCGTCGGTCGACCAACAACCAAAATTGAACCAACGTTCAAGAAGAACACGAGCTCCGAGAGAAAAAGAGAAACACGACGACCCCACATAAACTCACCCACTACTGCCGGCGACAGCAGTTGCCACTAATAATGCAGACCTACGTCTGCAGTACTCAGGCCGATAGGACTGAAACTCACCCCTAACCTAACCTAACCTAACCTAACCGAACATCTGCCTCAGGGTCAGGTATGGTATGGGTTAAGGCTGGGCTGTGCAATGAACATGTTCTGGTACTTGACTGATCTGATGAGAAAAGCCAGGCGCAGCTTTGGGTGTCACAGAGAATATAAAGTGTTAGGGGCCCAAACTGTAACCGTGAACTCGGACCTTAGTCACACAAGCGAACAGGAATCCAACAGGGCGAAGATGGTGGAAAACAAGACGAGATGTCAATCCCGAATCCGTCAGTCTTTGTTGTATTGACTCAGACAGTCATGACTGGTCAGTGATCTTTAACCCGTTGACCTTGGGCACTCAGCTGTCCTCAGGACCTTCTGGCTAACATGACGTTCGGCTCACCATTCACAGCCTTAAGGGGTGGGGCGGGGTGGGGGTAGGATGTGTGTGGTGTGTGAGAGAGAGAGAGAGAGGAGAGAGAGAGAGAGAGAGAGAGAGAGAGAGGTGACGTGGGGAGGGGTGTGGAGAGGGGGAACAGTGTCATCTTCTCAGCTATCGATAGATGCATAAATAATACGGACAGAGTCACAGCTACAGATCAGCTGGACTTGGCTTGACAATGTGTTCAAGGTGTGGAGCACACACACACACACACACACACACACACACTTCCTCCCTCTCTTCAAAATCCCTCCTCTCCCACGTCGTTTGCCCCCCTCAACCCCCCACCCCCTCCTCGACTGTCCCCCCCCCCCCCCCCCCCAACCCGTCCTATCTTTCCATCTCCACACACGCACACTCACCCACGCACATATTTGTATAGGCTTATTGCATGCACACCGGCTTTTATTGTTCAGTGACATAAACCTAGCGGATTGTGGAGCCCTCTCTCTCTCTCTCTATGGTCGGTTGTGCGCGCGCGCGTGTGTGTGTTCGCGCATGCGTGTGTGTGTGTATGTGTGTTCGCGCGTGCGTTTGTGTGTTCGTTTGCGAGTGAGTGAGGTGAGTGAGTGTGTGTGTGTGTGTGTGTGTGTGTGTGCGCGCACAGATGCGTCCTGGCAAGCGTGCTCCAGTGCGTGTGGAAGGGCGTGTGTCTATCTTCTGTAAGCGTGCACGAATACGTGCGTGTGCAAGCGAGTGAGCGTGCAGCACACGTGGTATCGCCTAGCAGTCGTGGGAGGTGGGTGGACAATGATGATTAATAAACGGGCACTGGCAAAAAAAAACAAAAAACAACTAATAACGAACAACACCTTCCCTCTCCCTCCCCCCGCCCCCTTTCCCCCCCCCCCCCCCCCCCCCCCCCCCCCCCCCACCACCACCACCAGCAACTATCACCACAGGCCTAGTCTACAGCTCAGCGGCCTCTTTCGAAGGATACGTGCGTCACATGGTCCTCAGTCACATCAACATCTGTTCCCTCTCAGTCTGTCTCTACAACCGTGCTGTAGCCCAGGCACGGGGAGGTGGTGGTGGGGTGGGTGGGGATGGCAGATGGAGGGAGAGGGGAAGGGAGTGAGGAGGTGGCACAGAGGACGAGTGAGAGGGAGGGGGTGGGGGTCGTGGTTAAACTTGAAGTATAACCGGCGCAGTATCATACGCTCAGCACCCACTCTGTCCTCACCACCTCGCCCCTGACAGCCCCCCCCCCCCCTCTCTCTCTCTCTCTCTGTCTCTGTCCTATCTGGCTTTCTCTTTGATCTGTTGTTGTTGTTGTTTTCAGTTTGTTTGTTTCTTTTTAGCAGACATAGGCTAAATAGCGAAAGCCACGACCTTGCGGTGAATACCGGTACCTCAAGTTGTAAACCAAACACGAGTGTGGCGTGCATCGGACAGTTGCAAATCTGCAACCCACCATCCATCAATAGATTCTCCCCCCCCCCCCTTCCTGTTCGCTCCGTCCACCTCTCCCCCCCCACCCCCTCCTCTCCCTCCCTTCTTCCTCTTTCAAACCGACTAATGAACGGAAAGCACGCACATGCATGAGCGCGCGCGCGCACACACACACACACACACACACACACACACCACACACACACACACACACACACACACACACATTCTTCAATATATTATCTCTCTGTCATACATGCGCGCGCGCGCACACATACACACGCTCGCACGCGCGTGTGTGCGCATTCATACAAGCACTGACCCTCTCTCTCTCCTCTCTCTCTCCCTCTGTCTGTCTGTCTGTCTCTCTCTCTCCTCTCTCTCTCTCTCTCTCTCTCTCTCTCTCTCTCCTCTCTTCTCTCCTTCTCTCTCTCTCTCTCTCCTCTCCTCTCTCTCTCTCTCCTACTCTCTCTCTCTCTCTCTCTCTCCTCTTACGTAAATTATTACGGACAAAACTGATACGGTATGCCCGAAAAAAGATACTCTCTCTTCACGCTCCACCGCTCAACCCCCCCCCCTTCCCTCCCTCCCTCCCTCCCTCCCCCCCCCCCTCCTCCTCCAGTGAACGATCTACAGAAAGTCATAAACAAACATTGTCCAGGAAGCAAGCTGCACACACATACACACACACACACACACCAATGCAGGCAAGTCTGGAAGAGGCCAGAGACAGTCAGCCTGTGGACGATGTCTTCCATTGATCGTCAGCAGCCAAATCCAACACACAACTAACAGCTTCCAGTGTCATGTAGTCACACAGACAGCTGGGACTGGAAAGACCTCACCAGCAGCAAAGCCATCGTGACTGTTGTCACGGAAGTTGTTCTCGCGTGGTTCTGTCACTATGACTGCATTGGGAGGGGGGGGGGGGGGGCTGTTGTTGAACAGACGTGGTGACGTTCTCCGGAGGGAGAGCTCACTCACACCGATCCGCGACTAAGCAATATTGTCGTCAGTAGGGGGCGTAGTAGGTGGGTTCTGCAAATGTTGGATCAGAACAGGCGCCACTGACCACCACCGAATGACTCGGCAGCAGTGCAGTGTCTCCTCCGGTGGGTTGCCTCATGACGACTTGACATTGACTGCTCCCTGCGGATTGTCGGTAGCAGCCGGGGCTGCGGCGGGCCGGGTGATGGCTGTGGCTGTGGCCAGGAGGGAGGAGGGGTATGTGTGTGTGGCTGTGGCCAGGAGGGGAGGAGGGGGCATGTGTGTGTGGCTGTGGCCAGGAGGGGAGGAGGGGGCATGTGTGTGTGGCTGTGGCCAGGAGGGGAGGAGGGGTATGTGTGTGTGCTGTGGCCAGGAGGGGAGGAAGGGGCATGTGTGTGGCTGTGGCCAGGAGGGGGCATGTGTGTGTGGCTGTGGCCAGGAGGGAGGAGGGGGCATGTGTGTGTGGCTGTGGCCAGGAGGGGAGGAGGGGGCATGTGTGTGTGTGGCGTGGCCAGGAGGGGAGAGGGGGTATGTGTGTGTGGCTGTGGCCAGGAGGGGAGGAGGGGGCATGTGTGTGTGGCTGTGGCCAGGAGGGGAGGAGGGGGCATGTGTGTGTGGCTGTGGCCAGAGGGGAGGAGGGGCATGTGTGTGTGGCTGTGGCCAGGAGGGGAGGAGGGGCATGTGTGTGTGGCTGTGGCCAGGAGGGGAGGAGGGGGTATGTGTGTGTGGCTGTGGCCAGGAGGGGAGGAGGGGGCATGTGTGTGTGGCTGTGGCCAGGAGGGGAGGAGGGGGTATGTGTGTGTGGCTGTGGCCAGGAGGGGAGGAGGGGGCATGTGTGTGTGTGGCTGTGGCCAGAGGGGAGGAGGGGGTATGTGTGTGTGGCGTGGCCAGGAGGGGAGGAGGGGGCATGTGTGTGTGGCTGTGGCCAGGAGGGGAGGAGGGGCATGTGTGTGTGTGGCTGTGGCCAGGAGGGGAGGAGGGGCATGTGTGTGTGGCTGTGGCCAGGAGGGGAGGAGGGGCATGTGTGTGTGGCTGTGGCCAGGAGGGGAGGAGGGGCATGTGTGTGTGGCTGTGGCCAGGAGGGGAGAGGGGGTATGTGTGTGTGGCTGTGGCCAGGAGGGGAGGAGGGGGCATGTGTGTGTGGCTGTGGCCAGGAGGGGAGGAGGGGGTATGTGTGTGTGGCTGTGGCCAGGAGGGGAGGAGGGGGTATGTGTGTGTGGCTGTGGCCAGGAGGGGAGGAGGGGGCATGTGTGTGTGGCTGTGGCCAGGAGGGGAGGAGGGGTATGTGTGGTGGCTGTGGCCAGGAGGGGAGGAGGGGTATGTGTGTGTGGCTGTGGCCAGGAGGGGAGGAGGTGGTATGTGGTGTGGCTGTGGCCAGAGGGGAGGAGGGGGTATGTGTGTGTGGCTGTGGCCAGGAGGGAGGAGGGGGTAATGTGTGTGTGGCTGTGGCCAGGAGGGGAGAGGGGGTATGTGTGTGTGGCTGTGGCCAGGAGGGGAGGAGGGGGTATGTGTGTGTGGCTGTGGCCAGGAGGGGAGGAGGGGGTATGTGTGTGTGGCTGTGGCCAGGAGGGAGGAGGGGGTATGTGTGTGTTGGACTGAGCGGCGTGGTACAGTGCCGCTGAAGTGGCACAGAAGATGG
>CM031622.1:41326566-41331566 GCA_018398815.1 Conus ventricosus
GTGATGCTGCAGTCTGGGATCACCATCCAAGGAAAACAGGGAAGAGAGGTTTGTCCTATACCACACCCCACCTGAACGACAACACATTCAGACGGGTATAAAAAGGCATTCTTTTTAATGGTAGGGCCAGCGTGATTCGACCCCATCGCAACACTTGACCGGTAACTGGATGATCTAACCTACACCAGCCCCACCCCGACCCTTTTTCTCCCCTCTCAGAGTCAGTTAAGGTTGGTGGGGAAGTGGACAAGGGGGGTGGGGGGGGGGTAGGTGGGGAGGATGCAGTGAAAGAGGGAGGAACCAATGAAGGATGGCGAAAGGGTTAGTACAGATATACAAAGGGCGAAGCATCATGGACACATTTGTAACCATGGAGGTTAGAGGCCGATGATGAATTGTCAAGTACCAAGGGAATTTGCCCTGTAGTGGGCCAAGGAGCAACTTGTCCTGGTGAATTCTACAAGACGTGATTGATAATGAATTGATCGAAGTATCAAGGTGATGCTTTGCTTTGGAATGCGCCAAGGAGCAACTTGTCCTGGTGAATTCTACAAGACATGATTGATAATGAATTGATCGAAGTATCAAGGTGACACTTTGCTTTGGAATGCACCAAGGAGCAATTTGTCCTGGTGAATTCTACAAGACGTGATTGACAATAAATTGATTCTACAGCACGCAATTGATTATAGATTTTAGTAATTACCAAAGCCCATGGTTGCCTTTCAGTTGGCCGTGTGGCAACTTGATCTCATGATTTCTACAACACGTGATTGAAAAGAAATTGATCCAAATATCAAGGTGATGGTTTGCAATGGAATGGCGCAGGTGCTATTTGCCCTCGTGATTTCTACGACACGTGATTGATGATAAGTTGATCTAAGAATCAAAGTGATGATTTGCCTTGGAATGGAACTGGTGGCAACTTGCCCACGTCATTTCTTCAGAACGGGAATCCCAGCGATACTCCTTACCAATCGCGACAGAGGACAGAAATCGTCAACTGTAGCCTGACATAGGAATTCACATTATTTTGTAATTAAATCAAATTAATTGAATGAGAGCTCAAACACAGATTAGCTCACTAGCAGATTTCTGAACATCGTCTGATCATCCACTCAGTATATTACATTTGGTGCTTCGAAGCACTGATTGTCACCTCTGTTAAAAAGGTTAGGCTTTCCACACGCAGCCAGTGGTCTGTGTGTCTGTTTATCATCATAATGATGATAATGATGACTGCTGACAGAGCACAACCTCTCAAAAAGTGAATGGAACTCTTTTGCGCAATGCATACAAAAATAAAGAACAAACATGTATAGGTATCTTCAAGAACAATATTTCACTACGCCAACAAAACAGCACAAACACTACAAAACGAATTTGAACAAAACTTAGCGGTAGAAACATGGGATGTGACCCAAGAATGACCCTGTAGAATTTTGCTGAGAATCCGGATTAAAAGACGAATCCAGGAACGAAGAGTCTAAACATGAAACTGGAGTTAACAGCTCGAGAGAATTTGTACATGACATCTAGAGCTTAGAAAAAGTGATTGATTCTTCCATTAATGTGTGTGTGTGTGTATGTGTGTGTGTGTGTGTGTGTGTGTGTGTGTGTGTGTGTGTGTGTGTGTGTGTGTGTGTGTGTGTGTGTGTGTGTGCACGCATGAAACGGTGTAGCTAAAGTGCAGACAGTCGGCATCACGGTCATTATCCTGGCGGTGCACTTCAAGCCAAATGTCGGACTCTCTAGATCTATTTGCTTGACCCATAAACTCAGAAAAGATAACTATGTTTGCAATGCAAGGACAGACATTATCTTCCCCTGATTTTTTTCCCTTCCTTTGCCAATTTGTTTATTTTGATTTTGTTTTATTTCATAATTCTATTTTGTTTTATTTTACTTCATTTTATTTCATTTTGGGAGATAGGTAGTTTATCCCCTGAATGAAGAACAACTGCCAGCGAGGTGCATCTAGCATCTTTGGAAACGAAGGGTACGCCATACAGAATGTTCACTGCTGACAACCCAGAGCGCTATGGCGCAACATTTTCCACTAACACAAGTTGATCGATAGCACTTGCCATCAGGAGTACTCAGTGGTCAGAAATCTGAACTCTACACCAGTCAACGACACCTCACTGATGAACAGAAAACAAAAACCTGGACCTACAAACGAAAAGAATTGTTGGATGGATCTAGAGAGAGTGACAACACAACTGCAACACCGTTTCCAGTGCAACATTCTTTCCCGTACTATCAATGCAAACTCAGGCTCTTCAGCCAGTTCCAACCAGCCTCACTGACCTCCAGGTCGTGAGGAGACTACTGGTCAATGATGTGACAAAACACTTGACAACTCCACCCGATCCGTCCTAAATCACATCTTGTACTTGCTGTACAAACCCCAAAAGGCAAAACAGATTTCAAATCCATGCCAACTCTCCCCTCTCAACACCCCCCACCCTCCTCCTCCCCACCTTCCTGCCTTGATGTAGTGAAAGTATTGCACTGAAAAGAAAATTGCGTCACCGTGCACGCCACGCGTCGCCATTCTCATTCCACCTTCCTCCCCTATGATCCTCTCCTTCCCCTTCATGCTTTAGTGTAGCCAGGTGACACAGCAGAAAGTTTATCAGGCATTGCAAATTGCCCCACTCTCCACCCCCCCCCCCTTCTCTCTCACTTGACACAAAGGCACCTGGCCTTCTATGTGCTCCCCATCCCCCCTCTCTCCCCTCCCCCCCCCCCCTCCTCTTTAATACTCACCTGCTTGCACTCAGACGGTTGTGTGCAGGTTTGGGCTGACATCATTGTGTTTTATTTGCGCTTAGCTCATTAGCATTTGTTCTAAAGATGCGTGCATAAATTATTGCACGTTGATCTCGGTGCAGCACAGGATATATTCCCTTGTTTGCGATTGGCCAATCCTAAATCAAAGAGGGACATCTTTCTGTCTGCAATATATACTGACTTCCATAAAAAACGCGAAAATTTGAAAGGCTATTTTTCGGGTGAAAAGGGGTGAATATACAATATTGAACCATTGTGGCAAGTTGTTTGGGTCCAAGACTCACGTGCAGTGAAAAAATTGTGTGAGCAACACATCATTCCCGGCATTGGAGGGTCAACAAAAATGGCAAACTGGTTGCTGCATGTGAGGCACGTGCACACCATGCAGAGCAAAGTTAACCAGTGACAAGTACGCAGGCATGCAGCCTTTATAAAGCCGTGCTACAAAGTTCAGGTAACGACTTGCCGTCTGAGCGCTACAGAGATGCCAAGACTACAAGCAGAGGAACGCAATCGTGCCCTAGGCCATCTGAAGGCTGGTGTGGATGCCAGGCAGGTCGCCAACATCTTTAACGTCCCCATCTCAACCATCTATCGTCTGCAGCACCGCATGCGAGTCACTGGTACCACTGATGATCGTCCCCGGCCAGGCCGTCCTTGGGTCACCGCACCAAGAGAGGATCGCCATCTTGTTCAAACCCATCTGCGGGACAGGCGGCAAACAGCCGCTAACACTGCTCGACAGGTGCCTGGGAATCTCCAGCAACGAATCAGCCTCAACACTATGCGGCGGCATCTTCAGGAGAACGGGCTGGCATGTAGACGTCCTCACAGAGGTCCGGTACTGACACCAAGACACTGGCAGGACAGGCTGCAGTGGGCACAAGCCCGAATCAACTGGCGCAGGCAGCAGTGGGGACGCATACTGTTCTCAGATGAGTGCCGTTTTTTGTATTGACATGGCTGACGGTCGTGTCAGAATATGGCGTCGACCTGGTGAACGCTATGCTGACTCCTGTGTGGTAGAGCGGAACCCCTGGGGAGGCCCGAACGTTATGATATGGGGTGCAATTGGCATTAACCACGCCATAGGACCAGTCATCTTTCAGAACATTGGTCCTGGTCGCGGACAGGGTGTCAATGCACAGCGCTACATCAACCAGGTGCTCAGACCCCATGTCGATCCTTTTTTTGCACAACACCCAAACTGGACATTCCAACAGGACAATGCAAGACCACACACCGCCAGGGCCACCCAGCAATTTCTTCAGCATAACAACGTCAATGTACTGCCTTGGCCAGCCCTCAGTCCCGATTTAAACCCAATAGAACATTTTTGGGATGAACTTGGCAGACGGTTGGACCTCCTGCGTCCACGACCAGCAACAGCGGCTCAACTTCACCAGGCCATCGTCCATGTGTGGGCTGGTGTGCCAAGGGGACGCATCAACCACCTGGTCCACTTAATGAGCCGCAGGTGTCAAGCAGTTGTCCATGCAAATGATGGCCACACACGGTATTAGGACTTCAAGCTGGTTTGTCACGTGACCTTGGATTTTCCACACAAAGACATATTGCTGATGACATTTTCACACATTACCGGTGTAATGAATCAAAACACGTTGAATTCTCGCTTCCACTCTGTACAATTGTGACCAATAAAATTCACCCCCAACCTTCAGCTTGTTTTGTTTTCGCGTTTTTCATGGAAGTCAGTATATTAAGCAAAACCTAACTCCCGATTTGACTGAAACTTGATGGAAAGGTGGAACGTGGTTCAAGAATGACGTCATCAAATTTGGGCGCGGACTCTCATCTGGACGGGTTTCTTTTTCTTTTTTTTTTAATCGAGTTACTATCAAATACGCCAAGCGTCTACGCGGCACCAAGCCCCGTCGCGAGCCTAGCTGCTGACTGACTGACTGACTGACTGCAGGTTAGACAGTACAGAGCCATTCTACTTGTAGGACGATCAATGAGAAAGGTCAACCAAAAAAAAAAAAAGAAGAAGAAAGAACGGGGGAAAAGCAACGATTAAAAGTGTAGCTGGGGGAATGAAACATCTCACATAACCGTCAGACTGAAAAGGACAATGACGACGCTGCTTCCTAGTGGTAAAGGCTGCTCCTGCAGCGGCAGACTATATAGGATATATATATATATATATATATATATATATATAGAGAGAGAGAGAGAGAGAGAAG
>CM031622.1:41336566-41361566 GCA_018398815.1 Conus ventricosus
CTCTCCTCTCTCTCTCTTCTCTCTCTCTCTCCTCTCTCTCTCTTCTCTCTCTCTCTCTCTCTCTCTCTCTCTCTCCTCTCCTCTCCTCTCTCTCTCTCTCTCTCTCTCTCCTCTTCTCTCTCCCCCTTCTCTCTCTCCTGGAACTAAATCCGGAGATGTTGGGGTGGGAATAGAGTCTACATAACTGGAGTATATAAAGCGATCACAACGATGTTCGGCAACATACTCGCGTTCCCTCAAACGAAACAAGCTCTTTCTATATACAGCACGTTCGATACAGAATGGCTGCTTTTCTCCCGTCCCGTTGTTGACTCATGCCTATTTTTGGTATTGTGTTTGACGTCAGAGCGGCACCAGGAGCCCCAGAATCGAAGTGGTCAATTTGCCTTCACAAAGCTATTCACCTTGTGCTGGGCACTTTGGAAATGAATGTCGTTCATACATGGATCCCGAAATACTGACGTCCTTCGTTATAGAGAGAGAGAGGCAGGGGGGGGGGGAGAAAAAGAGAGAGAGAGAGAGAGAGAGAGAGAGAGAGAGAGAGAGAGAGAGAGAGAGAGAGAGGACAGACAGACAGAGAGACACAAAGACAGAACCAGAGACACAGACAGAAACAGACACAGAGAGACACAAAGCGACAGACAAACAGATATTATATACAGAGAGAGATGGATAGAGACAGAGAGCTGAAAACGTGGAGAGAGAGAGAGAGAGAGAGAGAGAGAGAGAAGAGAGAGAGAGAGAGATGAGAGAGAGAGAGGAGAGAGAGAGCGGGGGGGGGGGGACGTAGCTTATATAAATATTTTTTTCAGAACTCGTGCTTTATCCAAAACCTACATGCTTCACTATCCAACCAACCTGTCAGGGGATTGTACTGAATCATCTACTTCTATACTTCTATCTACTTCTCTACTTCTCCACTGACCGGCTTTCATCTGGACCTTCCCTGCATCACTCATCAGAATTTCCCAGGTACACGGCTAAAAGGCTTGACAAGTTTGTTCTGACTGTTCTGTATCGACTGCCATCTTTTGATGTGACAATCTCTGCGTCGTTCATGATGATTTCCCTGTTGGACATTCTTTGACCATCACGCCATTCGTATCAGAGAATTGTCAGGAATTTGGCTGAAAGGTTTGCTGTATTGTCTTTCCCATTCATGTTTTTCTCTACCAATGATCATGTTTTGACTATCTATGCATCCTTTAGGTGTTCCAAAGCACGAAGCCAAAGGGTTTTGTTGTTGTTTGTTTGCTTTTTGTTTTTAGTTTTCTGTACTAACTGACGTTTCTGATAATCTTGACACTGCTTAGGATTTGGGGGGCATAACTTTCATAGGTTTGGACTCAGACTCAGACTCGGACTCGGACTCAGATTCAGACTCAGACTTTAATTGTCACCAGAACCTTGAGGGTTTATTGATACATCATGGTATTATGAGAAATTATGATTAACGGATAGACCATAGTTCATGGGGGTCCATATAAGAAGCCATTATTGTCTCTTCAGACTCATGCAATCATGAACATATTTTGCAAAATGAATTTGTAGGTCATCATTGCCTACCATCTTACTTGGGCATCGTCTTTGCAAGTTTGAATTTAACCTTTCTTTTGATAGCTTTTCGTAGCTGTTTGTATCTGGAGCAGCTGTCCAGAACATGAATTTCATCTTCGATCACGCCACATGCTGAGCACATCCTGTCTTCTCTCAGAGTGTTCGTGTACTCACCCCTTTCTGTTTGTAGGTCATGAGCGTTGATGCGGAGTCTGCTGAGATCATGTCTTGTGTTCGAAGTGTTTGACGTTCATAATGTATGGTTCTAGACGGTAGGTTTAGTGTATATTTGCTTCGACTTTTCTTTGCTGGCGTGTGTCGACAATCCCGATATTCCTTTCGATTCCAGGTATTCGGCTAAAAGCTTTGCTGCTTTCTTTGTGTTTGTTTGTTTTTTTTGTTTTGTTTTTTGTTTTTACTTTTTCTTTACTGAAGACATGTTGTGCCTTTCCATGTATCATTTAGGATTCCTAGGCATCAGGCTACAATGTTTTCTTTTGTTTGTTTTCACTTTTCTTTACCGATTGACAAACATTGATAATCTCCATATCCTTTAGGGTTCTCAGGCATTAGGTTAAAAGGTTTGAATGTGTATTTTTGTACATCTTTACTGTTGACGTGTTTTGACATTTACGGCATCCTTTATTATGAAGAAATCCAGGTTTAAGGTTACGAGGTTTGCTGAATGTTTATTTTGACATATCCTTATTGATTGACGTGTTTTGACAATTACGCCATCCTCTATGAAGTTTTCCAGACTTTAGGTTAAAGGTTCGCTGTAAGTTTGGTTTTACTTTCCTTTATGGATTGAGATGTTTTTAGAATCTCAGAGTCCTGTAGGATTCAAAGGCGCAAAACTACACAACTACGTAGTTTGCTTTATGGTTGTTTTGACTTTCTTTGACTGACTGATATTTTGACAGTCACACCAGCCATTTTTAGGCTTCCCAGAATTGCCTTAATGGTTGGCTGTTTTGTTTGTTTGTTTGTTAAAACAGACTGATCTTTTTCAACAATCCCAGCGCCTATAAAGATACCAAGACACAGAGCTAAAAGGTTTGCTGTTTGTTCTTGATTTTCTTTAGGTCCATACCAATTGACAAGTTTTGACAAACCTGACAGCCTTTAGGTTTTACGAGCTACAGACATGGAGGTGAAGGTTTGCTGTATGTTTGTCTCAATGTGACTTTTCAGTTTTACATGTTTTGACAAACCTGACAGCCTTTAGGTTTTACAGTCATGGAGGTGAAGGTTTGCTGTATGTTTGTCTCAATGTGACTTTTCTTATTGACACGTTTTGACAAACCTGACAGCCTTCCGGTTTCACAGACATGGAGGTGAAGGTTTGCTGTACGTTTGTTTTGATTGGACTTTTCTGATAGACATGTTTTGACAATCGCGACATGCTTTCATTTCCGGACATTCGGTGAAAGGTTTGCTGCTTGTCTTTGCCGATGAATATGTTGGGACAATTCCGATCATTTGTAGGATTCCCAGGTACTAGACTAAACCGTCTGCTGCATGTTTGTCTGCCTTCCTGATTGGGGATTGGTCGACAACACAGGCAACTGTTAGGGTTCCAGGGTCAGGCTGGAAAGTCACTGTTCTTTATTCATTTGACATGTGGTGTCGTCAGCAGGTTCCGCAGCTGGACCTTGCTATCTTTTTTTTTTTTTTTTTAGGAAACCCGAGCTTCGCTACAGGTGAAATGCTGTGCATGTGACGGTTTTGAAATGCCACCATTGAGGTCGTCACATTCTGTCGTTTAGGGATGACGTCAGACTAAACCACTTGTGTTCACAGCCCCTTTGTGTGTGTGTGTGTGTGTGTGTGTGTGTGTGTGTGTGTGTGTGTGTGTGTGTGTGTGTGTGTGTGTGTGTGTATGTGTGTGTGTGTGTGTGTGTGTGTGTGTGTGTGTGTGTGTGTGTGTGTGTGTGTGTGACTCTGTGTGTGTGTGTGTGTGTGTGTGTGTGTGTGTGTGTGTGTGTGTGTGTGTGTGTGTGTGTGTGTGTGTGTGTGTGTGTGTCCGTGTGCATGAGTGCGCGCGCGTACATGTGTGTGTGTGTGTGTGTGTGTGTGTGTGTGTGTGTGTGTGTGTGTGTGTGTGTGTGTGTGTGTGTGGTGTGTGTGTGTAAATGAGTGAAGTGGGAGATATTGTGTGTGTTTGTGTGTGTGGTAAGAGAGAGAGAGAGAGAGAGAGAGAGAGAGGAGAGAGAGAATGAGTGTGTGTGTGTGTGTGTGTGTGTGTGTGTGTGTGTGTGTGTGTGTGTGTGTGTGTGTGTGTGTGTGTGTGTGTTTGAGGGGGAGAGAGAGAGAGAGAGAGAGAGAGAGAGAGAGAGAGAGAGAGAGAGAGAGAGAGAGAGAGAGAGAGAGAGAGAGAGAGAGAGATTCCACCAGCACATGGTGGTCCACATTCCTACGAAAGATGGATGTGATTTAATGTACATAACGATTGTTTGTCTGTTGTTTGTTTGTCGGACTATACTTTTGCACTCGAGCTCTCGGCTTAAAGTTTCACCCGTATGGCCACACACAGGACTGACGTCATCACAGATGCTGACTCCGCAGAGAAAACCCCTCTAACCTGACTCTCAACAGCAGGGAATCGAACTGAGGGCCCTTTCAAGAAGAGAGCCATGCTTTGCCCACCACACCAACGATCGAGGCACTCCCGTAGGTGAGATGACCACGATGCCTCCCAGCGCCTCTGCTGACGACTCTCACCCTTGGGTCGAAGGTCTGATAAAAACTGGATACACCCCCCCCCCCCACCCCCCACCCCCCAAAAAAAAAACACACCATGATTTTGATTCTTCTCTTCGGTGAGAAGACAGCTTACATCGTAACGTTTGAACTGTAGAATAGATGTTGGAAAACAACAACAAACAACCGTCATAAATGTTACTGTGCTCGCTCCTTCTTCCCCCTTCACATACCTCCCCTCCCGCTGACCCCTTCAACCTGTTTTTCTTTTTTCTTTGAATGTTATTTTCGACGACTCATTTTCAGAGAGGGAAGAGAGAAAGAAGGATTAAGAGGAACGCAATTACCGAGGGCAAAACAGGAAGATAAGAAGGAAGAGGAGCAATGCACGCAGCAAATACAGAACGCACGGAAAGGAAGGAAGAAAAAAAAGGGGCGAATGCAGTTAGCGAAGACAGAACGGAAAGGAGGGAAGAAGGAAGAAGAAGAATGCATTTTCCGAAGACAAACCAGAAAGGAAGGAAGGACGAAGAGGACGGACGCACTTTCCGAAGGAAGAACATACAGGGAGGAAAAAGAAAGGAGAACAGCATAGCTGTTTTCGAAGACAGAATGGAAAGGGTGGCGGAAAAAAAAAGAGAACGACTGCAATGACAGAAGACAGAACAGCAAGTGAGAAAGAAGAAAAGGACGAATGTAGTTACGACAGACAGAACAGGAAGGAAGGAAGGAAGGAAGGAAGGAAGGAAGGAAGGAAGGAAGGAAGAAGAGGAGTGCAATGGCAGGGGAGGTCAAAGGAAGATGACGTATAGCGCTACAGAAGACAGAGCAGGAAGGAAGACAGGAGGAGATAAGATAATGTTGCTTATAGCCCAGCCGACCGCAAAGGGCCACATCAGGGCTGAAGACAGGAGGAGGAAGAAGAAGAAGAAGACAAATGAAGGAAGATGCGAAGGAGAAATAGAGAGAGAGAGAGAGAGAGACAGAGAGACAGAGAGAGAGAGAGAGAGAGAGAGAGAGAGACAGACAGACAGACAGAGACAGACAGACAGACAGACAGACAGACAGAGACACAGACAGAACAGACAGACAGACACCGTGGGCCCGGTGGCAGAAGAGGGAGGAGAAAAGGAGGATGCGAAGGAAGAGAGAGAGAGAGAGAGTGAGAGAGAGAGAGAGAGAAGAGAGAGGGGAGAGAGAGAGAGAGAGACAGACAGACAGACAGACAGACAGACAGACAGACAGACAGACAGACAGACAGAGACTGAGACAGAGACAGACAGACGATAAACAGACAGAGACACAGACAGAACAGACAGACAGACACCGTGCCCCCCCCCCCCCCCCCCCCCCCCCCCGGTGGCAGAAGAGGAAGGAGAAAAGAGGGCGAGGAGGGAAAGGGGGAGAAAGGGAGGGGGGGGAAAAGAGGAAGGACAGAGAGAGAGAGAGGGGGGGAAGGGGGGTAGGGATGGGGAAGGGTAGGGAAGGGACGGGACGGGAGGGAAGGGGGAGGAGGAGGCACCAAGCAGAAGCTGGTCCCAAAGCCAAGCAGGCTGGCCGAATCAATCAATAACGGGCTGAACATCGGCCCTGGCTCCCTCCCTTTTCAGCTCTGCACTGTGTGGTCGTGTAACCCCCCCCCCTCCCCCTCCCCATCCCCCCACCCACCCATCCACCCACCATCACCCACTCACCACTACCCTCCACTAGCTACCACAACATCAGATCGGACTTGGCCGTTGGAATGCCAGCGGTGGAGAGGAGGAGCCACAGCTATGGAAACACGCTGGTTTCAAAAGGCCATCATTGCTGGGGCTTTCTGTTTGTCTACATTACTTTGATGCCAAAACAACAACAAAAATTCGTTCAAGGCTCGACGATTTCATTGGGGAAAAAAACAATGACCAATGTTACTTGACAACACATTTTCACACGGAAACATTTAATTGTCATGTTAACACACACACACACACACACACACACACACACACACACACACACACACACACACACACACACTCACACACACACACACACACACACACACACACACACACACACACACACACACACACACACACACACACTTTCACTTGACTAGCAGCTATGAACATATAAAAGCAGCCATTTTCATGGCACATTCACCTGTTCTTTACATGAAGATTAGTTGCTGAAAATGAGCATTCTGACTCGTGAGCTTCAATTCATTATGCAAAAATACTTCTTTAGTTTACGTGATGATGATCGCCGATTTCACCTGAAATTAACAGTTTTCGCGTGAAGATGAGCTATTTTCACATCAAAACAGCAGCCATCACCTATTAATACCTATTTTCTTCGCTGAAAACAGTCTTGATGACTTCTTTTCATGTGAAAACTTTGACGATGGCCTTTTGAGAAGACTCTGCTCTCACAACATATAACCTTTACCGTTTCTATGTGTGACGAGAGTTGGGGGTGGACAGGTGGGTCCTCTAGGGGAAGGACTTTTGAATATTTTCTCTATGAGAATTACGTTAAAATTTCACCCCACCCTCTCTTTTACTAGTGGTGGAAGGAGCAACTTTCCGGCACTAGTCATTGAAAGAAATTCATATTTGTTCCTAGGACTGTTGAAATACACAATAGTGGCTCAGGGAGAGGTTTCCTTAGGCCTGTACTCTTAAAAATACTTGTGGCTCCAAGAGCCAGAATTAGAGAGAACAACAAGTTAAGTGCACTTCCACACTTCAACTTTACTTGCTTACACACTGGAAAGTAGTTGAAGTTTGTTACCAATGGACATGTCTATGTTACTTTTAATTGCGTGCTCTTTTGCACATCAACTTTACTTGCTTACACCCAAGAAAGTAGTTAAAGGTCATAACAATAGACATGTTCTCACTGTTTCATCATTAAGTGAGGGAAAGCTCTGGATGAGTCGAATTGAAGTCCCTTTGGAAGATTATGACTTATCTAAAGTTGGAGAGGACAGTTGATCTCTCTCTTGTGGCTGGTGACTGATCCTGCTGTGAAGATCTGTTGCTGTAGTGCTGGGCTGTGGTGTGTCTTCACAACCTGTCTTGCCTAGTGATATGTAGTGTAGCCACAGTCTGTAGCATAGCCATGGTTTGTAGTGTAGCCATGGTTTATAGTGTAGCCACGGTTTGTAGCATAGCCATGGTTCATAGTATAGCCATGGTCCCAGGTCTGCGATAAAGAGAACCTGGTCTGTAGTGAAGTAGCTGAGAGTCTTTCTTGTCGAGTTCCCACATTTGCCCTCTACCTTTCAGAAGAGGTGTGAAGAGCCAACAAAGGATTTGATGAGTATAATGATTTTGCTATAATTATCAATCTCCACTTTGATTTAGAAGTTGAGTGGAGTTTACAAAATGGTAGGAGACAGTAATACAATGCTAAACAATTTTAGTCAAAATAACTCTTCAGTGTTTCTCATGAGTTAGATTACATTAATTTGGAATACACTTAGCCCAAGTACACGTGTGGTGTAGACTTAAAGTCATACAATGCAAAGCATTCCAACAATCACCAGTATTTATAAATCAACTTAGCAGTTTTCTCACCTAGTACAGGCGTACTGTTTTTCTGATCAAAGTTTACCATTCAGTTATCATCTTAACAGATGGAATTGCAAACTGGCTAAAGTCAGATTGTACACAAAGAATGGTGATCATATGGTTAACAAAGAATCTTAACCCCATGGTGATAGCTTTTACCATGTGGTGGCAAGCAAACCACTACAACAGAATACTCATTCATCATTTTGATAAATGTCACCAAGTATTGGCACACAGGCTTACATGCACTCAATGCATAGATTCAAAGGGTAAAACCAGTTTCAGCTTACATTTCAGGGAGAATAAGTGACTCAGACCGGGTTAGAGTGGAAGAGATTACCGTGCCTCCTCTCTGGTTTACACCTGGCGTCTGTCTTGTTCCTTAGTTCTGATCTACAGCTGGTCTTGAGGAATCAGTGAAGGAGAACAGCTGGGTGTCCCTATTTTAAATGCTAAATTGTGTATTCCAGATTATTCCTTTGAGACAGGCTGTCACTCAAGGTGATGAGAGGGAGGGGAATTGTCTGTCAACTCCCTCCCCCTATCGTGGTTTGGACCAATCACAAACGATGGAAACTACATTTGTGTTGCACCGAAATCAACGTATGATAATTCATGCACGCATCTGTAGAACGAATGTTAACTGACCACGCACTGATCAAACACAATCAAAGAGGGGAGGAGAGGGAGGGGTGAGCGGGAGAAGAAAGGTTTGCCTGGTCCTTTGTGTTGAGTGAGACTGGAAGAGGAGAGATGGGCAACACTGTTACAATGCAATGTCAATTTTTTGCTGTGTCACGCTGCCACATTAGGGAGTGGGGGGGGGGGGGGGGGGTTAGTAGGGAAGGAAGAAGGGGTGAGAATGGCGACGTAGTCATGACGTGAGGTAAACTTTTTGTCTTCATTTGCTACATCAGAAAGAGAATGAAGGAGAGAAAGAGGGGGAGCTGGCGTAGATTAGAATAGATTTGGAATCTGTACTGCTGTGTGCTGGACACAGGGGACAGAGGAAAAGGGGGGGGGGGGGGGGGGATGGCGCCTGTGTTTGTACAATTTGTACAACAGGGTGGCTGCTTGGGACCAGTCGGGTGGACTTGTCAAGAGACTCGTCACACTATGGTGACTTACAAGCCCACACCACCTCCTTCTCCTAAGAAAAAGAAGGAAGAAAGAAGAAAAGGAAGAAAGAAACAGAAAAGGAAAAACAAAAAACTCAGACCTGCTATCTTCACAATCAGAGTCATAAACCTACTTCAAAAACAGCAACAAACAAGCAAAGAAAAACCAACACCAGAAACAAGCACATTGACAAACCTACGGATAATGACTGAGCTGTTCATTCGTCAGCATTGTCTGAAGACATGAAGCGGTCGTTTTCTGGTTAAAAACAACAACAACAAAACAACAAAAAAGTGGTTATTTTCGCTGGTTGTGACGCAGTTATGACATCGGATCACGATTCCAGAGAAAGGACAATTAGTACAAACGACATTTATGACCCCCGGAAACCTGAGAGCGGCAAAACCAGATAATAGTGGTAACAAAAACCAGATAATAGTGCTGACAAGTTTACGAACGGCTTTCTGTGTTCCTGCACCATTGCCATAACATAGTCCTTGGAAGGCCCGCAATCCATGCAATGATACTCCTTGGAAGGCCCGCAATCCATGCAATGACACTCCTTGGAAGGCCCACAATCCATGCAATGATACTCCTTGGAAGGCCCAAGAGAACAGCATTTTACCAATTCTAACTCACTTGCTCCACCACCAAGTTTTTGGGCGAAAGTGGCCTAAAAGCCGCCTTTCCCTGTTCTCTGACAAGTAAGACGTCAATAACCAAAAAATAACGATTATCTACAAACAAACATACTGTGTAGGGTTATCCGTTTTTAATACTAATTTACTAAACTTTTCAGATTTCAGTTTTTGTTTAATCCTATGTTTTTCCTGATCATTTTCAATAACATCATTTTCACGCAAACATTCTTCAAATGAGTCTCTGTCTTTCATGTGAAATAACACTACAGTCTTTAACTGTTCTCTAAAGTCTTTTAAAACTGAGTTATATTTCTGACATAAAATCCACACACTTATCCCAGCATGTCTTCCACTGAAAGCTAGTTTTGACAAAGCGTTTCTCTTTTTAAAACAATGTCTCTTTCTGCCGAACAGTCATCTATAATAAATAGTGTCTGCGTTCCTTCAAACAGTCTATAAAACTGTTCTAAACATCACTCAGTTTATTGCTAGGATCAACTAAATATATGTCATCATCTGTCCATATAAACCTTCTATTATGATATGCTTTGTTCCATTTAAGTGTTGGACAGAAAACCACAATATGATTAAAATTATAACGATAAAACTGTTTGTAATAGGTCTAGGATAAATATTGTTTTTCCACAACCAGTCTGCCCACAAATCAATGAGCAATGAGGGGTTTTTGTCATAAAGTTTAACTGCTCCATAGTTTTATAACAGAACTTAATCTAATCGGTTATTGTTTTTATCATACCCTCTGTTAAAACTTGTTTAGTATAATAAAATCCTATAAGGCCTAAGTGTGTAAATTAATCCAATTCAGTGCTGTAAGATTGTTTCTATTTAGACTAATATTGATTTTGTTGCTTGTTGTTATGACCTTAATATCCTCGCCATTGTGAAGAATGACAACAGTAACTTTAAGACTGTCAACGTCTAAGTTTTGCCAGCTAATTAGAATTCCTTTTAAAAGGACGTCACTAACGCCCACAACCCCATCCCTCTCCTTATCTTTTAAGACAGAAATTTCAAATATTATTGTGAACGTGTCCCCTAATTTCATTTGCGGCATGAACTGTAATTTTGTAGAAGCATCTTTTAAAACCGCTTCTCTTCTGTGGAGGATTTTACTGTTTTTTCCCATACGGCTTTATTTCAATCTCTTTCCGACTATTGTCATCTGGCATAAGACTTACATGTAAAGGGCCAGAGTTAAACTGCTTTTCTGAAACTTTTTTGACGGCCAAAAAATGTAAATGGGTTTTATGAATTCAAATTTATTTCCCATTCTAAATATGGTTCTAAGTGCCATTTGAGGTCAGGCTTTCGAACTATTTTATATTCATACTGGCCAACATTATTTGCCTCTAGATTGCGCAGTTGTTCTAGTTTAGGAAACTTTTTGTTGTCGCCAACCTCTTTGCGTTTATAATCACCATCTTTAGTGTACTCAAAACCATACAAAGCGCCTATCTCACCATTCTGTTCAAAGTCCGCAACGTCTGCAAGGTCTTTTAATTCTAAAGTTATACACCTCACAGGCGCTAATGTAACTCCTGGTTCTTCTGGCCCACGCGACATTATTTTTTAGTAACGATTATTTTTATTTCCAAAGCAATGTTGCAGGTTATCACATTTTACAACTTTTCCCTGCATTGTCTGCAATTTTTATATTAAATGATCCAACCCTCCACAAAACTAATCTTTTAAACTGTAAATTAGGGAATTGTATAATTTCATAATCGCAATATGCAGCTTTCCCTGACGAAGAGCTCTTAAAACAGTTGAGGGCCTTCCATCATATAAGTTTTCATCAGTGCTTAGCTCATCCAAATGAACATAGAGTAATGAATGTAATGCAAGATCGAGCGGGCTTTCCCCCTCATAAGTAGTTTTGGTTGGTGTAACTCTAAATATAAATTGTTAGCTGTAAAGCCTAACATTTTTAGCTATTCTTTATCAAAATAGTAACCTACTTCTTCTTCAGGCTTGAATGTTAACATTGTTTTTAGATTCGCATTGTTAAGTTTTAGAGTAATGTCGAAGTTACTCATTGCTTCTTTTAGTGAGCAAAACCCGTAATAACCATCAGCTATTGTTAACTGGCTAACTAATGTTCCTGCATTATCAATTTTTTGAATCTTATTATTCTTCCTGGATTCACTTATATTAAACCATACGACTTTGTAGAATATTTCATGGAGCGCGACCGTTTTGGCCCCGCAAATTTTTATCAATTAGCATGTTCTAAAAAAGAAGGACTGTCTTGAGTTGTTATTGTTACAAACATTTTTTAAAACAAATTAAAAATGAGTGCATTCAAATATATGGGGCAAAATATTCTGTTGGGGCCGCACTACAATCTTAAAAAAAATAGCAACTGATACTCTTGACATTGCTGTGACCCAGACTGCCTCTTTTCATAAAAAAGGGGAGTACTCCATTGAAGAGCTATCTTAACCCCCCTATTGAAAACGCCCCCATCAAGAAAGCGTGGTTTAGTCATCCGATGCAGTTTTATCAGAACCAGTTAAACTTTGCTGTGTTTTGCGCATCAACTGGGTGTGGAGTGTCGTATGCTGATCATTTAAATCACCATGATCCTTTGGTGAGGTCAGTGTACAGATTTCATTTCTATTACACCTTCAGACGTATTTTGACTGAATTGCAAGCGCCATTGCCAAATGACAAACCGTTTAATCCACTTAGCAACATAATAGACATGAAGGCTTTTGAAAGGATTTGTAACGAATTCAATATTAACATCAAGACAGGCTTTAGACAAAAGTTGGATCATAATCATGGCCTAGGCGACCTTTATTTTCGGGGCACGCACAGAAAGTATAACTATGACTGGCATCCTCCTTTCAAATCTTTCTTTTTTGGCACAACTGTTGAGCCCGGTCCCTACAGCAAGAGCATAAAACAGCATGGACAACATTTATCTTAGACACTTCTAAGGCCTAACCAGGCGGAATAGAACGAATAAACGACTCTATTCGTACTTACGTTTGGTGTTTGCTGGGTCGCAAGCACAGGCAAGATCGAGCATAATGATCCTTCTACTGGCTTTGACGCCCAAAAACAATACTTAGCAAATTTAGAGGACGCCATTAATTCTACAGTTGATTTTACCTTCAGTATTCAAAGGTACCAACATGTTTACAATACGCAAGATCGAAAGTAGACTTTGCTGTTGGCACTGGTTTATACATGCTGCCTTCTGACCTCAGACTCCAGGTAGGAATAATAATAAACTATAATAATGAAATTCTTATAGCAGGCAATGAACAGAAGGTTGGGAAAAAAGACCTAAAACGAAGTTTTTTACCAAAAAAAAAAAAGAAACCCAAGTTTAAGTCCTAAACCCCGAGCCAAACCCCCAAATCATTAAAGGTAGAAAGTTGGGGGGGAATTGTTCCCAAATGACCAAAAATTTAAAAACACCCCGTTCTTTGATTAACCCAAAAAAATTCTTTATTTACAAAAAGAAACCCCAAAATTTTAAAGTAACCCCAAAAAGGGGGGCCATAAACCAAAAATTTTTGTTGAGAAAACAAAACCGCAAAATACTAAAAATTCCGGTAAAGAGTTATAGTTTTACCCATTTTTTTAATAAAAAGATGTACTGTTTTTTTACCCATTTAAATCGGGTGAGGGGATGGCTGGACACTTGAAACTTCCCAAACCCCGCCTTTAATACCCAAACCAGGTATTATTAAATCAAAAACCCTGTTATAACCTTACTAATTAAACTTTTCCTAACCTTTTCAATTTCTTTCTGCATTTCTGTTTTAAAATTAAATTTTTTTTCATTTTTCTCATTTTTTCACTTATTTGTAATTTTCCGGTTATAGTAGGTTCTATTTCTGATCCTTGTTTCAAATTTTTTAAGTTTTGTCTTATTCTTTCTTTAATCCTATTTAATTGGGTATACCCTAACGATTTTTTTTTCTTTTAATACTACTATTAAAATTTTCTAAATTTTTTTTAAATTTTCCCTCTGTTTTTAAAAAATTTTGGGGCCTTTATTCCCATTAGGGATTTTATACTTAAACTTTTTTTTTAAAAATTTCTCTTCTATAAATTTAAAAAATCCTGAGATTTAATTTTAATTCCATTTTTTAAAGGGTTTCTTTATTTCCTTTTTGGTTTAAATTTTAAAAACCCCTTCCCTATCTAATTTTTTCTACAAAAAAAAATTTATCTTTTTAACTATTTTTAAAAAAAAAATTTGGAAAAGAATTTATTTTTTTAAAAATTAACCAAAAAAATTTTTCCTTCCTTTTTTAAACAGACAATAATTCAATTCAAAAAATTTTTATAAACGGGATTTTTTGCCTAAACTTTTTAAAATTTTCACCCTACTTTCTTTAAACCCCCCCATTAACTTAATTTTAAAATTTTTAAAAAAAATTTTCTAGACAAAAACCAAATCTTTTTCAGTTCTTTTCCTATTTTAAATAAAACTTTTTAATTTGTTTTAAAAAAATCACAACAATCTATTCAACCCAAAAAACCCTAAAAAAAAAATTATCAAAAAAAAAAATACTTCCCCAAAAATAATTCTAAAAAACAAAAAAACCTTACTTTAAATTTCCAAAAAAGGGTCATTAAATTTTTAATCTAAAGCCTTTTTTAAAATAAACTCCTTCAAAAAAAGACCCAACCAAAATTTAAAATATCCAAAATTTAAAAATTTTCAAAAAAAAAATGGGGGGCAAAAAAATATTTTTCCTTTAAAATCAAAAATATTTTAAAACCCTATTTATTAGGCAAAACAATAAACTACTTTTTTAAAATTAAAATAAAACCTAAAAAAAAAAACCCGCTAAAAGATTTTAAAACCAAAAAAAATTATTTAAATTTCGTAAAATTTTTAACCCCTTAATTTAGTTTGAAAAATGCACCAAAACTTTTCAAAAGCTAAAAACAGTTGCAATAACTAATTTTAAAAATACAAAGGGTTTTATAAAATCAACCCAACAAAAAACTTTCTAATTTAAGGGGAAAACTTTTAAACCCCAATTTGAAACAATAAACCATATAAAAAAAAAATTAGAATATTTTACGAAAATGATTCATCAAAACAAAAAGAAGAAACACAAAATGGGAATTTTAGTTTTAGGCCCTAAAATCCTTAAAAGGTATTTTATTCTTTAAAAAAAAATTTTAAAAAAAGCAATAAAAGTTTTTTAATCCTAAAAAACAAATAATTAAAATTGATGGTATCCTAAAAAATCTACCTAGGGGGTTAATTATCATATTCAAATAAAAAATTTTTTTGGGGGGGGGATAAAATCCAAAAACCTATTCTAAAAATTAAATCTTAAAATTTTACTAGAAAAATAACAAAAAATACTTATATTAAAAACAACAAAAATAATATTATAACAAAAAAATAGAACTAAAAAATTAAATTAAAAGAAAAAACCAAAAAAAGCTAAAAAGAATTTTTTTTATTTTTATCTAGAAATATTCAAAAACAGATTAACTAAAAAAATAATACTAAAAATTTTTTTTAAAAAAAGATTCTTTAATTATTCCAAAAAATTTCCTAAACCAATGAAAAAATTAAAAAACCCCTAAAAAAACCCTTAATTTTAACAAACTTAACAAATGAAACAAAAATAACAAATTAAAATACGAAAAAACCAAAAATATTTCTGCCTTAATGCTTTTAAAATTTTAAAACTGGGCTCGACAAACCCCTACGCAGGAACGAGTTGGGTCCTTAGCAACGGGCGGGGTGCCCCGCCTTTACCTCTAGGGGGGTTTTTGTTTTTTGCCCCGGGCCTGTGTTCATTAGCTGAGGGCTGCTAGCAAAAAAATAAAACAAAACCCCAAAAGCACACAGCTAGGGTTCAACTAATAACACTAAACTTAGCTCTTCAAACTGACAATAAAAAAAAAGCACAGCTACTCAAACATCACAGAAAAATTTTAAATCTTTTCCCGGGGCCGTTTTTGATGACTACAAAAGACAAAATTTGACTTCAAAAAAGGGGGGGACAAGTTTTCTCACACCAACCCCGAAAATAAAAAAGGAATGCTTTAAAAAAAAGTAAACAAACATTAAACTCTTTTCTAAACACCCACCTTAAAAAAGCCAAAAGGGGCGTTTAAAATCTTTAGTTTATGAGTCCAACGCAAAAAGACCGTTGATTTTTGTTCTATTATATTTTTTTTTAATTTAAATAAATTTTTTTGAGTTAAAAAGAAACCAACATGGCTAAGTTTTGAAGGGCAAACAATTGTTTGAAGGAATTTTGGAAGAGCGTTTATAAAGAGCACTGAATGATATTGTTTTAGAATCATTAAACCAGCAAACGACGGCAAGTGTTGTTCATGCTATTTCTCAAGTTCCACAAACAACAATAACCCGCCATTAAAAGAAAATGTTGCTTTTTTAATTGACTATGAAACAAAAAATAAAGAAAATCTAGAAGTCTGGGTCTCATTTTAAAAAACAACATCTTTTCGTAATGACTTAAACACCTGGTTGGGCAACGAACGCTTGCACAGTTTGCCTGCCGCTGAAAAACCCAAAAAGAGGGGCTCTGGTTGGTCGGGGCGAAGTTTTAGAGATTAGTTTAAAAAGGCTAAGTATGAAACCGATTGGGGCAATCTTACTTTTCCACTGCCTCGAGAGGGGTAGCGAAAAGAGCGTTTAAACAAAAGAATTCAGAAAACAAATTTTTATGGGGGTTTCCGCAGGCGCTTTTATACCCAAAAACGCAGAGAGAGTGTCTAACTAAAACCCTTACATCAATGATTTTAACTTTATGGGGGTCCTTTCCTTTTAGTGTAACCCAAAATTTGATCGTTTGAAGAACAAAACAAACCAAAAACTTTTAATTATACACATGGATGAGGAAAAAAATTTGGGTGCCAATTAAAGTGCCCAAAGAACATCCAAAAATGGCAACCAGAAAAAAACATGTTGATTTACATGATGTTTTCACCAGGGGGGCTACCGCATTCCATTGATACCACATGAAAACTAATAAAGCAACTTAAAAAAAGGGCAAAAACAAAAATTCTTGAAAAATGTTAACAAGAATGCCATCTTTTTCAAGCCGCAAGCAACATAAAAACATTGTAAAAGTTCGTAGACGTAAAAAAGAACTAATTACACCTCCCCCGATCAAAAGTTATTTTAAGAACGGGAAAGGGACAAATCTCCATAGGGGGGGGTTTACCAGACTTTGAATCACTCATTTTTTCCTTTAAGAAGGGCCACGCCAAAAAAATTTCAAAAAACAGTTTTAATGAGAATCATAAAATTTTGTTCATTTGCTTTCACTTGTCAGGTCGGATGGCGTTTTTTTTCAAAACCAGAATTATATGGGGGCCCAAATCGCAAAAAATTTTTACCGCGCTGCGAAAGTGCGAAATGATTGTTCTAATAATCTAATTTATCTGAAATCATAATGACACCTAAGACCAACAACATAGACCACCCACACATTTGGGTTTTGCGGTTTTTGGGTCTCTCACAACCAGAAACCGACAGTAAGAACCTGATACTTTAGGGGAAATTCAGGGGACAGCGCACAGTAAAGCAATTTTCAACTAAAGTTTGACCCAAACATGGAACTGCCCACTTCTTTCATAATTTTCGGTTTACGACTCTCACCTTATAAGAAAGCATAGACATGCCTTTAGGGTTCATGATCGCACATCATCAGAAAAGACATTTTGTTTCATTTTAAAAATAACATGTCTTTTTAGACTCAATCACACATGAGGGGATCTTTAGAGTCATGGCTATGTCCTTAAAGCCTGCCCAATAAGGGAAGAATATTTTGACCCAACTCTTGTTAAAAAGGGGCGTTTACCCTTATGGTACAGAACATTGGGAAAGGGTTTTGATGAAGATACACTTCCTCCAAAGGGCGCGTTCTTTTCTAGTCTCAAGGAAAGGACATAGGATTCTGTTTACCACACCAAGATCGTGCAAAGTTAGATTAAAAACAAAGGGGAGACTATCAGACCATACTGGGGGCCGATGTATGTTTGTTGGCGGACGTTTTTAAAAAAATTTTTGAAAAGACCCATGAAACATTATAGCCGGGACCCCCCGCTTTACATTTCTGCGCCCGGGATGATTGGGATGTTTCTAAAGTTTACTGGGGTAAAGATTGATTTATTGTCAATTTTACAATGCTTCAGATGATTGAAACGGATTGCGTGGGGGAATTAGTATGGCGCGCACATTACGTAAAGAAAACAACAAATACTTGGAGCATGATCCGAGTAAAAAGTCAACTACCCTTATGTATTTAGTGCAAAAAATCTGTAGGGTTGGGCTAGGGCGCAATCGCTTCCATTACGCAACTTTAAAATTACCAGGGGGTGATCCAAAAAAATTTTAAAAAGGCTTAAAGGGGTTTGGGCATTTTAACGCCTGAAAAAGCGGGTTTCATTCTGAAGTTGACTTAGAATATCCTCATGAACTCCATGACCGCAAAGATCCCCCTTAGCAGCAGAAGTCTAAAGACGGATCCAAGAGGCCGCCAAAAACTTGTCCCTAATCTTGGGGAAAAAAAAAATTTATGTCCTGCCATACAGATTCAAAATTTTATTTAAACAGGGTTTAAAATTTAACAGCTGTTCATCGCAAATTGCTTTGATCAAAAACATTCAAAAACCATACCATGAAAACATGATCTCAGAACAAATCCACAATGCTTCAAAAAAAGACTTTTTCAATTTTGTAACAACACTTTTTTGGAAAGACTTGAGAATCCCCAAAAACCAAAAGAGTCTTTGGCACCAGAAGAAGAAGAAATTTTAACTGACTTCAAAACCAAATTTATCAATTTAAAAAAAGTTTTTCATGATCAGCTTTTTGGAAATATAAAAAAAGAAAGCCAATTAAAAAACCCTGATTTATTGGTTTACTGTTTTAGAATTATCAAAGTTTTTGATGTTAGAGTTCTTAGGGACATTTTAAAGCCTCGACCCCGAGCCCAGAGTGCTTTACACAATACAGTATTTTTGTTATAATATCCCTACTGAAGACATCTATAAAGACATGGAAAGGGAAGACTAAAGGACAGGGGGGGGATGTAGACACGTCCGATTACCCTAAAGATTCGCCTTTGCATTCATCCTTAATAAGAAGGTTTTGGGAAAAGATAAGGATGAATTATCTGAAAAGGGAAAGGATATGTGGGTTAAGGTAAAAAATGTCATTTTTTGGGCCGGAGAAAACATTAAGAAACAAGGAAATCTCGCAGCTTGTGCAGTAAAACATATCACATGACAACTAAAAAAGAAAGCTTTGTTTGAAAAAGACTTTCCCATCATGACAACGAAAACTGCGATCTAATCACAGAGATCCACAACGTTTAACAAAAAATCTTAAAAAGCAAACCAAAACGGTGTTTGTTAACCCCAAGTTTTCATATGCAATGGGGCACGGGAAACCGAAATTAATTTAAAGCGAACGTGCCCGGGGGGTTATCGCATTCTTCCTTCACAAAAGACTTTGGGGACGGTTTTTTTTGTTGTGCCTTTTCCGTAAATAATACACGGGCGGATTCACTTACAATTCTTTTTTATTTTGTACGGGGCAACCTTTCCAAACGGGTCTGTTTCCCGATGCGAGTGTCCCCTTCTGCTTCCCCCGTAAATAAAGTGCCTTACTTTTTAAACAAACGGTAATATTGCCGGATGAAGACTCTCCTTTAACAACTTTATTGTTTTTCTTTTGATTTCTTTTCTGGTTTTAAGCCCTTTAATTCTCATTATCATTCGCGCAAACTGAGGGCATCTTCTAACCCATTCGTGTTGCGAGAATTGTCAATCAGCCCCTCTATGATACTGGGAGGAGAAAATCTTTCCTAACTGTTTGTTAAAGTTTTCAACTAAAGCCTTATCTTGGGAAACCCCCGGGAAAGCCTCTTTTAAAAAGGTAACCTTTTTTAAAAAATAATTGATTTACTGCCCTTTTAAATTCTTTTCCCTCAGATTTAACAGCGAGGGAAAATTAAAGGGGCCCCGTTGGTATATCATTGTATAGCAAAACAACAGCGAACACCTTTTGTGTTAATGGTTCAGCACTTTGTATCTTGAAGCCTGTCAAAACGTAAGTCGTACTAAACTTTTCCGTTTAAACCTATCAGAGGGTAAATATAGAAGACCATTTGATGGGGGCATTTGGAGTTTTTTGTTCACAAAATCGGTCCCTGTATTCGTTTAGGGGGAAAATAAATTTTTCCAAATCGCTTTTTGAAACCATTTTTTTGCTGTTTTGTCACGACTCCAGCGCTTGGGGTTAGCTTTTTAATTGCTGTTATTCCCTTTCCCAAAACCTTTTTGTAAAAAAGATTTTGTTCATTTTTACTCAGCCAATATTAGGCAACAAATACACAAAGCAACCAACGACAATAAACCCATTTCTTGCATCTTTTGTTTTTCTGATGGTTGAAAAAGTCACTGAATTTGGGGGGGGCAATGTCTGGACTGGGTTTTCCTTACTAGATAATTTGTTTTATTTCTTTACAACATCTTTAATTGTAAGCGCATGCCCCGTTTTTTCAGTGTGTCATTAATAAAATCTAACTGTCAATCTCTGCTTTTCAAGGCGTCTTGTGCACTGCTAGTTCCTCCATACTTGTTTTGTCTTTTTTTTTTTCGCCGTCATCCCCCCATTTTTCTAAATGCAAAAAAACTTCCGCTAAAAGCAAGCCATTTACCACGCGCCGCCATCATTATTGCGATGAAGCCATTTTTTTTAAATGTATTTTTTTTACATATTTATATTTCTGGGAATTTTTCCTTGCTTGAAAAAAACTTTCGTGGGAACGAAGCTGCAAAGATAGCAATCAGCTTTGCTGAATCCTCAAAATCATTTGCCAAACGCCGGGTTTTTTTTTTAACAAGCTTTTACCAAGCATTTAGTATCCTCACTTAGTCCCCCCAATAACAGCAGAAGGTATAAAGGTTGGTAACTTTTTTTTTTTGGTGCTCATTTTTTTTAAAATAAAATAATTATAATTATTAAAAACAGAATGAGATTCCCCCAGCTACAAAACGCCTAAAAACCTTCCTGAACTTAGAAAACCCCAAATTAGATCAACTAATTTTGCCCAAAAAGGAAGGCTGTATTTTTGGCAGCATTGGGAAAACAAAAAAAGTTCCCGAACTGAATTCCCGCATAGAACGAATTTAGCAGAGTCTTTTACAAGACATTTTTAAAATATCATAACGTATGGGCGGCCCCAGGGGCAGAATGGTGAAAATGTGGGGGAAAAAAAATTCTTATTTTTTACACTAAACTAGTCATAATTGCTCCCATTGATTCTGAACAAGTCTTACGTATGTTTAACGCAAGACCAGTTTTAACAAAGCCCTTAAGTCTCTAGGGGATCTATACTACAGATTTGGAACATTTTTTTCGCCATTTAAACATGGGGTTAAAACTTTTTAACATATAATTTTTTTTCCCTTCAAAAGACCGGGGCCAGAAAAAACAGCAAAACAAAAACACTGAACCAGGTGGAGAAAATAACCAAGCCCGAAAATCACAGAAAACCTGAATCAGGCGGAGACCTTTTAAAAACCTGGGGGTGTTGAAGCAGGAAGAAAAATTACAGAGTGGGAACAGAACAAAAAAAATTAATTTTCAAATTTAAAACCCTCAGAAAACATAACACCCCCCAACGCCAAACAATTGATTCCCAAGCCAGCTATAAAAACTCCATGGATACAAAGGCCCCAAAGTCCCCTTTATGGGAATATTGAACTTAAAACTGTTGTCATTTTTTTTGCTCTTGCTGCTGCGGGGGGGGTTTTTACGGTTATAAAATATAAAACAACGCTGCAAAAACAAGAGCCCAAACAATCCCACCCAAATACAGAACCGAACACAACTCACGCCAAAACCGCCAATAACAAAAAATCATTTTGATCCATTTTTAATGGGAAAAATATTTTTTTAAATTTAAATTTTTAAATTTTTTAAAAAAAAAATCAGGGGTATTATAAAAGATAAAGTCAATAAATAAAGACATGGGCTTAAAAACATTTCCATAGACCCAAATTGTAACAATGCGTTTGCTTAGGGGGTAAGAATTTCATTTAAAACTTCAAAAAGCTAGCAAGACATTTTCAACGTGACCGTTTTTTTGAGGGGTGTGTGACTATATAGGGATTTACTATTTAAGAAAAAACATAGATTGTATTTTTTTTATAATTATAAATAACTTAAAAAAGAAATGGGGTTTTACTTAAGGATGACTTAGTTATGCTTAGTTAACTTGGGGAAGAACTTAAAATGACTTGAGAAAAACTTGAGGGTAACTTGGGGAAAAACTTTAGGATGACTTGAGGATGACTTGAGGATGACTTGAGGAAAACTTGAATAAGAACTTTGAATGATTTAGATAAATTTAGGGAAACTTGGGAAAAAAATTTTTGATGCTTGAGGATAATTTAGGCAACTTGAAAAACTTTGAAGTGACTTAGGGGTGACTTGAGGATGACTTAAGGGCAACTTGTGGATAACTTGATGCAAAACGGGGGGGGGTGGGGGGTGGGGGTGGGGGGGGGCATGCGTGGGGTGGGGTGTGGGGGGGGGGGTGTGCATGCGGGGGGTTTGGGGGTGGGGTGTGCTGCGTGGGGTGGGGTAAAGCAGGGGTTACCTCCCTTTTGGTCCCACATAGCAAGTACAGGGAGTACTGCAGCCCCCCTTGCACTAAAATAAGGCTTTAAAGCATAAAAGGCTATTTATACAAGGGGGATTTTACCGTACCCCCTTGTACTATAAAAGGCTTCCTGCTGAACGGTTAAATTTATACAAAACGGATTTTACCGCAGCCCTCTTTCTACTAAAAAAAGGCGTTCACACAGAAAAAGGCATTTAAAACAAGGGGTTTCCGCAGCCCCTTGCTACGAAAATAAGGGGGTTCACAACAGAAGGCTATTTATAGTAGCAGTCACAAGGCTAACTTCACCCCAAACCTCTTCTACGAAAAAAAGGGGTTCACAGCATGAACGGGCTATTTATAGTAGCAGTCAGCAAAGGGTAACTTCCCCCGCAGGTTGCCCCCACAACAAAAGTTTTTATTTACTTTCCTTCTTGCACAAAAAAAGTTTAACCACAAACCCCCCCTCACCGCCCTGCTCAGTTGGGTTTTGTCTTTAAACTTGGCGCCTTTTCAAACATGACCCATAATCAAGCAGAGAATTTTTTCTTTCCCAAATTTTAGTAAAAGAGCACCCCTTTTTAAAAAAGGAATCATTTTGCAACAGTCGAAAGATTATCAAAGCCCCAACACTCTTTCAGTAAATTGCCCAAATCTCTTTTTTTAAATCTCTTTGTGGAACCACCAAGCTTTCAAGGTGGGTTGTGTTTTTAAAGGTTTTTCCGTTTTTCCCTTTTCCCCACCTTTCCCAAAAAAGCAATCTGCCTTTGCTTACAAGGTAAAAAAAAAGCGCCACCTAATTTTTTTTTTATATACCCACAAAGCTTGTATATGCATATGACCTCCAAACAAA
Source organism: Conus ventricosus (assembly GCA_018398815.1). Taxonomy (NCBI): domain Eukaryota; kingdom Metazoa; phylum Mollusca; class Gastropoda; order Neogastropoda; family Conidae; genus Conus; species Conus ventricosus. The sequence goes on from CM031622.1 coordinate 41,359,656, forward strand.
AATTGTTTCCCGAAACAAAGCAAGTCCGTCCCCCCTTAGAACCATGGCTAAAAGGCCGGCTCTTGCCGGCGTAGTATGTTGACGTGGAGTTCACGTGGCAGTCTAGAAAATTCGCGAACATTTTGCGGTACAATAATGGGGAAGTTTCCCGCGGGGGCACTTTGGGCCCGGTAAGAGACAAACCGTAACCCGAAGGCAGGTTTATTGATTTTTTGGTTAAACATAGAACCCCACAGGGCAAACGAGCCGCCCGCCTGCGCTGTGTTCTATCTACCGTCATACTTTTGTGTATGTGTGTGTGGTGTGTGTGTGGTTGTGTGTGGGGTGGGGTTTCCCACGGAGCGCCTGTATTAGTATGTGTGTGTGTGTGGTTGGGGGTTTGTTGTGAGAGAGAGAGAGCTTGGCATATAAACCGCGCCTGCAAGCTGCGTGCGTGCGCGGCGTGCGTTGTGTGCGTGCTGTGTGTGCGCTGTATATGTGTTTGTGCGTTGTGCGTGTGTCGTTGTTATGTGTCGTGTGCGGGTGTGTGTTTGGGAGGGAGTGTGTATGTGTTGTGTGTGTGTGGTGTGTGTGTGTGGTGTGGTTATATATAAAGTTTCTGATTCCTGTCTTCCCACAATTTAATCTAAAAGCTGTTGAAAAAATATTTTGATTCAAAAACTTTTTTTAACTTGAATCCCCACTGTCTTCAAAAAATGCAAGCATATTTTTGGGATATGCAAACTTCCCCCTCCACACCGGGGGGAAATAAACACCCCAATGCTGGGCAGGGAGGCCGGCAACTAGCAATTAAAAACTTTCCCACCCCTGCAACAGGGCCGTTGAACCCTGGGAACAGACACCGTTTTTATATTAAGCGCTTCGTCACGGTTTTTTTCCCCCACGTTTTCTCTATGGGCGTGTTTTAGTCCCGCACTTTCCCCACCTCTCTCTAAAAACTTAGAAATTATATTTAAAAAGGGTAACCCTGCACAGTAAAGTTTTTTGAGATAATCGTTTTTTTTTGGTTATTGACGTCTTTCTTGTCAGAGAACAGGAAAGGCGGCTTTTAGGCCACTTTCGCCCAAAAACTTTGGTGGGGCAAGTAGTTAGAATTGGTAAAAAATGCTGTTTTTCTTTTCCCACAACCAGCAATGATACTCCTTGGAAGGCCCACAACCATGAATGAACTCCTTGGGGAAAGGCCCGCAATCCCCGCAATGAAATTCCTTTGGAAAGGGCCCACAACCATGCAATATACCCTTTGGAAGGCCGCAAACCATGCAATGATACTCCTTGGAAGGCCCGCAATCCTGCAAGATACTCCTTGGAAGGCCCGAAAACCAGCAAAAGAAATAATAGGCAGCTACGCACACGAAAACGAGTTGTTTTATATGCTGACAGAGATCTCCTTTCATGAATGATTTTTTTTTTTTTTTTTTTTTTGGTCGTCCTTTTTTATGGATCACTTTAAAAAAACCCTCCCGGTTTAAGCGAAAAGCAAGTAAACAATGATTATGAATAACAACAGTATGATTTAAGAAGGGTGGGCTTTTATGAAGAACCATTTTGGTTCACGAAGAAAACGATAAACCATACAAGAGTTCCCCACCTCTTTCACGATATCACATTTTTACCCCCGCCATCAACGCGAAAAGCATGTCAACGAATGATTATAAAGTAAAAACATAAAGATAATGAAAATACGAAAACGAGCATAAGTAATTGCCCGCCTTTTTAAAGTTTGGGGTCTTTTTTTACCTCTTTGAGTTTCATTAAAATAAATTTTTTTTTTGTTTTCGACTTACTGGGGGAGGGGGGGGGGGGGCTGCCCTTAAGGGCCATGCTTTTTTTCAGAAAACCTTTGTGTGTGGGGCGGGCTAAAAGCACCACACACACACACACACACACACACCTATATATTATTAAATA
>CM031622.1:41371566-41386566 GCA_018398815.1 Conus ventricosus
GAACACACAGAAAAAACAACAACAACACAGGAAACAAAGAATAGCACAGCAGAAATGACAACACAGAGCACGCCGATCAGTTCTGTACACTCCATGTTGTTATTTCTGATTGGCGATTCGGTGTCGTAAGCAGCGTTCGGTCGGAGTTGTGGGCGTCTGCTTATTTCACCATGGGAGCAAGATTTTCCCAACTTGTTCGTGAATGCCTAGATTTCGACAGAATGCATAGACTAGACCCAAACCTGACTCGCCATCAAAGCCAGGCTTGTGTTTTCCACAGAGAAGATGGAAGAGTTGAGAGCTAAGGGCAAACTCCGGAGAACAATGTTGGCGAAGACTTTTTCTACTCATGTGAGAGAATATAGGAAGACGTTGACACGTTGACACCCCCCCCCCCCCCCACACCACACACACACACACACCACCACCACCACCACCACCCCATTTGTGAGAGGGAAAAAAAGAAAAAAAGAAAACAAAACCCAAAGTTACTGAGAAGCAAGAGAAAATGGGCCACAATGGTCTTCAACCATCTTTTAACTGATGGAAACCAATTCACCTTAAATGATAACGACAAATTTGTAGAGGTGAAATACTGTCGGCACCGGCTCGAATACTCATGTAGAAATGAAACGCTGTCAGAGGGAACAAACTAGAGGAAACACCGGTCTTGTCCTCGCGGTATGTCATTGGACGCGACACAAGGGCAGCACGCGCAGAGCGCGAGGTATCTGGTCACGTGTTGTTGTCTGATACTGGTTCAACTTCCCTCCCAGTCCAAAACGATGACGATGGTTATATTTCAAAAGTCAAGAGATGTCTCTCTCTCTCTCTCTCTCTCTCTCTCTCTCTCTCTCTCTCTCTCTCTCTCTCTCTCTCTCTCTTAAGGACTGGATGTAAAAAAGCACGTCAACGTTTATCTATTATCCTCGTAAATAAAGAATTTGGTCTTGTTCTTGTCTTGTCTTGTCTTCTCTCTCTCTCTCTCTCTCTCTCTCTCTCCTCTCTCTCTCTCTCTCTCTCTCCTCTCTCTCTCTCTCTCTCTCTCTCTCTCTCTCTCTCTCTCTCTCTCTCTCTCTTAGCGGGGCAAGAGCCGGATGGGAAAAAAGCGCACAATTTTATTTGCTTATCTGTTTCCCTTGGAAATAAAGATAATCAATCAATGAATCGATCAATCAATGAATCACTGAATCAATTCATATCTCTCTCTCTCTCTCTCTTCTCTCTCTCTCTCTCTCTCTCTGATAATGCTGTTAAAAAGGCATAAAACGACAGCAGTATTGCTGGTACACTACTAGTAATCCTTATCTCTCCCACCCACACCCGTTAAAAAGGGTCTTATATGTACAGTAACATGGTACAAAACTAGGCCAGGCTTGATTTACCCCCCCCCCCCCTTGCAAGTGGTGACTGACAATCATGTTAGCGGACATTAAGCTTTAAAGAGAGCACATGAAAATGATGTCTCCTGTCGGGTTTTGTTTGCTCATAGAGAAGATCGGACGGTGAGCTATTTGTTCTCGATCTCTATAATACTTGAAAATGTGTGTAGGGGTAGATATGCGTGCGTTCATGTGTGTGTGTGTGTGTGTGTGTGTGTGTGTGTGTGTGTGTGTGTGTGTGTGTGTGTGGTTTGTGGTGTGTGTGTGTGTGTGTGTGTGTGTGTGTGTGTGTGTGCGTGTGTGCGCGCGCGCGCGCGAGTGTGTGCATGTGTGTGTGTGTGTGTGTGTGTGTGTGTGTGTGTGTGTGTGTGGTGTGTGTGTGAGTGTGTGTGTATGTGTGTATGTATGCGCGTGCGCACGCGCGCGTGCATTCGTGCATGCATGCATGCGTGCAGGTGTGCGTGTGTGTGTGTGTGTGTGTGTGTGTGTGTGTGTGTGTGTGTGTGTGTGTGTGTGTGTGTGTGTGTGTGAGTGTGTGTGTGTGTGTGTGTGTGTGTGTGTGTGCGTGTGTGTGTGTGTGGTGTGTGTGCGTGCGTGAGTGAGAGACAGAGAGAGAGAGAGAGTGCGTGCGTGCGTGCGTGCGTGCGTGCGTGCGTGCGTGTGTGTGTGTGTGTGTGTGTTACCGTCGATTAACAAGAAAAGGTTTAGGGTCAGCAGAACAAAAGGACATGTCAGATTATCGCCTGAACACATTTTTTTGTTTTGTTTTGCCTTGGTAATAGTACTGCTGCTGCTGCTGCTGCCTGTGATGGTGTTGTGTTGCTGTTGCTGCTATTACGGCAGTTACAACTGCCTACAGTACCATTGAGCATGTCGACGTCGACTACCACAACTCCCGCGGGCCAAACCGTCAACTCCAAACACACGTGTAAGACAAGCCTTAGACTTAGCGACAACGCTTCGAGAGTGTACACAGTCGCGTAGCGGTGGTAGCACTATGCGGTCTAATCTTTAGTTCTTCGATCGTAGCGACGTAAAAGTCACGTGGTTCTCGGTGCCAGAGTGGTGCCAGTCGATAGACTTACCTGGCATCGTTTGTGTACAGTACATTCTGTCAATATCGGCTCACCGGTGTCTGGAACTCTATGATGATCATGATGAGAAGAACGAAGAAAAACAGAAATGAGGGTTCACTGTGCGATTTCCTGAAAGTGAATGGACTCTGTTTAAGGCACGCACTCAGGAGTAGGTACCAGTCAGAGTAAATTAATTTGCTGATTTAAAAAAGAAAAGAAAAGAAAAGAAAGAACAACCGAGTCACCGAACAGGAAAAGCAAAGCGCTGCACACAAATAAATAAAAAAAACTTGGCTACAACACAGACAGCCAGACTCACTGACATACAGATATGCATACATCTATAGAGAAATCAGTTCTGCGATCGTAGCGACAATCGGGGTACAGTGAAAGGTGGACTCTACAGGGTACAGTGAAAGGTGGACTCTACAGGGTAAGGTGGACTCTACAGGGTACAGTGAAAGGTGGACTCTACAGGATACAGTGAAAGGTGGACTCTACAGGGTAAGGTGGACTCGACAGGGTACAGTGAAAGGTGGACTCTACAGGGTACAGTGAAAGGTGGACTCTACAGGGTACAGTGAAAGGTGGACTCTACAGGGTACAGTGAAAGGTGGACTCGACAGGGTACAGTAAAAGGTGGACTCGACAGGGTACAGTAAAAGGTGGACTCTACAGGGTACAGTGAAAGGTGGACTCGACAGGGTACAGTGAAAGGTGGACTCTACAGGGTACAGTGAAAGGTGGACTCTACAGGGTAAGGTGGACTCTACAGGGTACAGTCAAAGGTGGACTCTACAGGATACAGTGAAAGGTGGACTCTACAGGGTAAGGTGGACTCGACAGGGTACAGTGAAAGGTGGACTCGACAGGGTACAGTGAAAGGTGGACTCGACAGGGTACAGTGAAAGGTGGACTCTACAGGGTACAGTGAAAGGTGGACTCTACATGGTACAGCGAAAGGTGGACTCTACAGGGTACAGTGAAAGGTGGACTCGACAGGGTACAGTGAAAGGTGGACTCGACAGGGTACAGTGAAAGGTGGACTCGACAGGGTACAGTGGACTCGACAGGGTACAGTGAAAGGTGGACTCGACAGGGTACAGTGAAAGGTGGACTCTACATGGTACAGTGAAAGGTGGACTCGACAGGGTACAGTGAAAGGTGGACTCGACAGGGTACAGTGAAATGTGGACTCGACAGGGTGCAGTGAAAAGTGGACTCTACATGGTACAGTGAAAGGTGGACTCTACAGGGTACAGTGAAAGGTGGACTCTACAGGGTACAGTGAAAGGTGGACTCTACAGGGTACAGTGAAAGGTGGACTCTACAGGGTACAGTGAAAGGTGGACTCTACAGGGTACAGTGAGGCATGGACTCTGCGGGGTGCGGGGGGGGGGGGGGGGAGGGTAGGGGGGGGGGCTGTGTAGGATACAGTGGGGGTAGACTCGGCGGGGTACAGTGAAAGCTGAAACTCTACAGTAAAAAAAAAAGAAAAAAAAAAAAAAAAAAAAAATATATATATATATATATATATATATATATATATATATATATAATATATATATATATATATATATATATATATATATGTATGTATAACGTGACATCTTTTCTAAATTGACGCAGTTCTTCTATGACGTCAATTGTATTGATGTCATTTCAGTCATGGAGATGAAAGTACGATCCGGCTCCTGAAGAAGCCTTTTGACATGCTTGAATTATAAAACAACAACAACAACAAATAAACTCCGTGGGCGGTGTTGACGACTTATTGTTCATCGCCCTATATATATATATATATATATATATATATATATATATATATATATATATATATATATATATATATATATATAATATATATATATATATACAATTTAAGATAAGATTATCCCCAAAGAGAGAGAGAGAGAGAGAGAGAGAGAGAGAGAACCAAATCTCCCAGTCTACTAGATCCCACTTCAAATTCACCTTTCCATTCAATACTAAGAAGATGAATTAATACTGTCTCTTCGGAGATAGAAAGCAGAAGCCAAATCTTCTACATCTGCTATCATTACGTGCCCGCTCTTTATTTCTATTTTCTCTTCAGAGCCTAGCGATCTACCTCGTTAGGCCAATGGGCGTACCATTAGGATCCGTCCCTTTAGGGCCAGTAGGCCTACCATTAGGATCCATCCTGTTAGGGCCAGTAGGCCTACCATTAGGATCCATCCCGTTAGGGCCAGTAGGCCTACCATTAGGATCCGTCCTGTTAGGGCCAGTAGGCCTGCCATTAGGATCCATCCCGTTAGGGCCAATAGGCCTACTATTAGGATCCGTCCTGTTGGGACCAGTAGGCCTACCATTAGGATCCGTCCTGTTAGGGCCAGTAGGCCTACCATTAGGATCCATCCCGTTAGGGCCAGTTGGCCTACCATTAGGATCCATCCCGTTAGGGCCAGTAGGCCTACCATTAGGATCCGTCCTGTTAGGGCCAGTAGGCCTACCATTAGGATCCATCCCGTTAGGGCCAGTAGGCCTACCATTAGGATCCGTCCTGTTAGGGCCAGTAGCCTACCATTAGGATCCGTCCTGTTAGGGCCAGTAGGCCTACCATTAGGATCCGTCCTGTTAGGGCCAGTAGGCCTACTACTAGGATCCGTCCTGTTAGGGCCAGTAGGCCTACCATTAGGATCCATCCCGTTAGGGCCAGTAGGCCTACCATTAGGATCCGTCCTGTTAGGGCCAGTAGGCCTACCATTAGGATCCATCCCGTTAGGGCCAGTAGGCCTATCATAAAGATCCATCCGTTAGGGCCAGTAGGTCTAGCATTAGGACCCATCCCGTTAGGACCAAAGGCCTACTGTTAGGATCCATCCCGTTAGGGCCAGAGGCCTACTGTTAGGATCCATTCCGTTAGGGCCAGAGGCCTACTGTCAGAATCCATCCCGTTAGGGCAGTAGGCCTATCATTAGGATCCATCCTGTTAGGGCCAGTAGGCCTACCATTAGGACCCCATCCCGTTAGGGCCAGTAGGCCTACCGTTAGGATCCATCCTGTTAGGGCACTAGGCCTACCATTAGAATCCATCCCATTAGGGCCAGTAGGCCTACCATTAGGATCCATCCCGTTAGGGCCAGTAGGCCTATCATAAAGATCCATCCCGTTAGGGCCAGTAGGTCTAGCATTAGGACCCATCCCGTTAGGACCAAAGGCCTACTGTTAGGATCCATCCCGTTAGGGCCAGAGGCCTACTGTTAGGATCCATTCCGTTAGGGCCAGAGGCCTACTGTTAGAATCCATCCCGTTAGGGCCAGTAGGCCTATCATTAGGATCCATCCTGTTAGGGCCAGTAGGCCTACCATTAGGACCCCATCCAGTTAGGGCCAGTAGGCCTACCGTTAGGATCCATCCTGTTAGGGCACTAGGCCTACCATTAGAATCCATCCCATTAGGGCCAGTAGGCCTACGATTAGGATCCGTCCCCTTAGGGCCAGTAGGCCTACCATTAGGATCCATCCCCTTAGGGCCAGTAGGCCTACCATTAGGATCCATCCTGCTAGGGCCAGTAGGTCCACCATTAGGATCCATCCTGTTAGGGCCAGTAGGCCTACCATTAGGATCCGTCCTGTTAGGGCCAGTAGGCCTACCAGATCCATCCCGTTAGGGCCAGTAGGCCTACCATTAGGATCCATTCCGTTTGGGCCAGTAGGCCTACCATTAGGATCCATCCAGTTAGGACCAGTAGGCCTACCATTAGGATCCATCCCATTAGGGCCAGTAGGCCTACCATTAGGATCCATCCCGTTAGGGCCAGTAGGCCTACCATTAGGATCCATCCCGTTAGGGCCAGTAGGCCTACCATAAGGACCCTTCCCGTTAGGACCAGTAGGTCTATGGTTGGGACCAGTTCTGCTGGGCCTGGTGGGCCTACCATTAGGACGCCAGTACTGAAAGGGCCGAGCTCTGCACTCTTTTCTTGCTTTTCTTCGTGAGGTGTATTGACGCCAGCAGACGAGGACTGGATCCAGAATGTTCTGGAACCTCACGGCATTCTCCGGTGTCCTGCTGTCCCTGCAGACCCGCAATCAGGCCATGACGTCACACAGTGCCTCCAGGTCCCGCTCAAGTCTCCACTGACCAGAAATTACTCATCGACCGCAGCATTCTCCAGTGTCTTCTTTGCCCCCCTGCTCCGTTACTGTCCATTTTGCCGCATTCAGATCATCACTGTGGTTGGTAAGTTAAGCGGCAGGCTGTCAGCCTCAATACCACGGCCGACCTTTTTCTGCCTTTCAAAATGTTTGACGTTCAGTCATTATGTGATTATGAGACTGACTCGCTACCTGCCGCACCATTGTCCTTACGTTGTAAGTTGGTGTATATATATAGATTGCAGTGCAGCAGAAAATGAATCGATGCAACGCATTTATAAACAGAAGTCTGTTCTCATTGGTAGAATTGTTTTGCGGGTATTTCCACATGACAGTTCCTAAAAGCGAAGCAGGGCTGCAACGTCATAGAATAGAGGGGGTGGGAATGGAGGGGGAGGCAGCTCTGTCGTTTTGGTTTTTTCTTTGGTGTGTTTTTTTCGTTTTTCCGCACCATCGCGTCTGTCGTCTGCAATGGATCCCGTGCACTCTTTGACATTTGGAGTCCTGTCTCGTCGCTTGTTCTGCCAGGCAAGCATTGATACCACGCAGTTTACAACCGACAGTTGTTTCTGGAGGGTTGCAGGGGGGGGGGGGGGGGGGAGGGGGGGGGGGGAGGGGAGAGGAGAAAGGATGGGGTAGTGGTGGTGGGGTATGTGGATATCGATCAGAGTAACTAGAACGTGTATTGATCGTGCCTTACGAGTGTGTCAGTCTACAGAGAGAGAGAGAGAGAGAGAGGTGGGGGAGGGAGGGAGGGAGAGAGAAGGGGGACAGAGGTGAGGGTGGGGAGGGTTGAAGGGACAGGATGACAGAAAGAGAGAGAGAGAGAGAGAGAGAGAGAGAGAGAGAGAGAGAGAGAGAGAACACGAGAGAGGGAAGGGCGAAAGGGGGATAGATGGCGGCGCGCACTTAGAGAGAGACAGAGAGAGAGGGAGAGAGAGAGAGAAGGAGAGTGGGGCGGGGGGGGGGGGGGGGGCAGGGAAGGGGGTTAGTTGGGATGGGGGTAGAAAAGAGAGACTGAGACATACATACACACAGAACACAGAGAAACTGACTGACAAAGAGGTTGTTACAGACATGACACAGAAGCGAACGCCATTGATTTCTTTCACTCACAACAGGCGGGGGGAGGGGAGAGGAGAAAGGATCTGTACACGCGCGCACATTAATGACAAGACTGTACGACAACAGAGAGAAGAAAACATCCAGACTGGGCTTCATGCTGTGTGACATTGCAGGTCCGTCCTTGGCAATGCTTTCACAGCAAAATGAACTTTAAAAAATCTTATTTATTCATTTATTTACTTTTTATTCATGTATTCATTTTTTTTTTTTTTTTTTTTTTTGCAACTGCGAACAACACTAACACTTTTTTGGTTTGGTTTGTTTGTTTGTTTGTTTGTGCGTTGCTGTTGAGCGTTTGAGCAAATTTGCGTTTGAGCAGCACAAGAAGTACAGAAAAAGGGGAGGGGGAGTGGGGGGGGGGGGGGGGTTGAAGATAGCTAGAATTTCTCACTAAGAGTTCTAATGAAGCCAAAAACATCTGAATTCATGATTCAGCTTGCAGCAAGATGTGCGTGTTCAACACATTCCAAGAAAACAAAGCGGGGACAAAACAACTTTGATCACACATAGGCCCCTAGCATCTGTTGAATAACTGAATTCAGCGATGGGGGATGGGTGGAAGAGAGAGGGCTGATTGATTGTTCATCTAATCTGTATAATGCTTGACGTAGTGATGCAGAGAGAGAGAGAGAGAGAGAGAGAGAGAGAGAGAGAGAGAGAGGAGAGAGAGAGAGAGAGAGACAGAGAGAGAGAGAGAGAGAGAGGAGGAGAGAGAGAGAGAGAGAGAAGAGAGAGAAAGGGGGGGGGGGAGCGGACTGAGAAAGAAACAGACAGACGGTAGAAAACACACACACACACACACACACACACACACAGCGCATCGTAAATCAAAGCAAGACATGACGCGAATCGTGACGCAGTAGAAGCAAAACGTAAGCGGGACATATTCAACGACCAAAAAAAAAAAAAAAAAAAAAAAAAAGCAACAAACGGTATTAACACGGCAACACAAAACAAAACAAAAAAAACAAACAAAAAAAACAAACAAACAAACAACAAAAACCAAAGAAGACTCCAGAGAAGACACGCGATCATGACGTAGTTTAGTTATGACATCATGGCTGATATAGATAGTGGAGCTGTTTTTTCCTGCTGAAGTCAGCTATTAAGCCTTCAAATGCTTCCGTGTCTTTCAGCCTGACGGCGTTGTGCTGCCATGTCTTTCACCTGACGGTGCTGTGGCTGCCGTGTCTTTCAGCCTGACGGCGCTGTGCTGCCGTGTCTTTCACCTCACGGCGCTCTGCTGCCGTGTCTTTCAGCCTGACGGCGCTCTGCTGCCGTGTCTTTCAGCCTGACGGCGCTGTGCTGCCATGTCTTTCAGCCTGACGGCGCTGTGCTGCCGTGTCTTTCACCTGACGGCGCTGTGCTGCCGTGTCTTTCACCTGACGGCGCTGTGCTGCCGTGTCTTTCACCTGACGGCGCTGTGCTGCCGTGTCTCTCAGCCTGACGGCGCTCTGCTGCCGTGTCTTTCACCTGACGGCGCTGTGCTGCCGTATCTCTCAGCCTGACGGCGCTCTGCTGCTGTGTCTTTCACCTGACGGCGCTCTGCTGCCGTGTCTCTCAGCCTGACGGCGCTCTGCTGCCGTGTCTCTCAGCCGGACGACGCTCTGCTGCCGTGTCTCTCAGCCTGACGGCGCTCTGCTGCCGTGTCTTTCACCTGACGGCGCTCTGCTGCCGTGTCTCTCAGCCTGACGGCGCTCTGCTGCCGTGTCTTTCACCTGACGGCGCTCTGCTGCCGTGTCTCTCAGCCTGACGGCGCTCTGCTGCCGTGTCTTTCACCTGACGGCGCTCTGCTGCCGTGTCTCTCAGCCTGACGGCGCTCTGCTGCCGTGTCTCTCAGTCTGACGGCGTTGTGCTGCCGTGTCTCTCAGCCTGACAGCGCTGTGCTGCCGTGTCTCTCAGCCTGACGGCGCTGTGCTGCCGTGTCTTTCAGTCTGACGGCGCTGTGCTGCCGTGTCTTTCAGTCTGACGGCGCTGTGCTGCCGTGTCTTTCAGTCTGACGGCGCTGTGCTGCTGTGTCTTTGAGCCTGACGGCGCTGTGCTGCCGTGTCTTTCAGTCTGACGGCGCTGTGCTGCCGTGTCTTTCACCTGACGGCGCTCTGCTGCCGTGTCTCTCAGCCTGACGGCACTGTGCTGCCGTGTCTTTCAGTCTGACGGCGCTGTGCTGCCGTGTCTTCAGTCTGACGGCGCTGTGCTGCAGTGTCTCTCAGTCTGACGGCGCTGTGCTGCCGTGTCTTTCACCTGACGGCGCTGTGCTGCCGTGTCTTTCAGTCTGACGGCGCTGTGCTGCCGTGTCTTTCACCTGACGGCGCTGTGCTGCCGTGTCTTTCAGTCTGACGGCGCTGTGCTGCCGTGTTTTTCACCTGACGGCGCTGTGCTGCCGCGTCTTTCACCTGACGGCGCTGTGCTGCCGTGTCTTTCACCTGACGGCGCTGTGCTCCCGTGTCTTTGACCTGACGGCGCTGTGCTGCCGTGTCTTTCAGCCTGACGGCGCTGTGCTGCCGTGTCTTTCAGTCTGACGGCGCTCTGCTGCCGTGTCTCTCAGTCTGACGGCGCTGTGCTGCCGTGTCTTTCACCTGACGGCGCTGTGCTGCCGCGTCTTTCACCTGACGGCGCTGTGCTGCCGTGTTTTTCAGCCTGACGGCGCTGTGCTGCCGTGTCTTTCAGCCTGACGGCGCTGTGCTGCCGCGTCTTTCACCTGACGGCGCTGTGCTGCCGCGTCTTTCACCTGACGGCGCTGTGCTGCCGTGTCTTTCAGCCTGACGGCGCTGTGCTGCCGTGTCTCTCAGCCTGACGGCGCTCTGCTGCCGTGTCTCTCAGCCTGACGGCGCTCTGCTGCCGTGTCTCTCAGCCTGACGACGCTCTGCTGCCGTGTCTCTCAGCCTGACGGCGCTCTGCTGCCGTGTCTTTCACCTGACGGCGCTCTGCTGCCGTGTCTCTCAGCCTGACGGCGCTCTGCTGCCGTGTCTTTCACCTGACGGCGCTCTGCTGCCGTGTCTCTCAGCCTGACGGCGCTCTGCTGCCGTGTCTTTCACCTGACGGCGCTCTGCTGCCGTGTCTCTCAGCCTGACGGCGCTCTGCTGCCGTGTCTTTCACCTGACGGCGCTCTGCTGCCGTGTCTCTCAGCCTGACGGCGCTGTGCTGCCGTGTCTTTCAGTCTGACGGCGCTGTGCTGCCGTGTCTTTCACCTGACGGCGCTCTGCTGCCGTGTCTTTCACCTGACGGCGCTGTGCTGCCGTGTCTTTCAGTCTGACGGCGCTGTGCTGCCGTGTCTTTCACCTGACGGCGCTCTGCTGCCGTGTCTTTCACCTGACGGCGCTGTGCTGCCGTGTCTTTCACCTGACGGCGCTGTGCTGCCGTGTCTTTCAGTCTGACGGCGTTGTGCTGCCGTGTCTTTCAGCCTGACGGCGCTGTGCTGCCGTGTCTTTCACCTGACGGCGCTCTGCTGCCGTGTCTCTCAGTCTGACGGCGCTGTGCTGCCGTGTCTCTCAGTCTGACGGCGCTCTTATTAACGTTGGTGAGGTAGCTGCAGGTGTCAGGCCACAACCGTTCAACGTGATGGGCCAGGCGTAGATCACAAACTGGGAAGACGAGGGTGGATGAGGGGGAGGAGGAGAAGGAAGGGGGTGCGCGGGAAGAGAAGAGATCTACCCCCACTCCGATATTGCCCAAATCACTGCAAGTGAAGCAAGGGACAGCGAAAACTGTGAAACGTTTATGTCAGGTACAAGTGGGATTCGAACCCGCAACACCTGACGGCGAAGTCTGTGCTCTGTTCACAGGTCCACCCGGGCACCCAGAGGAGGAATATGTGTGTGTGTGTGTGTGTGTGTGTGTGTGTGTGTGTGTGTGTGTGTGTGTGTGTGTGTGTGTGTGTCCGGTTCTTCTTCTTCCTAAAATACTGGTTCACTCAAAAACGAGTAGGTCACCAGCGCGCACAGTGGTACACCGTGCACAATTTACACCTTTAGCCGAAGGTCGTATGCAGGGGAACTTTTCCGAGTATTCTTTTCGGAACTTTTGACCAAGTTTTTTCTTTTTCGCATCTTGTCCAAAACTTTCTACTCCATGTTTCGACATTTCGTAGCTAAAACTTCAAAAAGACGCCAACTTCGGTTGGTTGGTTATGTTCTGGTTTTAACGTCCATCTCTATCAAAGGTGGTGATTTGGCAGACGGGGAGAACTATCACGAGAGAGAGAGGAGAGAGGAGAAGAGAAGAAGAGAGAGAGAGAGAGAGAGAGGAGAGAGAGAGAGAGAGAGAGAGAGAGAGATTGAGAGAGCGGAGAAAGACAGACAGACAGACGTAGACACAGACAGACACACACACAGAAACAGAGAGACATACGGACAGACACACACAGACAGACACACACAGACAGACAGACTGAGACTAAGATAGACAAGAGAAACAGGCAAACAGACAGACAGAGAAACAGAGAGACACAGAGAGACAGAGACAGAGACAGACAGACAGACAGAGAAGTAGAGGACAGATGTGTGTGTGTGTTGTGTGTGTGTGTGTGTGTGTGTGTGTGTGTGTGTGTGTGTGTGAATGGGCGCGCACGCTTGTGTGTGTGTGTGTGTGTGTGTGTGTGTGTGTGTGTGTGTGTGTGTGTGTGTGTGTGTGTGTGTGTGTGTGTGAGTGTGTGTGTGTGTGTGTGTGTGTGTGTGTGTGTGTGTGTGTGTGTGTGTGTGTGTCAATCATTGAGTCATTCAGCCACTGGTAACACACACACATCTGATGTACCACCCGTTTCATCACATCCTTCCATTCCACATACCCCTACTCCTTCCCTTCTCCTCCCATCCTCAACCCTCCCCCCCCCCCCCCGCCGCCCCTCCCCCCTCTTCCCCCAACTTCAATAGAGCCGGATCTGTCACATGAGAGGAGGGGGATTTCCACATTTTGTAACAAAAGCGTGGAGAGTAGGGGGAGAGAAGGGGGGAGGGGACGGAGGGTCTTTCACCTCCAAACATTTTGTAAAAGCAGAAAGGGAGGGAAGGGGGCAACGGGGGTGGGTGGGGGGAAGGGGGAATGGGGGGGGGTAGCGGGGGGGGGGGGGGGGGAGGGGAGAGGGGGAGGGAGAGGCAAGGGGAATCCTGTTCCTGTTCCAGAATTCTGCCATTATCACAGGAATAGTTCGACAGATTTTGTTTTTGTTTTTGTTTTTTTGTTTGCTGTCCAACCTCTGCGCCACCTCAGAGGCAGTGCACCCACGCCACTCATTCCGACACCCCGCCCAAGCCACAGCCCGGTCGGCCCCGCCGCAGCCCCGGCACGGCAATCCACAGGGAGCAGTCAATGTCAAGTCGTCAAGAGGCAACCCACCGGAGGGAGACACTGCACTGCTGCCGAGTCACTTCGGTGGTGTTCAGTGGCGCCTGTTCTGATCTAACATACGCAGGACACCACCTGCTAAGCCCCCTACTGACGACAACAATTGCTTAGTCGCGGAGCCGGCGTGAGTGAGCTCTCCTCCAGAGGGCGCCACCACGTCCGTCCAACGACAGCCCCATGGACTCGCCGATATCGGTGACCCGACGGAACCAAACGAAGACCACAGACGTGGAGAGGACATCGAAATTGAGGTCAATATGAGAGCAGGGCATGAAGGGCCACAGAATTTGAGACTCTTTTTTTTATGCTGATCGATGAGAATGAGGATGATGAAGATGATGCTACGGATGCCACAGATTTTCTTTATGAGCAAGGAGAGGGAGGGGTGAGTGGGGGTGGCAGGGGGTAGTGGGGGGGGGAGGGAAGGGAAGAGGGAGATGTGAGGCAGACACCCAAGAGGAGGGGAAGATGAGGATCGAAAGGGGGTCCGGGGTTCGTCACATATCAAACATGTTGGGGTTTTTTTGCCAGTCGGTTGGGGAGAAGGGGGAAGTGGAGGAGGGGTGGCACCCAAGACCCATAACCCCTCTTCGTCAGGCCTGCTCCACCCCCCACCCCGCCCCTCGTCATTCACCTAGAGCAAGTTACAGACCCCTGGGATTTGGACGGCCAAAGTGTTGGACAGTCAAATCCAGATCCAAGTCCAGATCCATGACCGGATCCATGACGAGATCTATGTCCAGATCCTTGACCAGATCCATGTCCAGATCCATGACAAATCCATGTCCAGATCCATGACCAGACCTTGACCAGATCCAAGTCCAGATGCATGACAAATCCATGTCCAGATCCTTGGCTAGATCCATGACCAGATCCATGTCCAGATCCATGTCCAGATCCATGACCAGATCCATGTCCAGATCCATGACAAATCCATGTCCAGATCCTTGGCTAGATCCATGACCAGATCCTTGACCAGATCCATGACCAAATGCATGACCAGATCCATGACAAATCCATGTCCAGATCCATGACCAGACCCATGACCATATCCAAGTCCAGATCCATGACAAATCCATGTCATTAAGATCCTTGGCTAGATCCTTGACCAGATCCTTGACCAGATCCATGACCAGATCCATGTGCAGATCCATGACAAATCCATGTCAAGATCCTTGGCTAGATCCTTGATTAGATCCATGTCCAGATCCATGACAAATCCATGTCCAGATCCTTGGCTAGATCCATGTCCAGATCCATGTCAGATCCATGTCCAGATCCATGACCAGATCCAAGTCCAGATCTTGATCCGCCTTTCTGTAATGACGCTGCCAAAACATTCCCGCACAAATGGCTGACCGTCAGAGAAGAAGTGGCCAGGTGTTTGTCAACAAGTGAATCCGATGCGGTCTTCTCTGTTACCAGACGTACGCAAGTTTACAGAATTCGGTGAATCACAGTAACCCAACACACACACGCGCGCACGCACACGCGCGTGCGCGCAAGCACACACACACACACGCACGCACGCACGCACGTAAGCATGTGCCCGCGCACCTTCCGGATGCGCGCAGGCTGACGCAGGGGCTGATTACTCATTATGAATAGAAATCTAGATGCTTCATATGTATCCCCACGACACCAAAAGATCAGCGACTGAACAGACACAGACAGAGGACAACAGACCACATGCACACAAGTGAACAGCAGCCGTTTCCAAGGGCTGAGGACTTGGTTCGTGTGCACGCACTGGTGGAGTCTTTACAGTCCCTGGTCACTGTGTTCCGTCTGGTGTGGGCCTTAGCATTCACAGCCCCCCCCCCCCTCCCCCCCTCCCCCCCTCCACACACACACACACACACACACACACACACAATAAACAACCAGGATAAGTAAATATCTACATATCTCATCACCCATCCCAACCTCCCCTCTTGC
>CM031622.1:41394066-41399066 GCA_018398815.1 Conus ventricosus
TGTCAATCAGGCCAAACCCGACATTAGGGGCTGTACTATCAGCAAACCTGGACATTAGGGCTGTACTAACATGCAAACTGGACATCAGGGCTGTACTATCAGGCAAACCTGGACATAAAGGCCATCAGGCAAACCTGCACATTTAGGGGCTGCACTATCAGCAAACCTGGACTTTAGGGCTGTACTATCATGCAAAACTGGACATCAGGGCTGTACTATCAGGCAAACCTGGACATCAGAGCCATCAGGCAAACCTGGACATTAGGGGCTGCACTATCAGCAAACCTGGACATTAGGGGCTGTACTATCAGCAAACCTGGACATCAGAGCCTGTACTATCAGCACACCTGGACATTAGGGGCTGTACTATCAGGCAAACCTGGACATTAGGGGCTGTACTATCAGCAAACCTGGACATCAGAGCCTGTACTATCAGGCAAACCTGGACATCAGAGCCTGTACTATCAGGCAAACCTGGACATTAGGGGCTGTACTATCAGGCAAACCTGGACATTAGGGGCTGTACTATCAGGCAAACCTGGACATCAGAGCCTGTACCATCAGGCAAACCTGGACATTAGGGCTGTACTATCAGGGAAACCTGGACATCAGAGCCTTACTATTAGGCAAACCTGGACATTAGGGCCTGTACTATCAGGCAAACCTGGGCATTAGGGCTGTACTATCAGGCAAACCTGGACATCGGAGCCTGTACTATCAGCAAACCTAGACATTAGGGGATGTACAATCAGGCAAACCTGGATATCAAGCCTGTACTATCAGGCAAACCTGGACATTAGGGGCTGTACTATCAGGCAAACCTGGACATCAGAGTATGTACTATCAGGCAAACCTGGACATAGGGCTGTACTATCAGGCAAACCTGACATCAGAGCCTGTACTATCAGACAAACCTGGACATTAGGGGCTGTACTATCAGGCAAACCTGGACATTAGGGCTGTACTATCAATCAAACCTGGACATCAGAGCCTGTACTATCAGGCAAACCTGACATCAGAGCCTGTACCATCAGGCGAATCTGGACATTAGGGGCTGTACTATCAGGCAAACCTGGACATCAGAGCCTGTGCTATCAGGCAAACCTGGACATTAGGGCTGTACTATCAGGCAAACCTGGACATTAGGGGCTGTACTATCAGCAAACCTGGACATCAGAGCCTGTACTGTCATGCAAATCTGGACATTAGGGGCTGTACTATCGGGCAAACCTGGACATCAGAGACTGTGCTTTCAGGCAAACCTGGACATTAGGGGCTGTACTATCAGGCAAACCTGGACATTAGGGGCTGTACTATCAGCAAACCTGGACATCAGGGGCTGTACTATCATGCAAACCTGGACATCAGAGCCTGTACTATCAGCAAACCTGGACATTAGAGGCTGTACTAATCAGGCAAACCTGGACATTAGGGGCTGTACTATCAGCAAACCTGGACATTAGGGCTGACTATCAGGCAAACCTGGACATCAGAGCCTGCACTATCAGGCAAAAATGGACATCAGAGCCTGCACTATCAGGCAAACCTGGACATCAGGGGCTGTACTATCAGGCAAACCTATCCATCAGAGCCTGTACTATCAGCAAACCTGGACATCAGAGCCTGTACTATCAGACAAACCTGGACATTAGGGGCTGTACTATCAGGCAAAACCAGGGACATTAGGGGCTGTACTATCAGGCAAACCATGGACATTAGTGGCTGTACTATCAGGCAAACCTGGACATCAGAGCCTGTACTATCAGGCAAACCCAGACATTAGAGCCTGTACTATCAGCCAAACCTGGACATCTGAGCCTGTACTATCAGGCAAACCTGGACATTAGGGGCTGTACTATCAGGCAAACCTGGACATTAGGGGCTGTACTATCAGGCAAACCTGGACATCAGAGCCTGTACTATCAGCAAACCTGGACATTAGGGGCTGTACTATCAGGAAACCTGGACATCAGAGCCTGTACTATCAGGCAAACCTGGACATTAGGGCCTGTACTATCAGGCAAACCTGGGCATTAGGGGCTGTACATATCTTGCAAACCTGGACATCAGAGCCTGTACTATCAGCAAACCTAGACATTAGGGGATGTACAATCAGGCAAACCTGGATATCAGAGACTGTACTATCAGCAAACCTGGACATTAGGGCTGTACTATCAGGCAAACCTGGATATCAGAGTATGTACTATCAGGCAAACCTGGACATTAGGGGCTGTACTATCAGGCAAACCTGGACATCAGAGCCTGTACTATCAGACAAACCTGGACATTAGGGGCTGTACTATCAGGCAAACCTGGACATTAGGGCTGTACTATCAATCAAACCTGGACATCAGAGCCTGTACTATCAGGCAAACCTGGACATCAGAGCCTGTACCATCAGGCGAATCTGGACATTAGGGCTGTACTATCAGGCAAACCTGGACATCAGAGCCTGTACTATCATGCAAATCTGGACATTAGGGGCTGTACTATCGGGCAAACCTGGACATCAGAGACTGTGCTTTCATGCAAACCTGGACATTAGGGGCTGTACTATCAGCAAACCTGGACATTAGGGCTGTACTATCAGCAAACCTGGACATCAGGGGCTGTACTATCAGGCAAACCTGGACATCAAGCCTGTACTAATCAGGCAAACCTGGACATTAGAGGCTGTACTATCAGCAACCTGGACATTAGGGGCTGTACTATCAGGCAAACCTGGACATTAGGGGCTGTACTATCAGGCAAACCTGGACATCAGAGCCTGCACAATCAGGCAAAAATGGACATACAGAGCCTGCACTATCAGCAAACCTGGACATCAGGGCTGTACTATTAGGCAAACCTATCCATCGAGCCTGTACTATCAGGCAAACCTGGACAATCAGAGCCTGTTACTATCAGACAAACCTGGACATTAGGGGCTGTACTATCAGGCAAAACCAGGGACATTAGGGGCTGTACTATCAGGCAAACCTGGACATTAGTGGCTGTACTATCAGGCAAACCTGGACATCAGAGCCTGTACTATCAGGCAAACCCAGACATTAGAGCCTGTACTATCAGCCAAACCTGGACATCTGAGCCTGTACTATCAGGCAAACCTGGACATTAGGGGCTGTACTATCAATCAAACCTGGACATCAGAGCCTGTACTATCAGGCACACCTGGACATCAGAGTATGTACTATCAGGCAAACCTGGACATTAGGGGCTGTACTATCGGGCGAACCTGGACATTAGGGGCTGTACTATCAGGCAAACCTGGACATCAGAGCCTGTACTATCAGGGAAACCTGGACATTAGAGCCTGTACTATCAGCCAAACCTGGCCATCAGAGTCTGTACTATCAGGCAAACCTGGACATCAGAGCCTGTACTATAGGCAAACCTTGACATTAGGGGCTGTCTATCATGCAAACCTGGACATTAGAGGCTGTACTATCAGGCAAACCTGGACATCAGCGCCTGTACTATCAGGCAAACCTGGACATTAGAGCCTGTACGATCGGGCAACCCTGGACATTAGAGCCTGTACTATCAGGCAAACCTGGACATTAGAGCCTGTACTATCAGGCAAACCTGGACATTAGGGCTGTACCATCAGCAAACCTGGACATTAGAGCCTGTTCTATCAGGCAAACCTGGACATCAGAGCCTGTACTATCAGGCAAACCTGGACATTAGCGCTGTACTATCAGGCAAACCTGGACATTAGAGCCTGTACTATCAGGCAAACCTGGATATTGGGGCTGTACTATCGGGCAAACCTGGACATTAGAGCCTGTACTATCAGGCAAACCTGGACATCAGAGCCTGTACTATCAGGCAAACCTGTACATTAGGGACTGTACTATCAGGCAAACCTGGACATTAGGGGCTGTACTATCAGGCAAACCTGGACATTAGGGGCTGTACTATCAGGCAAACCTGGACATTAGGGGCTGTACTATCAGGCAAACCTGGACATCAGAGCCTGTACTATCAGGCAAGCCTGGACATCAGAGCCTGTGCTATCAGGCAAACCTGGAAGTCAAGCCATCAGGCAAACCTGGACATTAGGGCTGTACTATCAAGCAAACCTGGACATTAGGGGCTGTACTATCAGGCAAACCTGGACATCAGAGCCTGTACTATCAGGCAAACCTGGACATTAGGGGCTGTACTATCAGGCAAAGCTGGACATTAGGGGCTGTACTATCAGGCAAACCTGGACATTAGGGGCTGTACTAATCAAGCAAACCTGGACATCAGAGCCTCTACTATCAGACAAACCTGGACATTAGGGGCTGTACTCTCAGCAAACCTGGAAATTAGGGCTGTACTAACCAGGCAAACCTGGACATCAGAGCCTGTACTATCAGGCAAACCTAGACATAGGGTGCTGTACTATCAGGCAAACCTGGACATCAGAGCCTGTACTATCAGGCAAACCTGGACATCAGAGCCTGTACTATCAGGCAAACCTGGACATTAGGTGCTGTACTATCAGGCAAACCTGGACATTAGGTGCTGTACTATCAGGCAAACCTGACATTAGAGCTTGTACTATCAGCAACCTGGACATTAGAGCCTGTACTATCAGGCAAACCTGGACATTAGAGCCTGTACTATCAGGCAACCTGGACATCAGAGCCTGCACTATCAGGCAAACCTGGACATTGGGGGCTGTACTGTCAGTAAACCTGGACATCAGAGCAAGTTCTATCAGGCAAACCTGGACATTAGGGGCTGTACTATCAGGGAAACCTAGACATTAGAGCCTGTACTATCAGGCAAACCTGGACATCAGAGCCTGTACTATCAGGCAAACCTGGACATCAGAAACTGTACTATCAGGCAAACCTGGACATCAAAGCCTGTACTATCAGGCAAACCTGGACATTAGGGCTGTTTTATCAGGAAAACCTGGATATTAGGGCTGTACTATGAGGCAAACCTTGACATCAGGGCTGTACTATCAGGCAAACATGGACATCAGAACCTGTACCATCAGG
>CM031622.1:41404066-41411566 GCA_018398815.1 Conus ventricosus
GTCGTCGGCATTGGAGCGACTGACTGGAGGCCCCAGTGAACGGCGCATGGCTGTCAGGGCTGGGGTCCGGGCCCGTTGGGGTTCAAATCCATGTCTGCAAAAAAAAAGGCCCGGTCGGGGGTTGGGAAGAGGAGGGGGTGGGGGGCGGCGGCGGTGGCACAGAGCGGTGGTCGGCGACGGGGGGGCTATCCGTGAGCACTGCAGCGGCGAGCGGTGGCGGCCATTGTCAGCAGAAAGCACAGGCTACATACAAGGAGGGGGGGCCAGCAAACGACGACAGCGCAGGCAGCCCCCAAACCGCTCTGCATAATCACCTAGTAAAGGGACGCTATCCACCAATCGCCTCCCCGCCTCGTCATGACGTCATTGTGCACTGTGTCGGGAACACGGCAAGCTGGCCAGTCACCTATTGATTTTCTCTCTCTCTCTTTCTCTCTCTCTCTCTCTCTCTCTCTCTCTCTCTCTCTCTCTCTCTCTCTCTCTCTCTCTCTCTCCCCGTGTCTCTTTGCCTACTACTACTGCTTGCTGCTGCTGCTGCTACTGCTGCTGCTTGTTGTCTCGGCTCGCTCTGTGCTGCAAGCTGCCATGCTGTATTGTGCTGTGCTGTGCTGTGCTGTGCTGTGCTGTGCCGCACTGGCCTATGCTGGGCTTGCAGGACAGCTGCTCGTCAATGACGAGTCTCTCTCCACCCACCCACCCACCTCCTCCCCCCCAACCTCACTTCTCTCTGCGCGCTCCCTCCCTCTCTCTCTCTCTCTCTCTCTCTCTCTCCTGCCCCATCCTCCTCCTCCTCCTCTTCTTCGTCCACTCCTCTGGAGTGCACAAACACGCGACAGACGTCTTGAAGAGAGCCAAGCTGGGTGCACGTGCACGAACTCCGTGTTGTGACTTGGTGACGACACGGTGTGACACAACGTCAGTGTGACCTGTGTGTGCATGGCCCTGGTCTCCACCTACACCAGTGGACAAGAGGAGCGACGTCATTCAGTACATCAAACAAGCACACGAACAAACAGCAACGTCATTCAGTACATCAAACAAGCACACGAACAAACAGCAACGTCATTCAGTACATCAAACAAGCACACGAACAAACAGCAACGTCATTCAGTACATCAAACAAGCACACGAACAAAGAAAGAAAGAAACAAAGCATGCGTTGAAAACTCAATGACGTGTTGGTGGCCGCGAGGACTCCACCTCCTCGCTGTGTGACCCCTCATCCTCCTTCTGGCCCGTCATCTCACTGCTTGTTGTCTCCTGCCTTGCTCAAGACTCTGTGGTGTCACTCCCGCCCGCCCCCCCCCCACCCCCCACCCACCCACACACACACACCACCCTCCACCCTCACCCTGCCGCCCATCTCCTCCCTCCCCACTCCCCTTCTTCTTCCTTCTCACACACTGTCGCTCGATCTACCTTTTGTGTTTTTCTTTGTCTGTCTGCTCTCCCCCTCCCCCCCCCCCCCCCCCCAACTCCCTTCCTCTTCTCTTGCGAAGCTCAAAAAGAATATCTGTTTGATTGACAGCAGAGATAACGGAAAATGATGACAGGCTATTAAATGACCTGGTCGAGTCTGTAAACGGTCAAAGTGAATATTTCACTAACGATGATATAAATGTATTCATGTACCTTTCAAGAAGTCGCAACACTTCTCATTTCAAATCCTTTATACAAAAAACACAGAAATATCACATCCCGGATATTTCTTCAGGTTTGGTCGATGGCATCAACAAACTCAATGTAAACAGTGAAGGATGCCCATAATATTCAGGTTTAATTAACGTTTCGCGTATACATACGTTTAAGAGCTGGGCAACAGAGAGCAAAATGCAACTCACTTTCCTCACTTTCAGTACATGAGGGACAAATTAAATGGTTGAACATAAACGTTTTGTATCGGTAGCGATGTAATGCCATCTCAGAAATCCCGAGCCTAAATGTAATCGTATTTTAGATGCCTATCAATATCTAAATGTGCATAAGGCTTTTAACTGTGGTCATTGCAAAAAGCTCTATACAAGAATCTGTCACTAGTTCCGATATGATCGGACCAAGTTTGCCACCTACAGTCAATAAGCCTTTGCTTGAAACAACGTATAAAGCCATGAACATTTCCAACACCTTGACTTGCCGAAACAAAACCAAATCCATATTTAAACAAACATATGCGAACATTTGTTACCCAATTTTTCTTACATTTTAAATCAAGGTCAAATAACATATCATAATCTTTGCGTGGAATCCTATGATTCTCCATTTGTATCAACAGTAGTGAATACACTTAACAGCAGAATTCAATGGACACAATGGATGGACAGCAACATTGTCTAGGCCCCATAATTCAGAGCCATAGTGCACAATTGGCTGTATCTGAGAATCAAATAATTTCATAAATAAATTATAAAGGATCTGTTATCTAGCATGAATAATCTTTTAAGAAGATAAATCAAAACATTCTTCGCTCTGCTTGCAAGGTCTTTGCATACAGCAGTGAACCTCAAGCGCGTAGAGAAAAACATACCCAAGTATCTATACGCAGGCATTCTTTCACCGTTATATAACCATTTTCCATCACACTCAAATATCCACCACTCCGAAATACTATGGTATTGCTTTTAATCATATTAACATGAAGTTGAAGAGATGCAGCGGCATATTGTAAGCTATTCAATTGTGTTGGCAGACCTGTAACTGTTTCTGCCATCAAAACGGTATCGTCAGCCAACAACAGAATAAATAATTCAAAGGCATCAAGTGAAAATCTAGTGCTATGTCTTCCATTGTTAATAACTTCTAACGCTTATTTCGTTAATAAAAAGAGAGAACAGAACAGGGCTGCATGCATCTCCTTGTCTTAGTCCTGACGAAAAGGCAATGTAATCAGTTCACACAGAACCGCATCGAACTCTCGCTTTTACATCATGGTACATACTTTTGATACATTTGAACAATTTACTTTCAACATTATTTTTCAAGAGAACTGGCCAGAGAAGATTTTGATTGATCGTGTTAAAAGCTTTATCGAAATCTATAAATGCAAAATAAAATTTTCGGTTGTAACAAAACTGTTTTTGTATGACAGTTAGTAAGGAAAACATGTGGTCGACTGTTGAGTACCCTTTCTTAAATCCAGCTTGATAATCACCTGTAATCTTGTGTTCTTCCACCCATTCTTGCAATCTGTTATTTATCACTATACCAAGTAGTTTACTGCTAACATCGCTCAAGGAAATCCCTCTATAATTGTTTGGGCTGTTGGCATCACCATTCTTGAAAATAGGTTGAACAACAAATTCACACCAGATGTCAGGGAATACACCAATGTCAAATAGCTTAATGAATAATTTCGGAAAAAAAAATGTACAGCCTGATCATTCAAATTCTTAAAGAGTTCGGCGATAATGCCATCGGGACCAGCTGCTTTACGGTGTTTTAGTCGTTTGTTTGTTTGTTTGTTTGTTTTAAAGCGAGCAATATTTCTTCTTTAGAGACTGGACGATTCATGTAGCCTTCCATTTCAACTTCAGCTGAATCCTCATTTACTGTGTTGCCAGCATCCGTCTCCAGCAAGGCTGTATAATGTTGAAACCAGGAATCAATGGATAAGCTATTTTTGGCTGTTTTCTTTTGAAAGATGCATTTTAAACAACGTCCCAAAATTCTTTTTGGTTTTTCACGGTCATTACAGATTTATCTCATAACGCTTGTTGAATTGTTTCCTCTCCCGCTTTAATAAATTTCATATTCACGTCTGGCAATTACATATTCATTTTTCTTTTCCATTATTATTTCTGTTTTCTATTCAAATGTTACTGAACGAAGAAATACTCGCAACAATCTTCTAGTGTTTCTTTTGCAAAGTTTACATTCTAAATCAAACCACTTACATACACTTTCATTGTTGTTAAATGATATACATTTTTTTCATGAATTCAACACTTTCCGTTATACGATCATTACAAATTCTAAGAGCATCATTGACGTTATCATCCATTAAATCAAATGCAAGATCAATTTTGGTGTGTATTTCTTTACTGCACACACTGAAATACACATCGGCACACTTCTCGTCCCACACAAGTTTATGTATAACACAACCCTCCTTTTGAATAGAATTATCAGGTGAAAGTGGTTTGGAAAAACGATACATGCTGTCACTGGCGAGCGGTCGGAATCAATACGGTCAGCTACTGGTAATTCACAAAACAAAATCATAAAAAGTTCATGTGAGAAAGCGAAATAGTATGTGACACTGCTCCCAGAATCAGATATAAACGCATAGTAACCATCCGAGTCGCCTTTACACACGCCATTCAAAATGCACAAATCTAATGCAGTACACACATTCAATAATAGTTTCCCGTAGTTGTGCAGAATATGGTCAGTTGAATGTCCGGTCAGATCAGGAGACGAATTGTTGAATTGAGGATCAAATTATTTTCTGCAGAATAATCGTGATAAATATCAGCAGTTTTACTGTTCAAATCACTGTTTAAATAATATGGACGTCATTCTGCAATAGAAAACCAGTTAAACATTTTTCAAGCACATCAATTCCATTGTCAATATCAAAATAAGTGTAGAATGGAGATCCTTCTGGAGGTATATAATTATGTACAAACATACAGAATGTCTTTCTCTAAGCCAAGGAACTCTTTATCGAGCAAAAACATGCAACAATTAAAAGGTCCATATCAACACTTTCAACGTAAGGAAAAACATCATTTCTTATTAAACAAACAAGTCTTCCCAATCTTCTACCATGTTTAGTAAATTTAACCGCAGGTTTACAAAATAGTCTATACCCAGTAAATACATCAAACTGAAATTCCTCAATAAATGTCTCAACTAAAAAAAAACAAAATCAAATTCACACACATGGGACACGAAACCCGAATAAGGTATTTCTGATAGCAACCCATTTACGTCCCATAGCAAACAAAAACAAAAAAAAGAGATACGCATTTTGGTTTTGCATAGAGCGTGTGTTGCACATGTTCACTCACGCTGTCATTGGAGGGCTTTGGAGAATTATGGCGAAGTACGGATGCCCCAGAAAGTTCATTGCCATCGTACGCCAACTTCACGACGGCATGCTGGCCAGAGTCCAAGACAACGGCGAGACACCTGAACCGTTCCCAGTCTCAAACGTAGTGAAGCAGGGTTGTGTTCTTGTGCCTACCCTGTTCAGCCTCATGTTCTCGGCTATGTTGACTGACGCATTCAGTGACGCGGAGATAGGCATCGTCATCAAGTACCGTACAGATGGATCAGTCTTCAATCTCAGGAAACTTCAAGCGAAAACCAAGGTCTCGACAGACACTGTCAATGACTTCCTCTTCACGGGCGACTGTGCCCTCAACGCTGTCTCAGAAGCCACAATGCAACACAGTGTTGACAAGTTCTCTGCTGTTTGCAACAACTTCGGCTTGACAATCAATACAAAAGGACTGAAGTGATGCACCAGCCAGCCCCGGGAAAGCCATACGTTGAGCCAGTCATCACTATCACTGGACAGCTACTGAACGCGATGGATAAGTTCACCTACCTAGGCAGCACTCTGTCCAGAAACGTTGTCATCGACGATGAGGTGAATGCCCGGCTCGCCAAAGCTAGTGCCGCTTTTGGCAGACTCCACAAGAACGCATAGAACAGGAGAGGCATCACCCTAGAGACCATGTATGGAACAGGAGAGGCATCACCCCACAGACCACGTATGGAACAGGAGAGGCATCACCCCACAGACCACGTATGGAACAGGAGAGGCATCACCCCACAGACCACGTATGGAACAGGAGAGGCATCACCCCAAAGACCAAGATCAAGGTGTATCGGGCACAGTCCTCACCACACTGCTCTGTGGCTGTGAAACATGGACAGTTTACCAGCGTCACGCCTGGAAACTGAACCATTTCCACACCACCTGCCTCAGAAGACTCATGGGCATTAAGTGGCAAGATAAGATTCCGGACACTGAAGTCCTCACTTGTGCTGGCCTGCCTAGCATCTTCACCATCCTGATGCAGTCACAGCTTCGCTGGGCAGGTCATGTAGTTTGCATACCAGACCATAGGCTGACAAAGAAACTATTGTTTGGCGAACTACAACAAGGAAAACGCTCTCATGGAGGCCCTGAAGGCCTTCAACATCAGCCACACAACATGGGAGCAGACTGCCCAGGACAGAGATGGGTGGCGATCAGTTGTCCGCAAAGGTGCAGAAACCTGTGAAAGTAACAGAATTGCTGCAGCTGAGCAGCGCAGGATGATCAGGAAGACCAGCGCCAACAGATCTCCAACTGCCGCCACCATCCCCTGTCCGTACTGTGTTAGGTCTTTCCGGTGTCGCGTGAAATCTGGGAACGTGATATCTGGGAAGGCTTCCCAGATATCACAGATTTTTTCTGGGAACGCGTTCCCAAAATGTACTGTGATATCTGGGAAGGCCAGTGATATCTGGGAACGTGGTCTTTCAGAGCTCAGAAGGGCAGAAAGAAGACGAAAAAAGAATGGATTTTCGAGATAAGGTAGGAAACAACTTATTTAGGTGCAATTGAGATCTTTGGCCTTCTTGTCACTTTTTTCCCATTAATTTCTTGGCATCATTTTCACAAAGTACTCTCTTTCTGAGGCCTTCTTTGCGTAATTTCAACAAATTTTCGCAAACTAGAGGAATGAAATTTTTTTTCTGAGGCCTTCTATTGAGGCCTTCTTGGCGTGATTGCAAGAGAAATTTGCATGAAAAATCAAAGATCAACAATATTCTTGCTTCTGAGACGTTCTCAGATTTCACACCAATTCCCAGATTTCACGATTGGAAGTTCAGGAAATCTGGGAACGCGTTCCCAGATATCACGGTAAATCTGGGAACGCGTTCCCAGATATCATGGGTCCCAGATATTATACGACACCGGGCGCAGATCGGCCTGACCAGCCATCTACGCACTCACCCCCGATCCCAGGATGACTAGATGGTCTTCGTGGTCTCGACGGAAAAACAACAAAAACAACAACAGATGGCATGACCTTGCTGTCCAGATCAACATCACAGACTTCAAGCGTGCCACTGACATGGTTGACAGGTGAGCGCACAGGCGGTGCTGGGTAAACTTTGTTCCCTCTCTTGCAGTCATCACAGGGAAAGTTCGTCCAGAAAGTGGCCGGCCAATATCCTATCTAGAGTCATGCAAACTGTCCCCCTCACCAAGGAAGTAGTTCTGACCATCAATGAGTAGGTGGTCAAACACCACCGTGGCTCTCTTCCCTTCATTCTGGCTTTTTCAGGTGGGGTGACAGTTTGCGCCTTATCTCCCTCACTCGGAAGGAGAAGTCTTCCCCAATGAAAATATTGGTGCCCTGCAGTTTCTGTTTTTCTTTCGGAATTTGAACTTTGTTTTGTAGAATGTGCATCTTGCGATAATCGGGGGATCCTATCTTCCATTTGAACCATGAACCCTGTCAAACTCAATGTCAGTGCTTATGCCAAACTTATTAGCAC
>CM031622.1:41419066-41424066 GCA_018398815.1 Conus ventricosus
AGCGCCCTGATGTGAGACAATTCATTACTTGTCGCAATAATGTCACTAAGGAGGAAAATGAATCCCTTTGTTGCCAGAATGTGACTGGCAGTAACGCCCACTTTATAAACATATAACGGTGATTCTCCGGTCACGGAAATATCGGTGAAAGTTGGGGAAAAAGTGTGCCAGATAAATTCATTATTATTGTTTTCTGCCTTGACTGAACGTATGTCTAGGTCGTCGAAGGGTGACGCATGGACTGACATATAAATCTTCTCCCACACTCTCTTAGTCACTCACCTTAGTACCAAGAAATGGTATTTCTGTGCTGCGCAGTCTCCGTCCATACTTTTCCTCACTACGTCTGTCAAATTTAGTTCTTGCGTCAGCCTGAGACAGACAGAGGAGAGAGAGAGAGAGAGAGAGAGAGAGAGAGAGAGAGAGAGAGAGAGAGAGAGAGAGAGAGAGAGAGAGAGATTCATTAAGGCCATTGCCCCTCATGAAGGGGGTACAGTGTACAAAATGTACAACACAGTGTTATTTGCAAGATCAGAGATCACTAGACTCCATCCGTCATGACATCATTACAGAACGCAACTGAAATGCTTTACATTTATAAGTAAATCGATAAATTTCTCACAGTTTTATCTTTTCTAGAAGCTAAAAGCTTACTTAAAAGCGAAACTGGTTAGGAGAGAGAGAGAGAGAGAGAGAGAGAGAGAGAGAGAGAGAGAGAGAGAGAGAGAGAGAGAGAGAGAGAGAGAGTATACGTCGTTCCTTCTTTCGCATCCTGGTCTCTCAAAACGAGACGGCTTTCGGGTGAGGCAAAACAGAAATTCACACACAAGACAAAATGTGAAGTAACGCAGATTTAATTTACAGTACAAGCGAGTTGTCCACATTTCTTCAGACACTGGAAACGACAGATCAAAAATGGACAAAGCAAAACACATATTAGTCCTATGAGTTCTCTCTACTTTATAATTAAGCTGAAAACAACCTGATGTTGGAATATTCTACTTCAAAGGTACGTCCAATTTGACACACAGGATTTCGGGTTTAGCGAACAGGAAATAAATGTCACGGGGATCTTCGTGACCGGAATTTTAGATCAGCACTAACACTGTTCCTTGTTCTGCGAAGAGATTGGATTTTTTTTTTTTTTTTTTGGTCTCAGTCCTCGGAACCGTCCCCAAGATTATGCTGGACATTACAAGAAAGAAGAGAGCGATTGCATTTGTCTGTTTACGCCTACGGTTACGAATACGGCGTAAATTGCGCGAGTAGAAATAAAGAGGGCTGGATCCCATAGCCCCGGAGACGGGTGCGCAACGGCGACGTTCACCTTTACCGGTGAGGCAGAGCGATCGATGCCGCGTAGCAGACAGGTGAACAGATGGATGAGACTACTGTTCTTATCGGTTCTCGTGACTTTTCGTGCTGCTATTGCACTCTGGAACAGTCATAGATGGAAGTAGGTGAGGGATCATGCTAAAGGGACCACGCTTAAGGCGAGTAAGCCCGCAACAGCTGAAATACATTTGAAAATTTATTGCTAAAGCTCCGCCCAAAAAACCCGTCGACAAACGAATCACAAGACAAAACACGACGCGTTTTCGACCTCTTAGGTTTTCTTCAAGCAAGATACACAACCCTCAGGACAACGAAAATGAACGAGCAGTCACTTATTTTCATCCGATTCGGCGCAAGATGAACGTTGAATGAAAACGAGGCTGCTCGGAAGGACACAATGTGTGAGTCGATGTAGTAATGATGATAATAATAATACTGATAGAAACGATAACAATGATCATGATGATGATGATCAAAATAGTGAAAAAATACAGAGAGGATTACTACCACTTTTGGTGATAATATGGCAATAGCAGTTGTAGTGAGATGATCGACGGAAGGAGGAGGTGAGGGGAGGGGGTGTCAATTGATCTATTGTTTATTTATTGTTAATTCTTGGCTCAAATTTACGCTATGCCTCAAAACGTGTTCGTGCATTATACAGCGATTGAGCTGAAACAGATCGAGTTTTAATTGTGTCTGAAAGCTGATCTGTCTTCTTTTCTTTCATAATCTCATCAACCTGCTTGCCAGGGGGTTCGAAGTGGGCAGATTAGAAGGAAAGGAATGGGACGTTTTGGGGAAACACCCGGTGTAAAGACAGGGTCACGGGGGAAAGGAATGAGACGTTTTGGGGAAACACCCGGTCTAAAGACAGGGTCACAAGGGAAAGGAACGGGACGTTTTGGTGAACCACCTGGTGTAAAGACAGGGTCACAGGGAAAGGAATGGGACGTTTGGGTGAACCACCTGGTGTAAAGACAGGGTCACAGGGAAAGGAATGGGACGTTTTGGTGAACCACCTGGTGTAAAGACAGGGTCACAGGGAAAGGAATGGGACGTTTTGGTGAACCACCTGGTGTAAAGACAGGGTCACAGGGGAAAGGAATGGGACGTTTTGGTGAACCACCTGGTGTAAAGACAGGGTCACAGGGAAAGGAATGGGACGTTTTGGGGAAACACCTGGTGTAAAGACAGGGTCACAGGGGAAAGGAACGGGACGTTTTGGGGAAACACCTGGTGTAAAGATAAGGTCACGGGGAAAGGAATGGGGCGTTTTGGGGAAACACCTGGTGTAAAGACAGGGTCACGGGGGAAAGGAATGAGACGTTTTGGGGAAACACCTGGAGTAAAGATAAGGTCACGGGGAAAGGAATGGGACGTTTTGGTGAACCACCTGGTGTAAAGACAGGGTCACGGGGGAAAGGAATGGGACGTTTTGGGGAAACACCTGGTTTAAAGATAGGGTCACGGGGGAAAGGAATGGGACGTTTTGGTGAACCACCTGGTGTAAAGATAGGGTCACGGGGGAAAGGAATGGGACGTTTTGGGGAAACACCTGGTGTAAAGATAGGGTCACGGGGGAAAGAAATGAGACGTTTTGGGGAAACACCTGGTGTAAAGACAGGGTCACAGGGGAAAGGAATGGGACGTTTTGGTGAACCACCTGGTGTAAAGACAGGGTCACAGGGGAAAGGAATGGGACGTTTTGGTGAACCACCTGGTGTAAAGACAGGGTCACAGGGAAAGGAATGGGACGTTTTGGTGAACCACCTGGTGTAAAGACAGGGTCACAGGGGAAAGGAATGGGACGTTTTGGTGAACCACCTGGTGTAAAGACAGGGTCACAGGGAAAGGAATGGGACGTTTTGGTGAACCACCTGGTGTAAAGACAGGGTCACAGGGAAAGGAATGGGACGTTTTGGGGAAACACCTGGTGTAAAGACAGGGTCACAGGGGAAAGGAATGGGACGTTTTGGTGAACCACCTGGTGTAAAGACAGGGTCACAGGGGAAAGGAACGGGACGTTTTGGGGAAACACCTGGTGTAAAGATAAGGTCACGGGGGAAAGGAATGAGACGTTTTGGGGAAACACCTGGCGTAAAGATAAGGTCACGGGGAAAGGAATGGGGCGTTTTGGGGAAACACCTGGTGTAAAGACAGGGTCACGGGGGAAAGGAATGAGACGTTTTGGGGAAACACCTGGTGTAAAGACAGGGTCACAGGGAAAGGAATGGGACGTTTTGGGGAAACACCTGGTGTAAAGATAAGGTCACGGGGAAAGGAATGGGACGTTTTGGGGAAACACCTGGTGTAAAGACAGGGTCACGGGTGACTGCGAAGGTATGAACTGTGACGTCAGGGGGTAGCTCCTGTATTTTTAGATCGCGAATGATTACATCAGCTGAAATCCTTGAAGAAAAAGTTAGATGATAGATGGGGGGAGGGGGGGGGGTGGTCATTTGATCTATTGTTAATTTAATGTTCATTCTTGGCTCAAATTGACGCTACGCCTCAAAACTTACATGCATTATACGGTGATTGTGTGCAAGATCCTAACTGTGGCGTGTGGCCAATTCAACCTTAGGTTATGCCTGATCAATGTGCCCATGTTTGGTGGTGTCCATCCATTCAGCATATTTTCTTTCTTTCTTTCTTTCTTTCTGCGTACGCAGGCTGATACTCCTGCAGACACTGCCTGTATAGTCAGGCAGTAGAGTTTTGTGTGTTGTTTTTTTTATCCCGCCATTAAGGCAGCCATACTCCATCTTCGGGGAAGGTGCATGCTATGTGTAACGTGCCATCCATATCAACGGCCGAACTGGCCTTCTCTTCCGAAAGTTGGTGATGGGATTTTACGTGTGTGCAAGATGTTGTGCGTGCGTTCACACACGGAACCTCGGTTTATAGTCTTATTCGAAGGACTGTATAGGGAACGGAGTCAGAACCAATGTTAACTCCGAAGGAAAAATCCCCCTGTACCGAAATATATATCATATAGCGTATATCATAAGGTGGGTGAAAGGGGTAAGCACAATACCCACCCTACGTGGGATTTCAACTCATGGCCTGGGATCTCTCTCTCTCTCTCTCTCTCTCTCTCTCTCTCTCTCTTTCTCTCTCTCTCTCTCTCTCTCTCTCTCTCCCTCTCTCTGTCTCTCTTCTCCCCCCCCCTCTCCCCCCGCCTCTCTCTGTCTGTCTTTTTGTTAAGTATCCAACAACCCCATCAGTAACCCTGGACAGTGGGGGCAGGGACAAACCCACATGACAGATGGGTCCCGGCTTTCGCTGCTGACTCACACAGGAGTCACAAACAGCAGTGGTTGGGAGCAGTGGTTAGCGTTTTGGACTTGCAGGCTGGAAGGTTGTAGGGTTCGATTCCCATCAGACGCTCTTTGTTGCGGGAGTTGCCGGCTCCGGGTGGTTCCTATCCGCACGTGAGTGAGTGTGCCCTTGGGCTGAAACGGGGAGACTGGACCCACAGAGTCAAGTGTCATCAACTAAACGGGCGCATCTCTGAGTGTGGTTTCTGAAATTTCCTGACCAACACTGCAGGTGTCTGTATCTCTCGGACCTGATTCACTCCATTCTGCATTATGAATGGGAGCACATGCTACAGCCTCGTCATTCATCGTGGATCAGAATGGAACTTTATAACATCGTTT
>CM031622.1:41426566-41429066 GCA_018398815.1 Conus ventricosus
GTCTGAATGGGTGCATTTCAATGAAATGTGCGTGCGTGACGGTGTGGTGTGTGAGAAATGTGCGGATGAGAGCTATGTGTTAACATTCAAAGCAGACGATGATGTGTGTCTCTCCACGGCTGACAGCAAGGCTGCATACTTCCTATGCAAAAAGCAGAATATGCAGAAGTTTTCAAAAGAGTGGAGAGAAAAAGACTGGCAGGGGCGCATTGTGAGAGAGAGTGAGCAGATTGATCATGTTATGTCTAACGCTATATTGCAAAATGTAAAATTGAAAGATAGCATAATCAGTTTTGTGGTGCGAGGGAGACTCCAACTGCTGCAGTGCAATAGTCTCATGGCACTGTACTATCCTCACGAGTGTGCCAGGCAATGCAATCTCTGCAATCACCCAACTGAAACCGAGTCGCATGTGCTAAATGGTTGCACAAGATACCAAGCCATGTACCAGGCAAGGCATAATCGGTTGGTTGAGGTGACAGCCAGACACATCCCTCAGACAGACACTGCTCGTGTCATTAAAGACACCCCCCTGACACCCCGCATGTTTGGCATTAACTCTGATGCCTTCGCCTCCAGTGCCAGTAGGCCGGACATCACCATCATTGACCGCGATAGCCGCGAGGCCTTTCTTGTTGAAGTAGCGGTGCCTTTCGATGGCTTCATTGACGTTTGCTATGCTGCCAAATTTGACAAGTACCTCCCACTGTGCATGGAAGTAAGCTCTTTTGGCTTCTCCTGCAGAATTGTGGTGCTCATCTTTGGCAGTCTGGGGAACGTACATCGGAAGGTACTCCCAGGTCTACGGATGATTGGTGTTCCGTCCTACTCGGCAAAGTGGTTGGCAAAATATCTTAGCATCAGTGCCATAATCGGTTCTTTCAGGGTGTGGCAAAAGCGCTGTGCTGACCTAAATGTCTAAAGAAGAAAATGTTTATGCTCCGCACGCGCGCGCGCGCGCGGCGCGCGCGCGTGTGTGTGTGTGTGTGTGTGTGTGTGTGTGTGTGTGTGTGTGTGTGTGTGTGTGTGTGTGTGTGTGTGTGTGTGTGTGTGTGGGTGAGAGAGAGAGAGAGAGAGAGAGAGAGTGTGTGTGTGTGTGTGTGTGTGTGTGTGTGTGTGTGTGTGTGTGTGTGTGTGTGTGTGTGTGTGTGTGTGTGTGTGTGTGTGTGTGTGTGTGTGTGTGTGTGTGTGTGTGTGTGTGTGGTGTGTGTGTGTGTGTGTGTGTGTGTGTGTGATGCTTGCGGAAAGATGTTGATGTTTGTTCTATCAGAATACTAAAATGAATAACGTATCTCCATTATTATTTGTTTGCTGGGTTTTGCATGCAACATCATTATTCATATTTAATATTTTTTATAGTGATACCAAGTAGGCCTACACTGCATTCTTAACTCTGACTTTCATCCGGTGATAAAAATTGTCTGCTTTCTGGTGGTCAGGAGTTTTCCCCATGTTAAATGATATAATCACGAATAATCTTGGCTAATATTATCATTATTATTCTATCAGAGAGAGAGAGAGAGAGAGGGGGAGAGAGAGGGGGGGGGGGGAGAGAGAGAGTGGGAGAGAGAAAGAGAGAGAGAGAGAGCATGGACTCTAAGAGTGTGTGTTGGTAAAAGGGCACTCATTTCTGTAAGGCCCCTAGTTGTTTGCATTTTCGTTATTTTTGAGCAAATGCCTAAGCCTTCTGGTGCTGACTATGTCCATGGTTGCCCTGATGATGTTGTTATCTTTTGTCTTCAGGAGATGAATTGCCTAGTTTTCATTGTGTTCATCACGTTTTCCTGAAATAAATATGTTGAGATGTGTGTGTGTGTGTGTGTGTGTGTGTGTGTGTGTGTGTGTGTGTGTGTGTGTGTGTGTGTGTGTGTGTGTGTGTGTGTGTGTGTGTGTGTGTGTGTGTGTTTGTGTGTGTGTGTGTGTGTGTGAGAGAGAGAGAGAGAGAGAGAGAGAGACAGACAGACAGACAGACAGACAGAGAGAGAGAGAGAAGAGACAGACAGACAGAGAGAGAGGAGAGAGAGAGAGAGAGAGAGAGAGAGAGAGAGAGAGAGAGAGAGAGAGAGAGAGAGAGAGAGAGAGAGAGAGAGAGAGAGAGAGAGAGAGAGAACGCCGTTCAGATAAATCTGATGACTGAAACACAGTGTCGTCTACAGTGTGTGCGTGCATGTGTGTGTGTGTGTGTGTGTGTGTGTGTGTGTGTGTGTGTGTGTGTGTGTGTGTGTGTGTGTGTGAAAACGCCTTTCACATGAATCTGATGATCAAAACATGCACCATGACCAGCAGTCCAAACAAACAGCCAGTGATGGTGCATACGGGCTAGATTGTAAATGGAACTGGACTGCCACTATGCACCATGGTCAGCAGTCCAAACAAACAGCCAGTGATGGTGCATACGGGCTAGATTGTAAATGGAACTGGACTTCCACTAACGGAACACAACCGCATGTTACGTGGGTCGCGACATCGGTGTAGGCTATGTTACTGAAATTACCAGCGT
>CM031622.1:41434066-41453568 GCA_018398815.1 Conus ventricosus
AGCTACTCAGTCTGTCTGGGTGGACAGACCGTCTCCGTGGAGGATTAGGATTTTGGTTGTGTTTATTTTTGACCGTGACAATTTCCCCCTTGCAAAAGACTATGCACCGCATTGTCTCAAACAAACGGTACAAAAAAGACAACAACCGAATTTGCTGACACACAGCTACACGTGCAAAGTTTGAAAAATACTTTACAACCAAGGGTTTATAAATTATACAATATACCATTAGTGAATACCACTCCAATGAGTTATCATTGACGTGCGCTCTTGCGTTATTTCGACTCATTTCATAACGACCTCTGTGCGCACTTATGCAATTCCCCTACCTGCGGATTTGCCATCTCTCCTTTTCACAATTCTTATGAAAAGCACAATATAATATGATCACGATCATGACACTTCACTGAGGAATCTCCATCCTCACTTATTGCAAATAATGCATTACTACACAAGCGACTGTATGCTCCAAGCATAACTACATTTACATGAACAAATCTCACACAAAAATTATGAACCATAGCCAACTGGGAATGAACCCATATCCAATCAACATAACTGTAATCAACACATATTATCAACCAAGCACCCTGGATATGACTGACTTCCTCTGAGTTGCAGCTTGCTAGACTACACGGCTTAATAGTCAGCTCCGACATTCTGTCGACCGGGGATGTACTGCACTCGGTACCTGTAGGGCTGCAATGCCATTGCCCAACGCAGAACTCTGCTGTTTTTCAGCTGCGCCTCCTGCAGGAATTTGAGTGGTTGATGATCAGTCTCTATCACGAACTCTTTCCCATACAAGTATTTGTGGAATTTCTGCACGGCCCCACACAACGCTAAACACTCCTTCTCTACAGTTGCGTACCCTTCTTCACACTTTGTCAACTTCCTGCTAGCATATCTCACAGGAAACTCGACCCCTTCATGCTCCTGCAACAATACTGCACCTACTCCACCCCTGATGCATCTGTCCGCAACAAAAATGGTTTGGACATATCTGGTAGCTTCAAGATGGGACGGGAACCTAGTCTTTCCAACACCGTCTGCAGTGCTTGCTCTGCAGCGTCTGACCACTCGACCACTGCCGGTTTCCCTGCCTTGACCAAATCACTGAGAGGACTCGTGATTGCTGCGAAATTTGGAACAAACTCCCTATAGAAACCAATAAAACCTAGCAGACTCCTGACTTCTGTTTTGGTCTTTGGTCTCTCTGACTTCATCATCTTCTCCACCTTTCCTCTTTCCGGCTGCTTTGTGTCGCCTCCGACAACAAAACCTAGGAACTCCAGGCTTGGAAAACCAACCTGGCACTTGTTGGTCTGGCTGTGAGATTGGCTTGTCTCAACCTCTCTAAAACTGCTCCTAGCTGCCTCATATGCTCCTCCCATGTCTCGGATGCTATCAGAATGTCATCCATGAAATTCACAACGCCTTCCAATCCCGTCAATAACTTCCTCATCATCCGAGAGAAGACTGCAGGTGCGTTGACCATCCCAAAAGGAAGTACTCGCCACTGGTATAGCCCCATAGGAGTGGAGAATGCTGTGACTTCCTTTGAGTCCTCACTCAAGGCTATTTGCCAGTAACCCTTGCTCAGATCTATCCTGGTGAAATACTGGCTCTTGCTTGTGGCGATCTGAGCGAACAGGTCTTCCATGTTCGGTATGACCTCTGCATCGACCTTGGTGACACTGTTCAGACGTCTATAGTCAACACAGAATCGATGCTCACCTGACTTTTTCCTCACTAAGACGACGGGTGCACTATACGATGATTTGGACGGTTCAATCACCCCAAGGTCCAACATCTTTTCTACCTCCTCCTCGATCACTTGCTTGGTGGGATATGGGATCGGGTAGGCTTTCACATGTGCGGTTTTTGCGATGTTAACTCCACCGTACATGTCTCTAGAGTTGTCCTGCCTGGTTTATCAGTCAGGGACGCCCTATACTGTTCTAGGATCCCCCTAACTTCCTCCTGTCTCCTACTGTCTAGCCCTTCATACAGTGACACATCCCTGTATGACTCTTCTCCTGGAAACTCAGGCAACAAAATCTCCCCTTCTTCTGCTGGGTCTCCTTCACCTCCATCAATGATTGCTGCTGCGCCTATGTGCTGAGTCTCACGCTGAATATATTTGCGGAGCAAATTTGCATGGAAAAGTTTTGATTTCCCATTCACATCGATTCGGTAGTCCTGATCTACCTTTTCAATGATGGTGAATGGCCCCTTCCAATGCATCAGCAGCTTGTTGTGATCCGTGGGAAGCAGTAACAGGACTTGATCTCCCACCTTGAGGAATTGCTTCCTCACCTTCCTGTCATATTGCTTCTTCTGGACGACCCTAGCCTCCTGCAAACTCTCCCTTGCGACCTTACATGTCTCCTCTAGCCTATTGCGTAAGTCCACCACATACTGATAAGTGGTTTTGACCTCTTCTGACTCCTGTTCTCCGGACCACAGCTCTTTGAGAATGCACACTGGTCCCCGAACTGTCCGCCCATACAGCAGCTCAAATGGCGAAAAGCCTGTGCTTTCCTGAGGGGGTTCCCTGTAGGCGAACAGTGCCGCTGGAATGTAGCGGTCCCAATCTGCTGGCCTTTCCTCACAGAGCTTCTTTAAGATGCCCTTCAGCACACCATTGAATCTCTCCACCAAGCCATTGCATTGTGGGGTATGGGGTAGTAGAAGCTGTGTGATCCCTAGCAGCCTGTTGACCTCCTTCATCACGCCTGAGGTGAACTGTGACCCCCTGTCACTGAGAATTTGTGCTAGCACAACCCACGCGAGAAAAGATGTCTACCAGCCCTTCAGCGACCTGTTGCGTATCTACGCCTTTCAATGCAACTGCTTCTGGGTATCTGGTCGCGTAGTCCATGAGCGTCAACACATACCTGTGCCCACCTTTGGAACAGGGCGCGATTGGGCCAATCAGGTCAACAGCCACCCTCCTGAATGGAGTGTCAATTAAAGGAGGCTGTTTAAGAGGCGCCTTCCTCTTCACCCCTCTTGTGGCTGACCTTTGACACACGTCACATGACATGCAGAAACGCTTGATGTCTGCCATTGCTCCTGCCAGTGAAAGTCATCAAAGATTCGGTCAGCTGTTTTGCTGGTGCCGAGATGACCCGCCATGAGCGACTCGTGACCCACTGACATGACAGTGTCACGATAACCTGCTGGTACCTCTAACTGAGTGGTCACCTTACCTGTCTTCCCCTTGGTGAACACTCGGTACAACAGCCCGCCTTTCACAAGAAATTCTGTCTCACCTCCTCTAACCACCTGTTTCTCTCCACCTCTTGCCAACTCCCAAGACTTCACGAGCGAAGGATCTTGTTCCTGCGCTGCCCTAAACTCATCAGGCGACACATCTATGCCTGACTTCCTTGCCGGAAACGACTAACGGTTTATCAACCTTTTCCTCCTTCTTGCTCCGTGTTTGAACTGCTGCCCCTGTAGCAGTCAACAACTCAGGATCCCCTGGATCCCTTGCCCCTGGAATATTTCCAATGATCAAATCATGAAGGGGTTTCTTCCATCACCAACGCAGACAACTCGCCTGAGAAGTAAGGGGTACGTACTTCTATCTTAGCAACTGGAAACTCCCTCACAGTGCCATCGATTAGAGTACAGGTCTGGATTTGCCCTGTCAAATCCCCTTTCTCGACCAGCGTTGTTCGTACTACACCGCATGAACAACCAGTGTCCCCGTAACACTTTCACCCTCTGCTGGCCAATCCACCCTTCTTCCACTGGGAACGAACCACTCAGCCTAGTGCCCTCCATCCCTGACACTGACTGCTGTCCAGTGCTAGCCATAGGCCGCACTCCACCCTCTTCAGACTGAATCCCTTTTGGTTCCACTGCAGGTCGTTTCCCCTGGCGACCCTTATCCACCTCTTGCAAGGCTGCTGCCTTCTGGAACCTCATGCGACAATCCCTCGCCACATGTCCCTTCCTGTGACAAATGAAACACCTAATGTCCCTTTGCCCTTCCTTCTGCCCCACCACTGGGTTTGCAGACTTTGCAGAAAACTCCCCTGGTCTCCTTGCACTCTTCTCACCTGTGCCTAGCACCTGTTTCTCCTGCACCTTAGTGCCCAAACGTGCCTCTCTATACACCTCTGCGAACTTCAACACTCCCCTGCTGTCTCTGGCTGTCTCTCTTTCAAATGTATGGTTGACTCAGGCCGCAACCTGACAAAATCTGTTCTTTCATAACTAGCTCTTTCAATTCAGCGAACATCCTTCTTCGTACCGCTCAACTCTAACCACTTCTCAAAATAGTGATCTAAACGTGCACCAAACTGAGTGTACGTCTCACCTGCTTGTAATTTAGCTGAACGAAATTTCTTCCTGAACCCCTCCTCTGTGAGGTCAAATCCTTTCATCAACGATTCCTTCACAGCGCCGAAATCAACTGTTGTTCTGCTGGTAACGCAGTGAAAATCTGTAATGCCCTTTCCCGTCAGTAACGCTGACAAAATGACTGCCCACTCTTCTGAAGGCCAACCCTGACTGGTCGCAAACGTTTCGAAACGACTGATGTATGCATCAATCGAATCGGTTCCTTCAGAGAATTTGGGCAACTTTGGTCGGGGGGGGGGCGTAACTGCGCACAGAGTCACTGGAAACTGAACTCCCATCCTCGGTGGTCTCCCTTTGTATTCTCACTTTCTCTAACTCTAATTGAACCTTTAATCTTTCCGTTTCCTGCTTCATTCTTTCTGTTTCCAGCTCTGCGCTAGCTTTAGTCCTTTCCTGCTCTGCTATTTCTACTGCAACACGGCGTCTTTCCGCGCATTCATCTCTTTTCATCTTTTGTTGGTTTTCAACGAATGCACGCAACCCATCTCCTGAGTACCCTAGATCACGAGCGACGCTCACAAGTTGTTCAATAGGGGTGTTCTTTTCTTCCGCCATTATATCTTCTTCTTTTTTTCTTTTTTTTTTTTTTTTGAACAAGATTTTATAACTACGACAGCCAAACTGGTGGTTACCGACACAAGTGACGTAATAGCACAATCCTATGAATGATAATATTAGCTTGGACAACGTAGTTAGTTTTTATAAGACGCCCAGCGCCTGACCCAACTATGAGAGCGAATTATAGGCAATCTGTGCGAAATAAGTACTCTGGGGCTGAAATGCCAAGCCTAGTATTAACTATCTTGGAAGCAATGCCAAGCCTAGTATTTAACTATCTTGGGAACATACAGTAAGACAACCCCTTGTCTTAGGATTACAATACTTGAATCCCACCCAGCTTCCTCTCTGAGAAGTTGAACAATTAAATAAATGGGGCCCGAATATTCTGGCAGGCTCGCCAATAAATTGTCAACCTCGGGTGATGTCGATGGAGGAAGGACTAGCGCACAGCCCAAACACACTCACAGCTTGCTTACGATCTCATTCATATATCATGCATTCGTCACATCAAACCACTATAAAGTCTATAACTTTACTACACATGGTCATAGAACGAAACATCAATGCATATGGAAGCAAACAAAATAAAACATTCTCTCTTTCCTGAACTTCACCAAAATCATTTATCTAAAACATCATTAACTAACCCGGGTATAAATAGGTTTCTACTTACCTGGCCAGGTGATCTTAACTATTCACGAATCACTGTCCTTTTCTTTTCTTTTTTTTTCTTTTCACTGTCACTTTCACAAGCACGACACAACTGCTGGCACTGGTCTTGGTCTGCTGGCGCCTGGTCAGGTTAGACTGCTGGCACTGGCGTTGGTCTGTGGTTCTGCTTGACGAAGTGGGCGCTGCCAGGTATGAGGTCGAACCCCGGTTAAGGTGGAACAGTGACTATCAACATCGATCTGTTTTTCCTTTCTTCCTTCCTGCATTAACGCATGCACTCTCTCTCTCTCTTCTAGTCTGCTCTATCAAATGGGCATGGTTGCTTTTCTTTTCTTTTTCTTTTCTTTCTTTTCCTCTTCATTAGTTAGCAACTCTCTCTCTCCACATCTCTCCCTAGTCTTTCCTCTGCAGACTATCTCATGCTAATCTCTCAACTTGGTTCTCTTCT
The DNA here is from genome assembly GCA_018398815.1 of Conus ventricosus. NCBI lineage: Eukaryota > Metazoa > Mollusca > Gastropoda > Neogastropoda > Conidae > Conus > Conus ventricosus. The sequence continues at coordinate 41,440,125 of CM031622.1, forward strand.
CTCCTCCCCTCATCTCTCTGCTTCTCTCTCGTCAGAGCTTACACAGAACCTCTTCCTCTCTCTCTGTCTCTCTCCGTTCTCCCTCCTCTCTCTCACTCACACATTACTTTATTCCCTACCTATGTGTCCAAGGGCGAGTACCATTGGTCAGTATTTTTACCGCCTCGTACCCAAAGTTATCTCCCTCTAATTCCATTGGCTATTCAAATCATGACAGTCACGCCTACACGCCTTACTCTCTGTGGTGGTCAATTGGTCATTTAATTGATTAGCTTGATTTCACCCCCACCACACACTACCTTCCCCCTCCCCCTTTCCGGCTACGTCGTAAATTGGCTAGATCAGTCTGATCCAGGCGTCGAGACTCCTCTGACCAGACACCGAGGCGTCAGTCAGCTACTTAGTCTGTCTGGGTGGACAGTACCGTCTCCGTAGAGGATTAGGATTAGTCTACTCGCTGTGCCAAATTGGCTGGATGAGTTTGAGCCGGGCGTCGAGACTCGTTTTGACCAGACATCGAGGCGTCGTCAGCTACTCAGTCTGTCTGGGTGGACAGACCGTCTCTGTGGAGGATTAGGATTTTGGTTGTGTTTATTTTTGACCGTGACACAGTCCTACATGAAAACATAAAAAGTAACACAGCTACGAACCCAGTTGTCAAGATAGCCAACTGCGCGATCAGGCCAATGCGTGTAATAACGCACGGTAAGTCTCTCTCCCTCTCTCTCTCTCTCCTCCTCTCTCTCTCTCACCTCCTCTCTCTCTCTCTCTCCTCTCTCTCTCTCTCTCTCTCCTCTCTTTAAGATCCGAGACACAGGCCTCATAAGTTCAAATCACAAACCGAATTCACAAAATGCGGCCATTGAACAGTATCATGCATTTGTCTTTTCGAAATGCGGAATGTATCATACGCTCCTTCATCTGTTTGGGGCTGCGGCCCATACATAGCAATAACGCATGTCGGGTCATATCTCTCTCAATCCCATTCATGCTCGCTTACTGATAGGAATGTGTATGTCGACGCTTGTGTTTGGGGGAGGGGGGGGGAGGACGAAGCTGACTCATAAACTACGCAGACACGCGCCAACTAGAGTGATTGTGATTTTCTTGGACACTTAACTCCTTTTTTTTTTCGCCCGTTCGTGACGGCGGCGGTGACTGTAATTATGTGCGGTGCGCCATAAGAAAGTTACCGCTTCAGAATTTTTCTGTTCCCCACCCGGCCCGAACCCCCCTTTTTTCTGTCACCTTAGGACCACTGACTTTTCACATTTTTTTTAAAAGATGGTTTCCGGTTTATCCATTGGGGAAATGGTGGCTGGTAACAACGTACATACTTTTAAAGGGATTCTATTCTATGAACGAACGTGAACGAGCGGATTTATTCCAAATAGTCTTTGTTTACAATCTTGGAGATACCGGAACTGGTTCAGTCTGCCCATGCGTCAGGTCCGCCATTGCGGTTTCACTGCGAGAATTTTCGGTTTCAAGTCATTTACACATCACATGAGAGCAGCATGTTATCTTCCCGACATTTCTTGCGGAAGTTTAGGCATCCATTCGTGGGGAGTGGAGAGCGAGAAACATTATTTTCTACTTTTTTTTTCTTTTTGTTCTAACACATACACCCACAATTTGATTTTGATATTTGATGTCTGTAAATGAACACTTGGTTCTGGGTGTTGAATGATTCATGGCAATTAAAATTCTGTTCTGACAAAAGGCTGGTTTCTTCCTCGGTGATCTGTTTGAAATATCCACTCTTTAAGTTTGTCTGGAGCAGGTCCACCTATGTCCTGGAAGACATGTTCGCCTTGGGAGATGATGGACTTGCCCCACCCAGGTAGAAGAATGTGCCCCCTTCACTAGAAGCGACACAGAAAGGGAGAATTGTTTATGTTGCAGCCAGTGGTGTGATCCCTTTATAGATGAGAGGGAGGGGGGGGGACGCTGTGGGTTCAATGACAGGGAATAGGCGAAGGGGTGGAGGTCAGGAGGAGGAGTGGGAGGGGGGGGGGGGGGAAGGGGGAGGGGGGCACAGCAAGTGTCTGGCTGTCTGGCACAGGATGTGGTTGGGGTTGCATCAGGCGGCGGACGCAGAACAAAAATAACAAATGTTGCCAGGAAACTGAATCGGTTGCCATGGCAGTTGGCATCACTTTCGCAAGCAGTCACAGTGAGTACTGTGCGCTTGTTTGTGGGAACACTGGTTGAAAAAAAAGTGGACTGTGGTGAGAGGAGGGGGGAGGGGGGGGGGGAGAGTAATGGAGGGGGGGGGGCGTGGGTGCGCGCGTGTGCGCGCACTGTGTGTGTGTGTGTGTGTGTGTGTGTGTGTGTGTGTGTGTGTGCGTGCGTGCGTGCGTGCGTGCGTGTGTGTGTGTGTGTGTGTGTGTGTGTGTGTGTGTGTGTGTGTGTGTGTGTGAGTGTGTGCGCGCGTGCATATGTGTGTGTGTGTGTGTGTGTGTGTGTGTGTGTGTGTGTGTGTGTGTGTGTGTGTGTGTGTCTGCTCGCGCGTGCATGTATGTGTGAGTGCTTGCGTGAGAGAGAGATAGAGAGAGAGAGAGAGAGAGAGAGAGAGAGAGACGGACAGACATACAGACAGATAGGCACAGAGAGAGAGAGAGAGAGAGAGAGAGAGAGAGAGAGAGAGAGAGAGAGAGAGAGAGAGAGAGAGAGAGAGAGACGATGTTGTTCTTCGATGCGAGTCTAACGCTGCTGTTTTGTTTTGTAGCAGAGAAAATATGGTAAGAAGCGATATGACAACAACTGAAAAGACGCCTGCACCAAATGTCATCTAAAGAGCAGTTTGACCACTACCTTACTTCGAACAACGGCACCCAGAAAATAACTCATTTGTTTGGAAAGGTTAGATCAACCATGAGGGATCACATCAACAAAGTCAACAACATTTCTGACTCCGACAAAGAGACTGCTGTGAATATCTCTTTTGAGTTGTGCTGTAGGAAGATCTCCAACTATCCGTTGAGTGTCCACTAACATCCAGTTGAGCGTTCTGACACGTTTAGGGGACAGAGGCAAAAAAGAAAAAAAAAAAGTTGAAGCCACGCAACTCCCATGAATGAACTGTAATATTTCGGTTTATTACAAAAACCTTTTTCAAGCAACACTGGCCCACTGACTAACAAAATAGCGTAGAATTCCGTGGTTGAGTGAAAAGAGTTCACTGATAAAGAGTTCACTGGAAAAAGTTCAGTGAGGGATGGGAGGTGGAGGGGAAACTGTAGAAAGGCGTGGAGAAAAGGAAGGGGGTAGGAGGGAGGGGGTGAAGGTGTAGAGGGTGAAAGCAAAGCGTGGGAAGTGGAGGGATGGTGGTGAATGAGGTGGGAGGGGGAGACAACAACCACAGCAACAATGCAGACAATAATCATTATTATTACCATTCCCACTACCACCATTGTCATGAGCAAATAAATACATGAATGAATAAAGGACAGCAGAAAGGAAATTGAAAGAGGAGGGTGAGATGGGAAGGGGCGGGGGAGAGGAAAGGGGGGTGGGGGCTAGAGGTGTGGCCTGAGGTGGAAGTAGAGTAGAAGACCTGGGGAGGGAGGAGAGGGGGAGGGAGGAATGTGTACGTGTGTATGTGTGTGTGTGTGTGTGTGTGTGTGTGTGTGTGTGTGTGTACATGCGTGTGATATGCGCGCGCGCGTGCGCCTGTGTGTGTATGTGTGTGTGTGTGTGTGTGTGTGTGTGTGTGTGTGTGTGTGTGTGTGTGTGTGTGTGTGTGTGTGTGTGTGTGTGTGTGTGTAAGAGTATGACCAGATGGGGAAAATAGGGGTATGAGAGAGAATAGTGAGGTTTAATTATGCTCTATTCATTAAGGGTTTTTATATCGTCAGGAAGAGGAACTAACTAACTATCTTTATCATATAGGTAAAACTGACTTCGGTCGGTGTCCCCTGGAAGTCAATGTTTTAGAATGTTAGTGTGTACAGCACTTCAATCAACATCACAATGCCGCCAAGCTGGGCTTAAAATGAACCCACAGGAGCTGATTGGGTTATTGGGTTTTTGGAGAGACATTCAAGTCGGTCCATCAGAACACCAGAGGCATCTAGTTCTGACAGAGCCTCAGCCTTTAACAAAACGAAGGTTGACCTCTTTTCCAGCAACCTGGGAAGTTTGTGGGATAGAGACATGTTTGAGGCAAAAGATATTTAGAATGTAGATGAGAAAGACTTCACCACTGTACAGCAGCCACGAAGAAAAGTGGTTGCATTGGGATGTGAAAGAGATATCCAAGTCTGTCCACCAGGCTAGTATTGGCAGAGCCTCAGCCTTTAACAAAATATTTTTGCCCTATTTCAGCAAACTGGGAACTGCGTTGGATAGATACATGTTTGAGGCGAAAGATATTTTGAATCGAGACGAGAAAGGCATCAGCATTGCACAGAAGCATATAGGAGTTGGTTCCCTGGAGTCAGGAGTTGCTTCCCTGAAGTCAGGAGTTGGTTCCCTGGAGTCAGGAGTTGCTTCCCTGGAGTCAGGAGTTGCTTCCCTGGAGTCAGGAGTTGCTTCCCTGGAGTCAGCGGAAAGGAGACGTCTTGTTACATGCTGTGCAGCCGTATCTGCTGCTGGCCAAGCAGTTCCACCCCTCTTTGTTTTGTTTGTTTGTTTGTTTGTTTGTTTGTTTTTTTTTTTTCAGAACAAAGTTTAATCAACACTTTCTAAGGGGAGCTCCAGCTGGCTTTGAAGATTCCTCCCACAAATCAGGATGGATGATGGATGAAAATTTGCCCAGTTTCTGAACCACCTTAATCACCATGCCAAGCTCACTGAGGAAATACCAGTGATGATGATTCTGGATCATCACAATTGTCATCTGTTGATTCAGCTCTTGGATTTGCAAAACAGAATGGCACTCTCGTGGTCTCTTTTCCGCCATAACGTTCACATGGGCTTCAGCCTTTGGAATTGTGAGTGTCTGGCTCTTGAAAAAAAAAAAGGATAGTTGCTGCTCAGCAGAACTGGCTTCGAAACATTCCAGGTCAGAGCATGACAATGTGTGACGTACCAGGCAGGAGTCGAGGGAGAAGCATGGAAGGATTCCTTGGTGTCGAGGAACACTGCAGCCTGATTTCAGAATGCTGTATTTTCCCTTTCAATCATGACATCTTCAGCGAGGAAGATTATTCTCCACCATCAGCCACTGATCGTCATCGGCGTCAGACAATCCATCCCCCTCCCTCCGCCATCCTCAGTTAATAAACGCTCTAATCCACCCCCTCCCTCTGCCATCCTCAGTTAATAAACGCTCTATTTCTGACTCAGATCCTGAAGCCATCCTCAGTTAATAAACGCTCTATTTCTGACTCAGATCCTGAAGCCATCCTCAGTTAATAAACGCTCTATTTCTGACTCCTGAACGACCAGTCCCTGATTCAAACTCTGACACAGAATATCCTGATCTTCTTTGGATCCGGATCCGGATCCGGATCCTGAGCGTCCTGCTCCTGCCTTAAATCCTGATGCAGAACGTCCCAATCCAATTTCAGGTCCTGATCGTGAATACTCTGTCCGTGTCTCAAACCCTGACGGAGAATGTCCCAATCCTACTTCAGGTCCTGATCGTGAATATTCTGTCCGTGTCTCAAGCCCTGACGGAGAATGTCCCAATCCTACTTCAGGTCCTGATCGTGAATATTCTGTCCATGTCTCAAACCCTGACGGAGAATGTCTCAATCCTACTTCAGGTCCTGATCGTGAATATTCTGTTCGTGTCTCAAACCCTGACGGAGAATGTCCCAATCCTACTTCAGGTCCTGATCGTGAATATTCTGTCCCTGTCTCAAACCCTGACGGAGAGCGTCCTGATCCTTCGTCCTGTGCTGATCCGTAACACCATCTCCTTACCTTTACAAACCAACAACTTGACCCCTCCAGTTTGCCTCTAAACCCCATAGAAGCACCAGTCAGTCCATCTTTTAAATCAGTAATCTTTATCAAGCAAAACTTGTTTTTAACCGATGAATTCTGAATTTGTATTAGGTGAGAGTGCGCATGGCATGTTTGTGTGCGCATGCGTGTGCACATGTGAGAGTATGTTTTTTGTTTGTGTTTATATGCATGTGTGTGTGTGTGTATTGTATGCGCATGTGTGTGCGCGCGCAAGGGCGTGCCACGTGTGTGTGGTGGGGCAGGGAGGAGGGATACCTGTCTGTGAGTGTGGGGATGTTTGTGCAAACTTGTGTATGTGCATGGGTGTATTTGTGGGGCTATAAATGTCATATAAATCATTTATACACAAATTTGTTTGATTTAATCGTTAAATTTACATTTAAAACATTTTTATGTGATTTTTTTTTCTGATAATATACAATGTAAATGATGTGATAATGTATGAATATGCAATACAAATGAATTATTTTAAAAATATAATGTGCAAGAGTTATGAAATGATTGTGTTCTGTGATGCGATAATTTTTTTTATAATGTTTTCGTGTTTGGTCGGTTTCTAGTGCTGTGTTTTTTGTATGAAATGCACCTGGACAAATTCTCATGATGAGATAATAAAGTGTTTCTTATCTTATCTTAGCTTACCTTATCTTATCTTATCTTGTCTTGTCTATCTTATCTTATCTTATCGTATCTTATTGTATCTTATCGTATCTTATCTTATCTTACTTAAAGCTTCCAGATGTAACAGTTTCCTTACACACACACACACACACACACACACACACCACACACACACACACACACACACACACACACGCACGCACGCACGCACGCACGCACGCACGCGCACACCACCCCCACACACACACACACACACACACCACACACACACACACACACACACACACCAACACACAGAGGCACTAGGGGAGGGAGGGGAAGGGGAGGGGGGAAAAACCCGGGTTTAATAGCTACACTAACACGTCATTCAATCCGGACAAATTTAATGGAACCACGCAACTCTCTCCTCTCTCTCTCCTCTCTCTCTCTCTCATCTCTCTCTCTCTCTCCCCTCTCTCCCCTCTCTCTCTCTCTCTCTCCCCCTCTCTCTCTCTCTGTCTCCACACAACACACACACACACACAACACACACACACACACACACACACACACACACACACACACTCGCGAATAAATAGAATTCTCCTGAGTATCCTTCTACGGTGAGGGAGGGGATCGAGGCTGGCTGTTCACCGTGTGTTTTCCCCAAAGTCACTGTGGTTTAAAATGGGGTTCAACGGCGACGTAAAACGGCTACTTGTGAAGGGGAAAGGGGGCCCAGCTGTTTCGCCCTCTGGCTTCAACATACAGCCCACAATCGTGCTGGTGTTGAACGTCGCTGTTTATTGTTGTGAAATACACACACAGAGGAGAGAGAGAAGAGAGAGAGAGAGAGAGAGAGAGAGAAAAGAGAGGAAAAGAGAGAGAGAGAGACAGACAGACAGACGACAAGACACAGACACAGAGGGGGGGAGGGAAACAGACAGACAGATAGACAGAGATGGAGGGAGAGGAGGAGGGAAACAGAGAGAGAGAGAGAGATGGAGAGAGAGGAGAGAGAGAGAGGGGAGGAGAGAGAGAGACAGACAACAGACAGACAGGGCAGACAGAGATGGAGGGGGAGGGGAACAGCAGACAGACAGACAGACAGGGTTGAAGGGATGGAGGTGGAGATGGAGGGAGAGGAGACAGAGAACTTCAAGTTTCCTTTCCCCCAGCCCCAGCGTCAGTCCTCTGTCTCCTCCACAATCCTCTCTCTCTCTCTCCCCACCCCCCAAATCTCCTCTATACCACCACCCCTTCCTCCTCCCCCCCCCCCTTCCCATCCCACTTTCCCGTCCCTTCTCCCCGCCCCCCCCCCCCCCCCCCCCCCCCCCCTCCCCCCTCGCCCTTCCCTCAATTGATCTCACTCCATCCCCCCCATCGAATCTTTACTCCCCCCCCAACACTCAATCCCAACTCTCCCTCCCCGTCCCCTCTCACTCTCTAAGTCTTGAACGATCCCCCCCCCCACCCCCGAACCTTCTTCCTCCACCACCTTTTGTCTTCTCTCCCATCCCCCTTCCCCCTTTCTTCTTCTCCCCCCCCCCCCCCGTTTCCCATCACCTCATCCCCGGTGTCTTTTTGAACGTCGCTTCTAATGTTCCACGCGCACTGCACGCACTGCGCACGTGTGCACACCATCATTCACAGGCCCGCTGACGTAAATGCATCGACTGTATCGTGGTAGTTTTAAAGGGCCTCGCCGGTGTCCACGAGGCCCCCCCCCAGCTTTAGGGGGAGGGGAGGGATGTGAGGAACCTACCCAGTTTGATAGATGTATGGGGGTCTGACTGGGTACCAATCATAGGAATTGACAGGATTTCAGCGATCGTGCGCCACGAGACACGCACACACACACACACACAAAACACACACACACACACACACAACAAAACACACAAACGCGCCGCACGCGCGCGCACGCATACACGCATCCGTACGCACGCGCGTGCGCGCACAAAAGAACAGAGAGAGAGACAGACACAGAGAGACAGAGCCCGACACATAGAGAGAGCGAGAGCAGAGACAGAGAGGAGGCATACACACACATGCGCCCACGCAAGTAACGAAAGTATTCATACGACAAACAGAGACAGAGCTGGAAACAACCGAATTTTTAAACGAAAACTTGGCATGAAAGCTTTTATCCAGCTTATCTCGTTAACAATCCGTGTCCTAAACAAAATGTTGTTTTTTAACAGCTAGTGGTCAGAAAGAAAATCTTTTTCTTATCATGCCTTTTAGCTTTTAGACCTGTCGCTTCTCACCCCCCCCCCCCCCTCCCGCTCCCCCTCCCTCCTCCACTCTCCCCCACCCCAGCTCCCCGTTTCCCTTCCCGGCTGTGCGCTATAAATAGTAACAGGCATTGATTGGTGGGCAGGTTTTTGGGGTATTCTTGTAGACCTATCAAAGGGCATCGCCGGCGCACCACAAAAGCCAGGCAGCCAGAGGGGGGGAATCAAAATAATAATTTTTTGTTTTGGGGGTGTCCATGCTGTCATTTCTGCTTGCTGCGCTATGAGAGATCAGTGTGTGTGTGTGTGTGTGTGTGGTGTGTGTGTGTGGTGGTGTGTGTGTGCGTGCGTGCTGTGTGCGTGCGTGCGTGCGTGGGGTGTTTGTGGTGTGGTGTGTGTGGGGTGGGGTGTGTGTGTGTGTGTGTGTGTGTGTGGTGTGTGTGTTGTATGTATGTGTGTGTGTGCGTGTGTGGTTGTGTGTGTGTGTGGTGTAAGCCTTTTTGAACGTTCATGCCAGAACATTTTTCCCCTGAACGCAGTCGTACTCTCTTCAAACATTTTGTTTTTCAACACTATCTGACCACCGCAAACTCAGTGAAACCTTTAATCCGCATCGTGAGCGTCCCCTTAAAGAAGCTCTCTGTAATCCCCGGCCGTACAAAATCGGATTCTATTCAAGTTATAGTTCTTCCACGAATACCCTATTATGTTTGCCATCAATCAAGGAAAATTTACGGGAAAAAAAAAAAAAAAAAAAAACCCAAACAAACAAACAAACAAGGAATCTGGATTACGCCGCAAACTCTCCAATCCATGAATTCTAAACATTCTGCAAAACTCCAGTTTCCATATCAAGAACTGACCCATCTAAAACCAATCTATTGTTCTGGTCCTCTTCTCATATCAAGAACTGACCCATCTAAAACCAGTCTATTGTTCTGGTCCTCTTCTCCGGAATCCTCTTCCGCCTGAGGCTGAAATGCCATCGAAGCTTAAAAAAATAAAATAAAAATAAAAACAGAAGAAAATTACTAACATATTTTGCACACTCAACACTTTTTTATGTTAATATGTAGTATGATCGATATTACTAATGTCTATCCACACGTATGTTCTTACTGTATTATCAACAATATGCATTTTAAATCATCTTCCCAAAGGGATTATTCCAGTTTACAAGTACCACTGTTTTGAAATAAACTGCTACAAATACTGTTACGGTGACTGATGCTTATCATACCCTCCTTTTGCACAGAGAGAGAGGGAGGGAGAGAGAGACAGAGAGAGAGAGAGAGAGAGAGTGTGTGTGTGTGTGTGTGTGTGTGTGTGTGTGTGTGTGTGTGTGTGTGTGTGTGTGAGAGAGAGAGAGAGAGAGAGAGAGTGTGTGTGTGTGTGTGTGTGTGTGTGGTGTGTGTGTGTGTGTGTGTGTGTGTGTGTGTGTGTGTGTGTGTGTGTGTGTGTGTGTGTGTGTGTGTGTGTGTGTGTGTGAGACAATGGCAATGACAATGACAATGACAAAATGTTTAATGAGCTAGGCCTTCTGCCCATGTCAAGGGGAGGGGGTACAAAGGGAAATCATGTCAGGATACTACATTGAAAATGAATATGATTAACATCCATACTAACCTGCAGACGAAATAGCAAGATTAAGGATTAGACGAAATAGCAAGATTACGGATTTTAAATGCATCAGTTAAATATGCTGCCAGTCTGCACATACATTTAGTGTCACACATCAGTAACCATAACCTGAAAGAAGAAGGGTAATTGTAATACTTACAGGAATGTATTTTTCTCTAACATTTGAGTATTTGGGACAGACGCATATAAAATGAAGTTCACTTTCTGGGACACTCTCACAAAATGGACAGTTAGGGGAGACATTATTAGAGTATCGGTACCGATGCGTTCGTAATGCTGAAACGCCTAATCTAAATCTGATTAAGATCTTTTTCAGTACACACTGTTTTAGGTCGAATAAGTATTGAGATGTACCAAACGATTGTTTGAAAGATGCATACAATGTACACCGACTTTTATCTCTCAACTGAGCCTCCCATCCTTGAATGAAACAATCGATTAGCCTTTGCTTGAATTCTCTGAGAAAAAGATGAATATTTTGAACACCTTGGTGTTCCCATACATGTCCGAATCCATATTTGTATAAAGTTAAGCATACGGCAGAAACCCAATTGTTCTGATTGTTATAGTGAAGAGCTAACAGCATTTTATAAGATTTTAAAGGCAGACGCTCATCAGACATTCTCAAAAGTTTCAACCAATATTTAACACATCTTGTATAAGTATGAACATAAAGAGGACATCTACCACATTCACCATAGACGAGGACATTAGGTGTCTTAACGCTAACATTTAACAATCTTTTCAACGCAAAGATGTGTACTTTTTCAATCAAATTCTGATTTGCTATCAATCCCCAAACTTCAGATCCATAAGTTAGCATTGGTAGGATTTGACAATCAAATAATTTAAAGAACACTTTGGGATGCTTTTCACTGAGGGACCACAGCAGTTTTAAGATACATACAACTCCTCTCTTTGCTTTCGCAGCTCCATCTTCCATAGCGTAGGAGAAAGAGAGGGAAGGAGAAAAAATGATACCAAGGTATTTATACTGATTGACCACTTCTAGCTTATTGCTACCAAAGAACCATTTTTCTCTCGCTGCAATGTAACCGCCTTTGCGAAAGACGACCACTTTAGTTTTTTTCTACATTAACTGACAAACTCATTCTATGCGAGGCATCCTCAAAATATTCAGCTGTCGTTGCAGACCAATAACCGAGAAAGATAGTAACAGAACATCATCAGCAAAAAGTAGTATCAAATGTGTGTGTGTGTGTGTGTGTGTGTGTGTGTGTGTGTGTGTGTGTGTGTGTGTGTGTGTGTGTGTGTGTGTGTGTGTGTGTGAGAGAGAGAGAGAGAGAGAGAGAGAGAGAGAGAAGAGAGAGAGTGTGTGTGTGTGTGTGTGTGTGTGTGAGATAGAGAGAGAGAGAGTGTGTGTGTGTGTGTGTGTGTGTGGTGTGTGTGTGTGTGTGTGTGTGTGTGTGTGTGTGTGTGTGTGTGTGTGTGTGTGTGTGTGTGTTGTGTGTGTGTGTGTGTGTGTGTGTGTGTGTGTGTGTGTAGTAGGCCTATGTTTCTATATTTTATGAAAATGATTCATCACTGTTTTGTTACAATCAGGTCTTTTTTCTTCTTTTTCATGCAGCAGCGTTGATGTGTTAATATCCTTAGTTCCCGAAGGGACAAGGGACAGATGGAAAAAAAATCCTTTTGCTTATCTGTTGCCCTTAGGAATAACGACTATTAATCAATCAATCAATCAAACAATTTCTCTCTCTCTCTCTCTCTCTCTCTCTCTCTCTCTCTCTCTCTCTCTCTCTCTCTCTCTCTCACACACACACACACACACACACACACACACACACACACACACACACACACACACACATGCACACACGCACGCGCGGACGCACACCGCGCATGCGCTCGGCTTTTTGCTTCAGACACAGGCGAAAGTAGGACAGGTTGCGACGTGACGTACATGAAGCTGTTCATGGGACACAACAGCAATTATGTGCCTATCTTTGTCGAAGATGGATTATTTCCCCTGTTAGAGAATGTGCTATTGATCGCATTTTAAATGTTCCTGTCACATGTTCTGTGCCAACTCAGCGGCACTACCCTCACGCCGGTCAGTCCGGCTCCCTGTCCACAGACCCACCCTGACCTGTCCCGCCGCAGCCCGGACACTGTCCAGTCACAAGGAACAGTCAGTGTAGTCATAAGGCAAACCCACCAGAGGAGACACTGCACTACTTCCGAGTCACTTCGATAGTGTTCTGTTGTGCCTGTTTTGATCCAGCATAAGCAGGATATCACCAACTAAGCCCCCCCCCCCCCCCCCACCCCCCACTGTCGACAATAATTGCTTTGTCACGATGCCGGTGTGAGCAGTCAGGATAGAAAGAATCCCACACATAAACTGCTGTGATGGGATTCGAACCCACAACCTCGCAGCCGGGAATCCAAGACGTTAATCATCGCGCCACAGTGGCTAGTTAGTTGACATATATTCGTTTCCAGGGCAAAAAAGCGCTGGCGTTTCTACACTTTGAGTTATTTATTTCAGGGACGGTAAGATTTCGGTGGGATTTATTGTCTGATGCAAATCTCGTAAACAAACAAAAAACAAACAACAAAAAAAGAGAAATAAAATAAAAAAAAAGTTCAACACATCTCTATAAATCCTTACGATTTCCAAATAAAACATATGGATATGTATTTCTGTCCATGGATTTGTTGTATACCAAATCTTGTGACTGAAAATTGATTTGATTTATACGGACTCCGCAAAGTCCTGTTGATTTACTCAGAAACAACATTCCAGGAGAAAGGAGAGGGAGGGGTGGGGTGGGGAAGGGATCCAAATGGGAGGGGGGGGGGGGGGGTCCTTCCAGGCTCAGTGGGCGGAAGGAGGGCAACATGCGCAAATGCAATTTTTGCCAATCAGAGAAAGGGGAGGGAACGTACACTCCATCCCAGCCCCCCCCCCCCCCCCACCCGCCATCTCCCTTTCTCCTTCCTTTCCTTTCGGCCCTACATCACACATGCAATACAACACAACACGACACGCAAACCATACAATTTAAGCCGGCAAATAATTT
>CM031622.1:41453668-41531168 GCA_018398815.1 Conus ventricosus
ACTGGCTCACGTCACAAGTCTTCTCTCTCTCCCCAGTCCAACCCCTTCCTCCTGCCTCCCCTATTTTGTACCCCCTCCCTTTCATGCCTGTTCGTTAAAATTTTTGCAGCAACCTCCTAAGTTTATGTCGCCAAATAAATTGGTTGCTTCAAATATTGATCCAGGACTAGAAGGTTACTTCCCATTTGGTCTACTCCCATTTCGCCTACTCGAAATGTGTGAGCACGACTTGGCCCTAACGGCCTTCGTTCATTCGTCCTTCGTCCTCTCTCGGCTTCGCCCTACTCTAATCTAAAGACCATCGATTCTGCTTTGGAGTAGACTGGGACACTGGTTACGCCAGGGGGGATCCTTGCAGTATGGTCAGTATGGAAATAGACGAAATGGGAGTAGTAGACGAAATGGGAGTAGACGAAATGGGAGTAGACCAAATGGGATGTTACCGACTAGAATACGGTATGTTCGCACAGGTCAGTACGACCGCCTCATCATATTGTCTTAGCAGAGCAGCCAAGTGCTGTCTGTTTGGTATAGCATGCTAAAATTTTATCGACAGTGTTACATGTTGAGACATAGTGCTACACACACACATAAAAAAATCTTACGGGAAAACAGTGGCTTGGACAGAGCAGAGTCAACATAACTCTTTTGACTGTGGACTTATTTAAGTTATTTTATAAAAAGAAAAAATGGTAAAATGTAAGGAGAGGAAGAAAAAGCAAATGAAAAATCATTGTAAGCAATCATGATTTTGCTGCCTTACTGGATGATTTCATTGTCGGTCCATTTGATTTTTTTATAGGTCAGTTCAAAACCATGTGACGATGATATTTCCTTTTTTGTTAGTCTGCCACTATGTAATGTGTGAGGCAAAGTTAAAGTGAAAGCAGTTTTATGTCAAACCTGTAGCATCACACACAAATGCTGTGCTCAGATGATGCTACACTTAAGATGTCAAATGCTTCACTTTGTGCTTTGAGGCCCTGTGCTCTGAAGGCCTTGGCAGCTCTGTCTATGAGCACATACTGTGTTGTCTTATCTTGTGGCCTTCTCAGCAGTTTTCGTTTTCTAGCCTGTTAGTATCTCCACAATACTATTAATACTTCATACATCCATTTGCAAGTGGTTTTCTTAATGGCACTTGTCATGTCGGTCAGTGGTCCCATGATGGTGAGAGGTGACTCCCCCCCCCCCCCCCCCCCAATACTAGGAAGCATTCTGTGTACAGTTAATTGCTGACCTTTGTGCATCTCTCTCTGACAGGCAGACATTCCATTTCCCAGCTTGACTTCTGAGGAAGAAGCCCCTTGTCTTTTTCTTCCTGTGTATGGTGCAGCAAACCAAGAACCACTGCCCAAGAAACTGATCTTGTAACTTATGACCATCTTGTGATTTGTGTGTGTGTGAAGGGGGGGAGGGGGAGGCAAGTGATGAGTGCAGGTAGGGAGGGAGGGAGGGGAGGGGTTAAAGAGCATGATTGCTGTTGTTAGTCTGGTTTTAAAAAATAGTAAAAGATAAGCTGGAAAAAAAATAACATGAACAGCCTGGTGTACACCACCACCGTCCCAACCCTCTGATCCCCCCATCCTCCTCCTCGTATACACACACACATGCGCACGCGCACACACACACACACACACACACACACACACACACACACACACACACACACACACACACACACACACACACACACACAGAGGAATTACAAGGGCATAATGGATATTATGCTTTGTCTGATTCTTATCATAAAAGAATAATTTCTGTTTATATTGGATGTTTGCAGAGCCACTGGATTTACCACACGATCTGATATTGGTCCTGCCAGGGATGCAGATGACATCCCGTGAGTAGTTGGTCGTGTTTTCGTTTTTGGAAAGTCTGAAAGGAAAGATGAGGGATGTGTATTGTGAAGTGCGAGAATGTGGTTTATGTACATACTGTGAAGTAGGAGAATGTTTGGATTTGGTGGTTGGGTGAATGGCATGCATGCTGATTGGAGTAGATTTAAGTTGTACTTGTAGATGGGGGAAAATGTGCTTCAGGCAGTTTTGTAAAGTACATTTGATGTGATAAATTTGCTGCTAGTTTATACTGAATTTGAACAATTGTTTTAAATGTCTAAATCGTCTCTCTCTTTCTCTCTCTCTCTCTTCCACCTCCCCCCTTCCCTCTCTCTCTGTGTCTTTCTCTAAGTATCTTTCTCTCTCTCCATCTCCTCTCTCTTCCTGTGCATTGTGTGCAGTGTTCCTGTGTGTGTGAGTATTTGTGTTTTGTGTATATATGTGTGTACGGTGCTTACACATATATATATAATGTGTGTGTGTGTGTGTGCATGTGTGTAATTTGCACATGTTTTGTGTTCTATCTGCTTCCAGAGATAAACGACACTGAAGACAATGAAAATGAAGCACAGTCAGTCACTTGCCTCCAGAAATTGGGTACAAAAATGACATCCAATTTGAGGAGATACTGACTATCTGTGCTTCGTAGTCATTGTCTTGAGTGGTGCTTGTCTTGCCTGAATAAGACATAAGGGGTTTTAATGAGTTGTGTTTGTCTTGTAATTTGTTTGTTTCGTTTGGCGGCATAGTAATGTTCTAGGGGGATTGTATCCTAAATCAAACTATTCCCTTTGCTAGAGCTGTCATGTGTGCTGTAAAACTCCTTAATCTTTCCACAGAGAGGACCGACATGCCCCGCCCAACAAAAAGATGAAACCAAAGGACGAGGACGAAGAGGAGGACTTGAACGATGCAAATTATGATGAGGTCAGTCACAGATCTGCATTTACATACTGTGTCTTGATTCTGGGATTAGATTTTTGTGCTCAGCTAAATTTCGTTGTTTTTGTTAAGGCTCATTTTATTTCGCTCGTGTTCCTGTCCCAGCATCAGTTACTGACTCAGACAAACTTAACTTTCCACCGTGCTGTTTCATTCCTGATTACCGCTTACAGTCAGAGACATGCTTAAAAAAGCAACATGAACAAATAAATTGCATGCACTCCACTGTGCGGCATTGGCAGACAGAGCTTTGCCACTGTTCTGTTCGGTGCTTATGATGACAAGATGACTGAACTGTGACTCACACTGTGTCCACATGGGGCAGGGCACACCTAGACATGCCCCACTGTTTTACGTAGAAAACAGACTAGCCTGCATTGCTCTTCCTCATCTTATTGAACTACACATTGGTGGTTTGGTTGGCAGTGGGAAGGGGACCAGCATCGACGGGCAGAAGAGATAGAAATGGTGGGAAAAGGGGTAGACAAAGGGGTGAGGGCTGCAGTGATAACAGAATGGTTCATATGAAAATGGTTCACATGGGAATGAGAGCTGGAGAGGGTTTAGGAGACAAGCTGCAGGGGAGGAGGAAGAGGAGGCCAGGATTGATGAGCCAGACAGGGTGGGGATTAACGGTTCTCGATGGGCTCAAATTAGTAGGATTTCAACCCTTCAAGTTTTCTTGACATGCTCCGATTCTCTGTCCCAGTTCTCAGGCTATGGGGGCAGTCTTTGCAGCAAGGACCCCTACGACAAAGATGACGAAGAAGCAGACGCCATCTACGAGGCCATCGACAAGCGCATGGACGAGAAACGTAAGGAGCGCAGAGAAGAGAAACTGAAACAGGACATTGAGAAATTCCGTCAGGAGAGGCCCAAGATCCAACAGCAGTTTTCTGATCTCAAGGTGTGTATCAGCTTGCCGGGGGGTTGTTTGGAATTTTTTCTTTTTTGTTTTTTGTTTCCTTCAAATAAAGCGCTCCAATCAATACAAGATAACTCATCTTTCACTCTCTCTCTCTCTCTCTCTTGCTCACATGATTTGGAAGTGAAAACGTTTTATGATTTAATTGGAATAAGAAACTACTTTATGTTTTATTATTACAGTTGCATGCAAATTCAACATTCATTGTGGCTCTTGTCTGACTGCAACTTGTTGACTTAAAGAAAACTGTGAAACTGCAACTGGCAGCAACCTTCAGACCTATGTGCAGTATACAGCTTAACATAATGAGGACAATTGTCCAACACAAACCTACATGGGGAAAGGTGATCTCTTGCTATCACCGAAACAGTCATCAGTTTTAGTATAAACACAATGAACAACACGCTATGTCTTCAGACTGGTTCATTCAAGGCATTCAGAAAAATCACCATGTAAAGATCTGAATTAAAAAGAAATAGTTTGATGAAAGGGATTTTTTGCCCTCCTACCTTCCCTCACTCGCCAGAGGAGACAGAAAAGCAGACAATGATAAGCAGACAGACATAATACAGGACGCGTTTTAGTGGAGATTTAATGCATCCCTGGACACTCTGAATTCTGTTTCAATGCATCCTAGGATCCCCCTAGTAAAAAAAAAATGTCAGTATGTTTTTTTTCCTGTGTCCAATGCATACAAGATGCAGGAACATGTTGAGTGGGGAGCACTGCATTACTATAGTGGAACCTCGGCGGCAACCTTCAGAAATCCTTACCAACTGGCTCTGTAAGTGGAGGAACCTTGATTGGGAGGTCAGTGTAGTAAAGGAATGCATCCCAGCAAACCCCACCCCTAAACACTTCGCTTGTTGTGAAGATTTGTTGTTGTTTTTTTTTGAGCCATCGATTGTTGAGAAGTTGAACAAAAAAAAAAGGTTTTTGCTGGGAGGTAGGTTTTGTTTGAATAGTCTTCATATAGGATGTTTGATGTTTGACATCAGCAGTGATGTTTGTCACAGCGTGATCTGGCAGACGTGTCGGTGGACCAGTGGAACAATCTGCCTGAGGTGGGGGATGCCAGGAACAGGAAACAGCGAGTCGGACGTGCCGAAAAGTGAGTGACCTGTTCCCCTCCTGTCCAGTGTCTGTTGTCATTGGACGTGCCGAAAAGTGAGTGACCTGTTCCCCTCATGTCCAGTGTCTGTTGTCATTGGACGTGCCGAAAAGTGAGTGACCTGTTCCCCTCCTGTCCAGTGTCTGTTGTCAGGCGTGTCCACTGGTCGTGGTTGTCCTGGTTCATGGCAGTTCTCCTCATTTGTTCCAGCTAATAGTTTGGGGGAAACAATTTCTTGGAGTATTTTTTATGTATAATTTGCCTCGAAACTTGATCAAAAACCTTTTTACCTTTTCCATTTTCTGAGTCCTCTTGAGAGCATTACTCTCACGCTGCTTATTCCGTATCACCTATATACAGCCATACCCGTATCACCTATATACAGCAGGGCTTAAAACGTTCCGCGTCTGGGCGGAATTCCGCGATTTCGGTTTGTCAAAAAAAAAAAAAAAAAAAACCCGACAGGAGCAAGGTATCCGTGATCGGCTTGCAAGCGTTCATAGCAACTGCGCGCAAGTTATGGCCCTGATTATTCTTGGAAGAAGTTTCCGGTCGGACTTCCGGAAAAAACAAAATGGCGGAGCGTCCAGACATTGTTCATGCGGGTCGATCTTTTGACGAATCTGCAATTAAAAACAAGTGGAAATGGGAGTGGACGCTTCAGAAAGTTGACGAAGAAGTCATTGGAGACTTTCTTCGCAAAGTTATTGCACCAGGTTTAGCTTGGTGCAAACTGTGCTTAAGGAAAGTGTTACGGTGGTCGCGGGAAGAAAGCTCTTGATCACATTCGTTCAACGAAGCACGTGTCAAACGTCAAGGCGCTGAGTGGAACTACAAGAAAGGTCACTGAAGCATGGCTGCCTACCGTCCCGGAGTATCCGTATTTGTCCCCCGAAATAATGAAATCATGCAGCCTGTCCCTGGAATCCACTTTTTTATTCTATGTCTCGCGAAAAAAAAATTCGGGAGAAAAAAACAACAACAAAAAAACGAAGTCGAGTTCGTCAGCTGATCACCGACTGACCGACTTCGGTCGTGGCCATCCTGACCAAATCCGTCGGAAAGACCCGAACATTGCCGAACTGACCAGTGCGCATGCGCATACACCGTCTTCCTGAGTTTTGAAAGCGCGAAAAAAATGGACGCGAAACACGGAAAGCGTAAAAATGCCGACGGCGATCTCGACTATGGGGCTTCTCTCAAGAAGAAGAAACGTCGGCAGACATTCCTGTCAAAATATACGGAAACCTGGCCGTTCATCAAGCGTGGCAAGATCGAGACTTACGCGTCTTGTGAAATTTGTGTGTGTGAGTTCTCCATCGGATCTGGAGGTAGGGATGAAATAACCCGTCATGTCGCCACTGAAAACCACAAGAAGAACACAAAAATCCGTGAGAGCGAGAAATCTTGTAACATTAGGGCCTAGCGGATTCTTTCAGCGCGCTCAGACGTCAACCAGTCAGGAAGCTTTTGACGTCATAAGAGCTGAAACGATGATGGTTGACCTTGCAGCTGAACTGAATTTGCCGATGGCTGCGCTGGACAAGCTGAACAGAGGCGTTAAATTGATGTTTCCTGACTCGGACATCGCAAAGAAGTTTCAGTGCGCTAGAAGCAAAGTAGCATTGTAGAAGTTGTACACAGTGTAAATAAAGGTAAGCTTTCACTTTAATGTTGATGTGGTTGTGATATGTGCTACTGCTGCATGTGTCCCTGGAAATCAGTCAGTGTCCCTGGTTTTGAAAAAGTATGTCCCTGAAAGAGTCGGAAGGGGGTAGGCAGCCCTGCTGAAGACACTTTAGCAGCAGTAAAACATGCCAGGATAGAACATTGCAATCCTGTGGGGAAAAAAGAGGGTGATATAGAAAATGTGGAGAGTGCAAGCCAGGCGGGAGGCAGCAAGGAAAAAGATAGGGTTCAAACTAATCAAAGTCAAATTGTCAGCAAGAAGGTGGATGAGAATGAAATAAAAATTGTAGAGTGTGAAAGCCAGACAGGAGAAAGCAAGGAAACAGCAGACAAAGATAGGGTTGAAATTCAAAAAGCAAGAAGGTGGATGGCAAAGACAGTGCAGACAATGCAAGCAGCAAGAAGAAACAGAGTTCCTTGCTATGTTTCTTTAATGCCTCCACCACCCAAACACCCAAATGACAAACTTTCAGTATGTGCTGATTCCACAAGTTTCTCATTTATCAAAATTTGGATATTGTGACTTTCAAAATGTGCTGATTCCGCAAGTTGATCTCTGTTATATGAGACTGAACTTTAAAGTGTTTGAATGATGCAGTTACTAACTTTGTGTGCACCAACTTCAAACTTGATATTGTGTGATCATTTAAACCTGAAAAGTGAAACTTATTGAGCAACCCCAGAAGTGAGATTTTATCCAAAGACTATAGTTGGTGAACACCTGTAAAACACTCAAAGGGGGAGTGTTCATTTTATTATGTGTTTAACCCCTTCTCCCCTTGTCCCAAATATGTCTTCCTGTAATAATTATGTGTTTACAGCAACTTTTATGCACTAAATAACTCTTGAAATTATGTCCAGAAAGCACGAAATGGCATAGATTTACACTCGGTTTTTAAAAACATTTTCCCGGGGGAGCATGCCCCCGGACCCCCCTAGTTTCAGTGGTTTTTTCCTCCTCCTGTTTTAAGCCCTGATACAGCCATACCCATATCACCTATATACAGCCATACCCGTATCACCTATATACAGCCATATCCATGTCACCTATATACAGCCATACCCATGTCACCTATATACAACCATACCCACATCACCTATATACAACCATACCCATACCCACATCACCTATATACAACCATACCCATACCCATGTCACCTATATACAGCCATACCCATATCACCTATGTACAACCATACCCATATCACCTATGTACAACCATACCCATATCACCTATGTACAACCATTCCCATATCACCTATGTTAGTATGTACAACCATACCCA
Source organism: Conus ventricosus (assembly GCA_018398815.1). Taxonomy (NCBI): domain Eukaryota; kingdom Metazoa; phylum Mollusca; class Gastropoda; order Neogastropoda; family Conidae; genus Conus; species Conus ventricosus. The sequence goes on from CM031622.1 coordinate 41,461,466, forward strand.
CATCACCTATATACAACCATACCCATATCACCTATGTACAACCATACCCATATCACCTAAATTATAGTTTATACAACCAGACCCATATCCCCTATGTACAACCAGACCCATATCACCTATATACAACAGACCCATATCACCTATATACAACCATACCCACATCACCTTGTATACAACCATACCCACATCACCTATATACAACCATACCCATATCACCTATGTACAACCATACCCATATCACCTATGTACAACTAGACCCATATCACCTATGTACAACCAGACCCATATCACCTATGTACAACCAGACCCATATCACCTATATACAACCAGACCCATATCACCTATATACAACCAGACCCATATCACCTATATACAACCAGACCCATATCACCTATATACAACCAGACCCATATCACCTATATACAAGCAGACCCCTATTGGTCATGCCAGCATGGCAGTTTTCAAGGAGCAGTCAGTATTATGTCATCATTCCCAGCATGGCAGTTTTCAAGGAGCAGTCAGTATTACATAGCTGCCCACTGTCCCGGAGTACCCGTATTTCGTCCGGGTTTTGGTAAAAAGTCGGCACCTGTCCCGGGAATACTGTTTTTGATAGTGTGTCCCAGGAAATCAAATTTTGGCATCGATCATGCCTTTTTGCGCTGAAAACATTCAAAGCATCTTTGCTGTGAAGACCAAAACCACTATTTTTCCATCCATTTCTCTAAAACAGACTTTATAGCCAACAATACACCGAGTAAAACACGAAAGACGAACGAACATAACAGTAGCAGACAACATCTTGGCTTCGACAAACTCCTGCACTACGCATGCGCGAAGTCGTAACCTGTTCCTTCCTGGTTGCAAAATGGCGTCGAAACATGCCGCGGAATCGCTACCTGGGCCTTCTAAACCCAAAAAAGGGAAGAGACAGCAACTTTTTATCCCCAAATATAAGGAGACATGGCCGTTCATGAGTCAAGGTAAACTCGACACGTTCGCTTTCTGTGGTATCTGCTCTTGTGATGTAGCGATAGGTTCAGGAGGCGGAGATGATATAAAACGACATGTGGCTACGGACAAACACAAGAAGAACAGTAAGATACGAGACAATGAGAAGGCTAATTTGAAGATGACATCGTTTTTCACGAATTCTGCATCTTCAGAAAAGTTCGATTTAGCTGTGATTCGGGCTGAAATAATGATGCTTGACCTAGCAGTTGAACTTAACCTGTCCATGAATAGCCTGGAAAAGCTCAACAAGGCTGTTAAGGTGATGTTTCCGGACTCTGAAATAGCCAAGAAATTCCAGTGTTCACGTACTAAGGGGACAGCACTGGTGAAGGAGATGGCAGCTCAAACAACTCTCAGCCTTGGGGAGAGGATGAGGCTTCAACCATTCACCATCTCAACTGACGGCAGCAATGACAGAAGGGCTGAAAAACTGTTCCCCCTTGTTGTACGGACAGTAGATCCTAAAAGCAAGGAAGTGAGGTCAGATGTCCTAGCTGTCCCAGCTGTTGAAGGTTCCGCAACAGGGGAGAATATCTTCAAAGTTATCCAGTCAGAGTTGAGTGCCCATGATGTCCCTTGGGAAAACTGTCTGTCACTAGGATGTGACAATGCCAATGTCATGGTTGGAGCAGTGAAAGGGGTGTACGGTCTCATGAAGAAAAAGCAACCAAACCTCTACGTCTCTGGCTGTGTGTGCCACCTAATACACATTGCCGCCCAAAAAGGTGCAAGCTGCCTGCCCGTGGACATAGGTCAACTCCTCATCGAAATCTACTATTACTTAGACAAAAGCAGTAAACGCTACAAAGCATTCAAGTGCATGCAGGTCCTTCACAATCTGCAGGAGTCCAAGATAGTGAAACATGTTGGCACTCGATGGCTCAGCATAGGAAAGTGCCTTCCAAAACTCATCACAAACTGGCCCGCCTTGTTCGATTTCTTCAAGGCTGAAGAAGAAGATGCCCCTGATTCTGAAAGCAAGAAGAAAGCCCACAACCTCAGAGTCAAGCTGCAGTCACCCACCAACAAGCTGTGTGCCAAGTTCTTGGCTGATGCCATACAGCAGTTTGATGAAGTCAACACCAAGCTGCAGGCAGAGGAGCCCCTGATACATGTCCTGAGAGAGACTCTTCACAAGTTTCTTCGCAGCTTGCTTCTCAAATTTGTGAAGCCATCAGCCATGCTGTACAAAACGGTCACAGAGGTTGACATCAAAACTGCCTACAACCTCAAGGAGAAGTCAGATCTCATCATCGGAGATGAAGCGAGACAGTACATCCAGAATAAGCAAAAGCACAATCTGAAGGAGGAGCGAATTGAAGAATTCTACAAATCTGCCCAGGAATTCTACAAGGTCAGCTGCCAGTACATCTTAAAAAAACTCCCCCTCTCCGATGAACTCCTGCTGCATGCAGAGGTGGCCAACCCACGGAAACAGCTGGAAAGTCATTTCTCTTCTTTGGAGTACTTCCTCACCAGATACCCCAAGCTCCTCCACCCTGATGCCAGCGTGTCTGCACTACAGCTGGAGTTCGCCAAATACCAGAGTGTTGACTTGGGGAGGTGCATCAGTGAGACCAGCAGGGTGGATGCTGCCTGGAGGGAAATCAGCAAGCTGACTGAAGAAGGGGAGGCTGAGTTCCAGTTTCTGCCAGAAGTGATGCTAAACATCCTGACCATCCCCCACTCCTCAGCCCACTGTGAACGTATCTTCACTGGAGTGAGAAAGACCCAAACTGACTTCAGGGGTAGTATGGGTGGGGACACCTTGGAAGCTCTCTTGGTAGCTAAGAGTAGACCTGGCTCAGCACTGGAGAGGAGCTACACTGACAGCCAACTGCGGGATCTGAAGAGTGCCAACTACAGGCACCATCACCCCCAGCAGTAGCTTGATAACAACAACAGCAATTTTTTTTTTTTTTAACAGCAAAGACTTTAATATTATAATACTTTCAAACAGACAGAGACTGAAAATGTTCAGTAAAGATTGCTATTTTCAACCAGAAAGTGACTGTGTGCGATGCACTTGTAGGTGGATTACTTTAGTGCTGTTCAGGATCACAGCCTCATGCAAAGAAAGGGAAACTGTAGCAGAAATATATATGTGCCGCATCATGAAACGCTTATGGTGAGTACATGCATGTACCAAAGTTTGTGTTTTACAGTCGTTATTGTGATGTGTGTGTGTAAACGTCCGTGTGTAAACGTCCGTGTAAAATAAGTGTCCCTGGAATTTTTTCAGAATACTGGTTTTGGGCAAGGTTGTCCCTGGAAGTTATGGAGGGGGGTGGGCAGCTATGGTATTATGTCATCATTCCCAGCATGACAGTTTTCAAGGAGCAGTCAGTATTATGTCATCATTCCCAGCATGACAGTTTTCAAGGAGCAGTCAGTATTATGTCATCATTCCCAGCATGACAGTTTTCAAGGAGCAGTCAGTATTATGTCATCATTCCCAGCATGACAGTTTTCAAGGAGCAGTCAGTATTATGTCATCATTCCCAGCATGGCAGTTTTCCAGGAGCAGTCAGTATTAGTCATCATTCCCAGCATGGCAGTTTTCAAGGAGCAGTCAGTATTATGTCATCATTCCCAGCATGGCAGTTTTCAAGGAGCAGTCAGTATTATGTCATCATTCCCAGCATGGCAGTTTTCAAGGAGCAGTCAGTATTATGTCATCATGAGGCAACCCACCTGAGGAGACACTGCGCTGCTGCTGACTCAGTTTGGTGGTGACCAGTGGCGCCTGTTCTCAGCTGACAGGAATGTGGCACTGGTGTGGACCGCTCAGTAGGAGAAACGCTGTATTTTCCTGCATTTCTACAAAGGGTCCTGAATGTGGCATTGGTTTGGACCGCTCAGTAGGAGAAACACTGTATTTTTCTGCATTTCTACAAAGGGTCCTGAATGTGGCATTGGTTTGGACCGCTCAGTAGGAGAAATGCTGTATTTTTCTGCATTTCTACAAAGGGTCCTGAATGTAGCATTGGTTTGGACCACTCAGTAGGAGAAACACTGTATTTTTCTGCATTTCTACAAAGGGTCCTGAATGTGGCATTGGTTTAGACCGCTAAATAGGAGAAACACTTTTTTCTGCATTTCTGAAAAGGGTTCTTCAAAAGTGTAAGGACTGCAAAAGTGGTGGTCCCTCGTGTTCTACTGTGATGAACATGTTCATCCTTCCAGTGCATGATGAAAACAGGCAAACTAGTTTCCTAGCAAACAAGGTTAGACAGGGTAGATTGGTTTGTGACAAATTGCCACAGATGGTGAAGAGACAGAGCTGTGTGTGGTGGAATCATGTGAGCCTTGTCATGATTGGTGGACAGGTTCACCCCAGTGCCAGACAGTGTGTTGGCCCGAGCAGCCGCCTCTGGCAGCGTCAACTCTTCTGTCAGCGAACAGGAACAGGTGAAGAGTGATAATGAGGGAAGAAAATTGAAGCATGAATGAGAGAGAGAGAGAAGAGAGAGAGAGAGAATATGAACAGGTGAAAAGTGATAATGAAAAAAAAAAAGATTGAAATGTCAAAAAGAGAGAGAGAATGAGTTTGACAGTGATTTGTGGTTTCATCATGACAGTGTAACTATTATTACTTGAGATATCTTGGAAGGCTTATATTGTGTCCTGAAAATTTGCACATGATTATGTCTGCTTTTGTATGATGGAGATTATTTGCCAGTTTTTGTGTTTGATTTTTGTGTGTGGGATTTTGTTATGCTGTTGAATATGAAAAGAAAATGTGACAATTATTTTAATGTTTCTTGTCTCTTTGGAGAGAGGGGGGGGGGGGGGGGGCTTGTTTTGTATACTGTATGGATTTCATTTATAGATTAAATGCATTGCAAGAAAACTGCGCCCAACTGTTCAAATTATTTTCTATCTATGGTCTATGTGTGTTTGGAGGTTGAAGGGGCCGGGAGGAGGGGGATGAGAGGTAGGCTTTTAGTATGTGTGTATACCTGTATGTTAAATGAATGACACATCTACCGTGTACTCATCTTTGTTTGGGATTGTGCTTCTAAATATTTGTTGTTTATGTGATTATGGTAGTAGGGTGTATGCATGACTACCATGTTTTATTCAGAAATTTGGGGGCTTGACAACACCATTTGGATCCATTACACCCATTGGCTCAGCAACGGATATCGACATGAAGAAGATTGGGCAAGCCAGAAACACTCTGATGGACATCAAACTGACACAGGTAGGTTCTGAGACTGTATGAGTGAGTTTGGTGTGTGTGTGTGTGTGTGTGTGTGTTATCAGTATAACTTAAGTTATTACCCGGTAATAGCTAAATTTAGATAAAACAGTGGATATATTTGTGGTCAGGCATATGCTCGTGGGCTTATATGTTTGTTTTCAGTCTTTTCATTCAATGAATTAAGGAAGAGAGGTTGAGCACTAAGACAGGAGAGTTTGTGTGTGTATATGTATGTGTGTGTGTGTGTGTGTGTGTGTGCGCACACATGTGTTTGTGTGTGTATGTGTCAGTATGTGTGTGTGTGTGTGTTTGCATTGTAGATTATTGATTGCAAAAAGATATTGTAGCAAAGTTTGATGCACAGACCATTCAAAGACTCGAAGACACTCTAGATTAAAACATAAAAAAGGTCGCCTTGTAGACATCTGTTCAGAATTTATGGCATGCTTTCCGTACAGTGTTGAGGTCTGGTATTATTACATCTGTTGAGAATTTATGGCATGCTTTCCGTACAGTGTTGAGGTCTGGTATTATTACATCTGTTGATAATTTATGGCATGCTTTCCTTACAGTGTTGAGGTCTGGTATTATTACATCTGTTCAGAATTTATGGCATGCTTTCCGTACAGTGCTGAGGTCTGGTATTATTACATCTGTTCAGAATTTATGGCATGCTTTCCTTACAGTGTTGAGGTCTGGTATTATTACATCTGTTCAGAATTTATGGCATGCTTTCCGTACAGTGCTGAGGTCTGGTATTATTACATCTGTTCAGAATTTATGGCATGCTTTCCGTACAGTGCTGAGGTCTGGTATTATTACATCTGTTCAGAATTTATGGCATGCTTTCCGTACAGTGCTGAGGTCTGGTATTATTACATCTGTTCAGAATTTATGGCATGCTTTCCTTACAGTGTTGAGGTCTGGTATTATTACATCTGTTCAGAATTTATGGCATGCTTTCCTTACAGTGCTGAGGTCTGGTATTATTACATCTGTTCAGAATTTATGGCATGCTTTCCTTACAGTGTTGAGGTCTGGTATTATTACATCTGTTCAGAATTTATGGCATGCTTTCCTTACAGTGCTGAGGTCTGGTATTATTAGAATGATGTTCAAGGGACCTGTGGACACACGCTGGATCCTGTTGGCAGGTGTCGGACTCGGTGAGCGGTCAGACGGTGGTGGACCCCAAGGGGTACCTGACTGACCTGCAGTCCATGCTGCCATCCCACGGCGGTGACATCAACGACGTCAAGAAGGCCCGCCTCCTCCTCAAGTCTGTCCGCGAGACCAACCCCAAGCATCCTCCTGGTCAGTCTCTTGGCTTCCTGATTCAGTGGTTTGTTTCCTTTCTAAGGACTGGTTAATAGCAAACACACCATCTGCTTGCTGATCTTGATGGATTGGCATTTGTGTTGTTATTTCATGAATTTCTGCTGAGAAGTATTTTTTCTGTGTGTTTTTTCCATTCACTTCAGTTTAGTAAGTTATTGGTCAGTTTAAACAGAAGAGACAGCCTTTATCCAGGCACATAAATGATGCATGGTTGGGCAACCATTGCTGATGTAGCATGTTTAGCTGTTTGCTATTTTCATCTGTGTTGGATCTCTGTCCTGCTTTGATAATCGTTTTTGTTTGATAGATAAATTCAATGCCTTGTAACTTAAACTTATTTCAGATTATGGGGAAGGAATGAAATGGCTTTATGTGTTGCTGTGCACTCAGACTGTTGAACTCGGTGCTGGTTGGGACAGTGTGAACAGAGCATAGCTCTGAGACTTGCATGTGGGCAGTTTGTGGAAAAAAAATATTAGTGAGAAAAAAAGAGAAAGAAAGAAAGAAAAATGGGGAGTTTGTATTATACTCCCTGTTTGGCTAGTATACTTACCATGTCAGACCATAGCATTCACGGCAGTTAGTCAGCTCTGCCAGGCCGAAGTTTTGTGTGGCTAATGCAGTAATAAGACAGTCACGTGATGCCCACCCCGCTTCCGCCGTAGGAAGAAGCCGGTGTAAACTGCCTGTACCTCATTCATCGAGGCCTGCACGCAAAGTAACCCGAGAACCTTGGCGCTAGTGGGGAAGGTAGGGCGGGCATTACAGTCTGACATGGTAAGTATACTAGCCAAACAGGGGTATAATATACTCAGAGGCATAAAAAACGCGAAAACAAACTGTATAGAAATGTTGATGTAATTTGGCTACCGATTCCTTTGAACTGGTAATAGAAAGTGAGAAAAAGCAATCGAACACCGCAAAAGTGTCCTTTCAAAGTTCATTCTGGTAGAAAATAAGGTCACATGAACTTGACCTTGACCCTGTGTTAACAGCAGAATGTCAGTATCTGGTGTGACCACCTCGAGCATTGATCACAGCTGTGCACCTGCGGTACATCGAGCGCACCAGAGTGTTGGTCTGCCTCTGGGGGACTTGCCACCACACCTGGCCCACAGCGACAGCAAGCTGAGCTGCTGTCTGGGGTCTGGGGTTGAGCTGGTTGAACTGCCTCTGAAGGGCATCCCAGAAATGCTCTATTGGGTTAAGGTCGGGAGAACGGGCTGGGTGAGGCAGCAGATTGATGTTGTTCTGCCTCAGGAAGTTCTGCGTAGCACGGGCAGTGTGCGGCCTTGCGTTGTCCTGCTGAAACAGGTTCTGTGGATGCTGCTGGAAATGCGGCAGGATGTGGGGCCTCAGAACTTGGTCGATGTAATGAACAGCAGTGACCCCGTTACCACGTCCTGGACCCACATTCTGGAAGATGACTGGCCCAATACGGCGATTTATGCCGATAGCCCCCCAGATCATGATGCTTTCACCACCCCATGGGTCCCTTTCGGTGATGTTGGCATCCGTGAAGCGTTCCCCCGCTCTTCTCCAGATCCGGATGCGGCCATCGCCTGGGTCGACGCAGAACCGGCTTTCATCACTGAAGAGGACTCGGCCCCAGTCCCGATGGCGCCAATGCACGTGGATCTGTGCCCACTGCAGACGGTTCTGGCGATGCTGGAGTGTCAGGATAGGTCGCCGGGCTGGACGCCTGCATTGGAGACCAACTGTGTTCAGTCGGCGACGCACGGTCCTGTTGCTGATTGGCCTGCCATGGTTGCCGACGGTGTTCCTGGCTGTGTTGGCAGCGGTTTGGTAAGGCTCCCGTCGATGCTGACGAAGAAGATGGCGGTCTTGGGCTGCTGTGGTGACCTTCGGTCTGCCGCTCCTCGGTCTGTCATCAGTGGTGTTTCTTGCTTGAAAGCGGTCCAGAAGGCGATAGACGGTGGAAATGTGGACTCCGAATGCGATAGCGACCTGCCTCATTGGAACCCCGGCCTGCAGTTGCCCCATTGCTATGCAACGATCTTGACGAGAAAGTCTCGGCATTATGTTGGCGCCTCTGGAAGGGATGATTTGAACTTTTTGGGGTTTGGAAATTTATAGCCCCACAATGGGGGCCACATTGAGTTGCAATTCACATTGATGCACGTGGCGTAGGTAGTCCACATGGCAAATGCACTCCTCGTGCCAAAAACGCTGACCCGGCAACATTCACCCACTGTTACAAGGTTACAACCGGCCAAGACACCACGTACTGCTAATGTTGCACGTGCCAACGACATTGCTTACGTCCTGTTCACAATGTGAACAATCGTGCACTGTCTCTATTTTTTCGCGTTTTTTTTTGCCTCTGAGTATACAAACTCCCCATTTTGGCATCATATACTGTACCATGTCAGACCATAGCAGAATTTATAGGAAAAGGAGGAGGGCGAGTGTCCTAGTGGTTCTTGGGGTTACCCGATATGGATGCATTAGCCGCCACAAAGGATATCCCTTTAGAACCGTCAGCCCTGGTCATGCGGATGTCCCTTAAATAAAACTTTATGAAGGGATTTTCCGAACGCCAGAAGGCTGCCTCCAGGAGGTGGCACATGGGAACAGAGTGCTGGAATGCTGCAGAAGCGGCCAGTGCTCTGACCTCATGAGCCCGGGGGGACAAGACGGGGAGATCCTTGGACACCTGGGAATAGGCCGTTCTGACCGTCTTGGAGAGCCACCTAGAGATAGTGCCAGCTGAGATGTCTTTCATGTTCCTGGGGTTGATGGAAATAAGAAGACGTCTCTGCGAAACGCGCCTGGGGTGCGAACGTTCCCAGTAGTGTCTTAGACATCGAGAAGGACACAAGGCCATGTCAGAAGCGTTGTCTCCGCCTAGGGTATCCGCCAGAGGGCGGATGACGAGGTAAGGGGAGGCACTACCGGGTTCCTGGTTCTTAGCTAGGAATTCTGGAAGGAACTTAAGAGAGACGGAGCCGTCCCTGTGGAAGGCAATGTCTCTGGGGTCCCCGCTAAGAGCATGGATCTCGCCTCGCCTTCTGGCCGAAGCCAGGGCGAGGAGAAAGGTGGTCTTCATAGAGAGAAGGTCAAAGGGAAGGGAGGAGATAGGCTCAAAGGGGGGTTTTCTGAGAACGTCAAGTACAGTGAAGAGGTCCCAAAGGGGAACACGCGTAGGGGATTGGGCCTCATGAAGAGCAGCCCCTCTAGAGATCTCTCTGAGAAGGAAGTCATTCTCAAAGGAAGGTCCGCCCAGTTGGCAGATGGTCGTTCAGATGGCCGACCTGTAGCCCCGTATGGAGCTAGCCAAGAGCTTAAGCTGGGACAGAAAATTTCCTATCTGGATATTGGAGGGGCAATTGTGTGGGACAGAATTGTCTTTGCACCATGAGGCCCATTTCCTCCATCTGTAATCGTAAAGGAACTCCGTGCTAGCTCTGCGAGAGGACATGGCTAGGTCTCGGAGTTCCTGAGAGGCCCCGGCGACGGAGAGGATATTGAGGACGGACTGGGACCTGTCCGTTCGGGAGGTGGGTTTAGATGCTCACAACCGGGCTGGCACAGAAGCCAGGCGTGGAGGCAAAGCATCTGGGAATTGGAGTGAGGGCGACCCGAGCGGGGTTGTCTGAGCATGTCCCACTTGGCGTTCATTGTAGTGGCAAGAACCCTTGTAAGAATTCTGGTTGAGGTGACTAATCAATGTAATCTAAATTTCCTCTGTGTGTGTGTGTGTGTGTGTGTGTGTGTGTGTGTGTGTGTGTGTGCTTACAGCCTGGATAGCCTCAGCCCGTCTGGAGGAGGTGACAGGCAAAGTGCAGGCCGCCAGGAACCTCATCATGAAGGGCTGTGAGGAGTGCCCAAAGTCTGAGGACGTCTGGCTGGAAGCTGCTCGCCTCATGGTCAGTGTGTGTCTGTACTCGGAGGAGAAGGGAGGGAAGGGGTCTAGGGCCATTGAGGGCAGTGTGTGTCAGTACTCTGAGGAAAAGGGAGGGAAGGGGTCTAGGGTCATTGAGGGCAGTGTGTGTCGATACTGTGAGGAAAAGGGAGGAAGGGGTTTAGGGCCATTGAGGGCAGTGTGTGTCAGTACTGTGAGGAAAAGGGAGGGAAGGGGTTTAGGGTCATTGAGGGCAGTGTGTGACAATACTGTGAGGAAAAGGGAGGGAGGGGTTTAGGGTCATTGAGGGCAGTGTGTGTCAGTACTGTGAGGAAAAGGGAGGGAAGGGGTTTAGGGTCATTGAGGGCAGTGTGTGTCAGTACCCTGAGGAAAAGGGAGGGAAGGGGGTTTAGGGTCATTGAGGGCAGTGTGTGTCAGTACTGTGAGGGAAGGGGTTTAGGGCCATTGAGGGCAGTGTGTGTCAGTACCCTGAGGAAAAGGGAGGGAAGGGGTTTAGGGTCATTGAGGGCAGTGTGTGTCAGTACTGTGAGGAAAAGGGAGGGAAGGGGGTTTAGGGTCATTGAGGGCAGTGTGTGTCAGTACTGTGAGGAAAAGGGAGGGAAGGGGTTTAGGGTCATTGAGGGCAGTGTGTGTCAGTACCCTGAGGAAAAGGGAGGGAAGGGGTTTAGAGCCATTGAGGGCAGTGTGTGTTCAGTACTGTGAGGAAAAGGGAGGGAAGGGGTTTAGGGCCATTGAGGGCAGTGTGTGTCAGTACTGTGAGGAAAAGGGAGGGAAGGGGTTTAGAGCCATTGAGGGCAGTGTGTGTTCAGTACTGTGAGGAAAAGGGAGGAAGGGGTTTAGGGTCATTGAGGGCAGTGTGTGTCAGTACTGTGAGGAAAAGGGAGGGAAGGGGTTTAGGGTCATTGAGGGCAGTGTGTGTTCAGTACTGTGAGGAAAAGGGAGGGAAGGGGTTTAGGGTCATTGAGAGCAGTGTGTGTTCAGTACTGTGAGGAAAAGGGAGGGAAGGGGTTTAGGGTCATTGAGGGCAGTGTGTGTTCAGTACTGTGAGGAAAAGGGAGGGAAGGGGTTTAGGGTCATTGAGGACAGTGTGTGTCAGTACTGTGAGGAAAAGGGAGGGAAGGGGTTTAGGGTCATTGAGGGCAGTGTGTGTTCAGTACTGTGAGGAAAAGGGAGGGAAGGGGTTTAGGGTCATTGAGGGCAGTGTGTGTTCAGTACTGTGAGGAAAAGGGAGGGAAGGGGTTTAGGGTCATTGAGGGCAGTGTGTGTTCAGTACTGTGAGGAAAAGGGAGGGAAGGGGTTTAGGGTCATTGAGGGCAGTGTGTGTCAGTACTGTGAGGAAAAGGGAGGGAAGGGGTTTAGGGTCATTGAGGGCAGTGTGTGTCAGTACTGTGAGGAAAAGGGAGGGAAGGGGGTTTAGGAAAGAGGAAAGACCTGTCCCTGATCATGTGACTTTGGTGTGGTGGTCAGCCAGGGGACCAGGCCAAGGCCGTGGTGGCTCAGGCCGTGCGACACCTGCCCCAGTCAGTCAGGATCTGGATCAAGGCTGCACACCTGGAGGGGGAGCTGAAGGCTCAGAAGCGAGTGTTCAGGAAAGGTGAGAGCTGATCTGCATTAGGACGTAAGATTTCTACAAGTTTCAGCCTTCCTTTCTGATCATTTGCCATGGAATGGAGTGTCATGGCACTTTGTGGTCATTTTATTTTTTTTTTCTTTTCTTCTTTTTTTTTCTTTTCTAAACACAATTCTTTAACCTTTAAACTACCAAATTATTTTGGTCAAAAAGTTCCCTTGAAAACCAATGCATTAGACAAACTGGGGTACTGTTTTAAATGAAAATTGCTCCCCGGAAAACCTGCAACTGTGCAAGGTTAACTGGCACCAAATGTTGTCTAAGAATTACATAATGGATGTAGTTCAGTGTGCATTTGTCTCTCAGAATATTTGCTGATGTTTGTTGCTGACCATTTATAATCATATACGTATGCTGTAATTTTCTGCTCATTCACACTGATTCACCACATATGTGTCATAGAGGTCATTGTTGTATGATTTTAAAATGATTTTAGTGTCATAGAGGTCATTGATGTATGATTTTAAAATGATTTTAGTCACACTTGGATTGATTAAACTATTGTCTAAGTGATCGTGTTGATTGAGCGGCATTTTGGTCGGTAAAACCTCATGACTAAATATATTGGCTTTAATTGCTGTCACTTATTGTGGGTGTCAGTAACACATGATACAATGTGGAGAAAAAAAAAGAAAGAAAATATTGCAGCTCTTTCTGGAGGCAGCACAAATGGCTGCTGCAGGAAGAGGGAGGGGCTTAGTTGAAATGCCCCATTTAAAACTTGGTTCAGGATTGACACACTGAGGACAAAAGACCCACGCAAGCAGCTAAAGTGAAGTCTAGGAAAGAAAAACTTTTTTGTAGATCGTCTTCGCCAGTTGCGCTCTTTTTGAGAACAGACAAGAGGGAGAGGGAGGACAGCTCCAAAAATGACATGGAGGAGACCATAAGGTCCGTAGTTTAGCTGATAATTTGAACATGGGGGGCTGAAATTTGACTTTATATCAAACTCTCGTAATGACTGCCGTGTCACACCAGTTATGACAAAAAGGGGAACATCCAGTACACAGTTTTCGTGTGTAGCAGAACAGAAGCACTATTTAAAGCACAAAGAGCAGACATGAATGAAAGAAGAAGTAACAGGATATCAGATGTCAACTTGAAGGCATGCCAAGGCAAGCGATGATGGAGCTGATCGTTCAAGAAATGGCAACACAATGTAATTTTGTGGAATTGTCAGCTAAATTCCCCTTTGAGAGCAGGGGAAAATGGTTGCTTTTCCTTCAGAAGCAACAGCAAGCTTAAACAACTGTTTGAGAGAATCCATTACGTCCAAAGTCAGAGAGAAGAGAGAACTGTATTCTCCACCACAGAAAGAACTGTATTCTCCACTACAGAAAAAGAGAAATTGAGCTAGTTTAAATAAGGGTGATCACTCTTGCTGCTTATCTGGGTATGTAGGCAAGGTTAGCTCCCTGCTGACCCAGTCTTGTTTTTGGGGGGGAACCTGATAATGTGGCAGTGTTTCATGCCAAGTGGGAACAAGGCATTTGTTTGGGCAGGTGAGTATGAGGAAAAGGGGTCGGCATGAGTGGCATGGCTGCTGTGCCACTGAGGTGGAACGGAAGATAAAACGACTACCAAAAAAAAAAAAAAAAAGTATGGGAAAAAAATACTTTGTTGTGGAGGGGAGGGTGGGGAAAGGGATGGTGTGGCATTAGATCTGTAAGTCTGCGTTGCTGCTGTCTGTATAGCCAAAGACTGACATTTAATAGATATCAAAAATAGGGATGGTGTGGCATTAGATCTGTAAGTCTGCGTTGCTGCTGTCTGTATAGCCAAAGACTGACAATTAATAGATATCAAAAATAGGGATGGTGTGGCATTAGATCTGTAAGTCTGCGTTGCTGCTGTCTGTATAGCCAAAGATTGACATTTAATAGATATCAAAAATAGGGATGGTGTGGCATTAGATCTGTAAGTCTGTGTTGCTGCCGTCTGTATAGCCAAAGATTGACATTTAATAGATATCAAAAATAGGGATGGTGTGGCATTAGATCTGTAAGTCTACGTTGCTGCTGTCTGTATAGCCAAAGATTGACATTTAATAGATATCAAAAATAGGGATGGTGTGGCATTAGATCTGTAAGTCTGCGTTGCTGCTGTCTGTATAGCCAAAGATTGACATTTAATAGATATCAAAAATAGGGATTTTGTGGCATTAGATCTGTAAGTCTGCGTTGCTGCTGTCTGTATAGCCAAAGATTGACATTTAATAGTCTATCAAAAATAGGGATGGTGTGGCATTAGATCTGTAAGTCTGCGTTGCTGCCGTCTGTATAGCCAAAGACTGACATTTAATAGTCTATCAAAAATAGGGATGGTGTGGCATTAGATCTGTAAGTCTACGTTGCTGCTGTCTGTATAGCCAAAGATTGACATTTAATAGATATCAAAAATAGGGATGGTGTGGCATTAGATCTGTAAGTCTACGTTGCTGCTGTCTGTATAGCCAAAGATTGACATTTAATAGATATCAAAAATAGGGATGGTGTGGCATTAGATCTGTAAGTCTGCGTTGCTGCTGTCTGTATAGCCAAAGATTGACATTTAATAGATGTCAAAAATAGGGATGGTGTGGCATTAGATCTGTAAGTCTGTGTTGCTGCTGTCTGTATAGCCAAAGATTGACATTTAATAGATATCAAAAATAGGGATGGTGTGGCATTAGATCTGTAAGTCTGCGTTGCTGCTGTCTGTATAGCCAAAGATTGACATTTAATAGATATCAAAAATAGGGATGGTGTGGCATTAGATCTGTAAGTCTGTGTTGCTGCTGTCTGTGTAGCCAAAGATTGACATTTAATAGATATCAAAAATAGGGATGGTGTGGCATTAGATCTGTAAGTCTGTGTTGCTGCTGTCTGTATAGCCAAAGATTGACATTTAATAGATATCAAAAATAGGGATGGTGTGGCATTAGATCTGTAAGTCTGCGTTGCTGCTGTCTGTATAGCCAAAGATTGACATTTAATAGATATCAAAAATAGGGATGGTGTGGCATTAGATCTGTAAGTCTGCGTTGCTGCTGTCTGTATAGCCAAAGATTGACATTTAATAGATATCAAAAATAGGGATGGTGTGGCATTAGATCTGTAAGTCTGTGTTGCTGCTGTCTGTATAGCCAAAGATTGACATTTAATAGATATCAAAAATAGGGATGGTGTGGCATTAGATCTGTAAGTCTACATTGCTGCCGTCTGTATAACCAAAGACTGACATTTAATAGATATCAAAAATAGGGATGGTGTGGCATTAGATCTGTAAGTCTACGTTGCTGCCGTCTGTATAGCCAAAGACTGACATTTAATAGTCTATCAAAAATAGGGATGGTGTGGCATTAGATCTGTAAGTCTACGTTGCTGCCGTCTGTATAGCCAAAGACTGACATTTAATAGTCTATCAAAAATAGGGATGGTGTGGCATTAGATCTGTAAGTCTACGTTGCTGCCGTCTGTACAGCCAAAGACTGACATTTAATAGTCTATCAAAAATAGGGATGGTGTGGCATTAGATCTGTAAGTCTACGTTGCTGCCGTCTGTATAGCCAAAGACTGACATTTAATACAATAATAGTCTATCAAAAATAGATATTTCTGTCTGTCTGCCTGTGTCTGTCCTCTGCAGCTACATCTTTGCACAACAGCAGCAAAGATCACTTTTGTTTTGTTTTTTACCTTGGCCGTACTTTGAAAAAAAATCATGATTTGCTCTGGATATATGCTTCAGAATACTTTTACTTTAAAATGCAGACAAACCTCTCTCTCTCTCTCTCTCTCTCTCTCTCTCTCTCTCTCTCTCTCTCTCAGATATTGAATTATTCCCCTCAGCTGGGCGAAGCATGCCTTGGTTCAAGGGTAGGCAAGTCTAGAGGAGAAAAAAAAAACAACAAACAGTGAGTCATGTATTGTGAGTTCATGGGCTGAAGAAAAGAAAATCCACATCAGCATTCATGTAATGTCTATTCAAGGGTAGACAAGTCTTGAAAAAAAAAAAAAGAAATCTTATAAAGTAACAGTCAGTCATATACTGTGAATGTTAGGGTGAGTCTGAAATTTAAAAAAGAGGAAAACAAAAGAAAAAATGGAACCCCCCCCCCCCCTGAGAAATGGGTAGAACTGATTCTGTCAGTTCAGGGGTAAGTAGGTCTGAGAAGAAACAAAGCTACACAGATAAACAGTCAGTGACATACTATCAGATCAGGGGTAGCTACATGTCAATAGAGCAAAAGGACAGATAAACAGGCAACCCTGCACCATCAGTTTAGGACTAGGCATGTCGAACAACTCCCCAGACCCCCACATAGGTAAACTCTGGGTCACCTGCTGTCTGTCTCACAGCCTTGGAGCACATCCCCAACTCTGTGCGACTGTGGAAGGCGGCCGTGGAACTGGAGGACGAGGAGGACGCTCGCATCATGCTGAGTCGTGCTGTGGAGTGCTGCCCCACCAGCGTGGAGGTAATGTGGGCGTAGCGGCTAACACACTCACATGCAAAGCCACAGAGTCTCTGGTCCATTGTTCCAGTCTTGATGTTCAAGAAATTCATTCGTTATTAGAAAAACGGCTGCTGAACAGTGAACACCTTCCAGAGAAGTATGAAATCTTACCATGTCCATGATAGTTGTCATGTTTGTAATATATAAAATTTGACTGAATTCGTGGAAAACCAAATTTTCCCAAAATGACCAGCCACCGTGGCAAAGTGGTTAGCATCATGGACTCCCGGTTTGGAGGTTATGGGTTCAATTCCCAACAGAGTCATGTGGGATTTTACTGCCCTGACTGGCTCCTACCCAGAGTTGAGTTTGCTACGGGCTCAGTTGGGACCACACAGTCAATTTCATCCACTTAATGGATGCATCTCTGAGGGTGTTGCTCAAATTTCCTGACCAACACTACAGGTGTCTGTATCTCTGGGGCCTGGTTGATTCCGGGATATATTGTGAAAGGAAGCGTAGAGTACAGCCCTGTCATGCAGTCTCAGACTGGAATGGAAAGCCGTAGCATCATCTTAATCATCCTCATTTTCATCGATCAGCATAAGAAAAAAGTCTCAAGTTCTGTGGCCCTTCATGCCCTGCTCTCAAGGTGACCTCAGTTTTGATGTCCTCTCCACGTCTGTGGCCTTGGTTTGGTTCCGTCAGGGTCACCGGTATCGGCTAGCCTATTGGGGCCGTCATTGGACGGATGTGGTGGCGCCCTCCGGAGGGAGAGCTTACTCACACGGGTTACGCGACTAAGCAGTTATTGTCATCAGTAGGGGGCTTAGTAGGTGGTGTCCTGCGTATGTTGGATCAGAACAGGCGCCACTGAACACCACCGAAGTGACTCGGCAGCAGTGCAGTGTCTCCTCCGGTGGATTGCCTCTTGATGACTTGACATTGACTGCTCCCTGTGGATTGCCAATGCTGGGGCTGCGGAGGGACCGACAGGGCTGTGGCCGTGGACAGGGTGTCGGAATGAGCGGCATGGGTGCACTGCCACTGAGGTGGCACAGACGAAATGAAGTCGGGACAAGAAAAACAGAAAAAAAAGAAAAAATCCCAAAACGTAGCATGCAATTGTTCAAGCCTTCTCTCAGTGGACCATATTCTTTTAATTACACATACTATACCATGGCTCACTAATGCAATAAGTGACAGCGGTTTGCTATCCCTGCCTCATACACAATAAAGTCTGTACGGACAAGAACCCGGAAGGGGCCTCGTGCCTTGCGCATACCCAGATCATTCCTCTTTTCTGGGCAGCAATATTCCCTGCAAGCCTGGTGCACTCTGAAAAATGCACCCTTGTGCACTCCGAACTTCTGAAAAATGCAAAAATGAGATAAAACAAAGCAGGACAAAGAGCATAAACAGAACTACCGCACCACCAGACAAATGAACAAATGCTTCTTCCACATTTTTTTTTGTCTTTTTAAAATGTACTTGTACTGTTTTACTCCCCAACTTCTGATAGTGTTGTTAACAAGACATGGTAAAGGGTTGAGTGTTTCAGTTTGGTTGGTTGGTTGACATGATCATTTTTATATTTGTGTATGTGTGTGGGTGTGTGTGTGTGTGTGTGTGTGTGCGCGCGCACGCTCTGAATCTGCTCAGCTGTGGCTGGCCCTGGCAAGGCTGGAGAGCTATGAGAACGCCCGCAAGGTGCTGAACAAGGCCCGCGAAAACATTCCCACCGACCGCCAGATCTGGATCACCGCCGCCAAGCTGGAGGAGGCTCAGGGCAACATCGCCATGGTGGAAAAGATCATCGACAGAGGTGCTGACTACTTCTCTGTGTGGGTGTGGGTGTGAGAGACAGAGAGTGTGTGTGTGTGTGTGTGCATTTATGTGTGTGTGTGTGTGGGGGGGGGGGTGATTGTGGGGGGGGGGGGGGGTGTTTGTGAGAGAGAGAGAGAGAGTGTTTGTGTGTGTGTGTTTGTGTGTGTGTGTGTGTGTTTGTGTGTGTAAGAATCTTTAAGCTAAGTATTTCTAAGATGCCTTTATGAGACCTGGAAACAGTCACATGAGTATCATGATATGGTAGTATGTTACGACAAAGTACTCATGTGGACTGCCGTTGTGTTTGACCAGATTTGCCTTTGCGAGCACTCTTCTAGCACAACAGGTCATAGCGAATGTTCATCTCAGTTTGATGCCACACACACACTTGGATCATACGAGTTGCTTTTGAGAAGCAAACCTTTTGCACTGTGGTTCTTAGAAAGATGATGATAATGGAGCCTTTTGCCTTGAACCTGCAAGAATTGATAAGGTTTCTGCACACACATTCATTTATACATACATATATTATGATGTGTGATCACCAAACACGCAACACACTCTCATGCATTCTCCCAGTCTCCGAGTTCTCAGTGTGTGTGTGTGTGTGGGGTGGTGTTTTTTTTTTGCCATTCAAGCGCTGAACTCGCTGCGAGCAAACATGGTGGAAATCAACCGTGAGCTGTGGATCAAGGATGCGGAGGACTGTGAGCGCTCCGGCAGTCTCAGCACCTGTCAGGCCATCATGTGAGTCTGAGCGCCAACGCCTGCCTCCTCTCTTGGCACATCATGACAATAGTGGTCACCACAGCCATAGCAATTTTCCCTCTGAAATAACCAGTTACAAATATTTAACAGTGGTCACCACAACCATAGCAATTTTCCCTCTGAAATAACCAGTTACAAATATTTAACAGTGGTCACCATAACCATAGCAATTTTCCCTCTGAAATAACCAGTTACAAATATTTAACAGAATAGACAATTGCTATTATTTTTCATGACGTGAATGCACCCTCATTAGCTAGGATGCTAGTTCAGATTTTAGAAGAACCAAGTCATCCTCAAATGTGCCCTTAATGTTACTTGCCTCCCTTGACTGAAACATTTTCGGTTGAGGAGGTTTTACATCTTGGAGAAGAGGGAAGAAGTAACTTCTCAAAGTGGGTGGTAAAGATGATACTGACAGTCATTTATGAGGCGCTTGATCTTCAGTTCTTGGCAGTACATGCGATCATACATATTGTTCCAAGACACAAATGAGTTTATCATTCCAAGACATTTAAGGGGTTAATGTTCTTGTCACGAATGTCCTTGTCATTTCCAGACATCCAAGGATTCCTTATATGGATTCAGAAATGTGGAAGATGTATACAGGCTTACAACTATAACATGAATGAAATAAAAATAAACCATGATGATGATTTTAAGAAAAACCGTGTCCAAGGAGAAAGACACGGGCCACACACTTCAGCCATTGTGTACACAAGTGAAAGCAGGATTCCCTCTCGCACAGTTTTGTGTGTGTTGAGGTCTGTGCTTGGTTCTGTCTCTCAGGGTCATTTTTGTCTGTTCTTTTCTATTGAATGAGTTTTCATTTGAGAACAGTTATAGTATAATGTATTTTTTTTTAGTGCTTTGGGGCCCTCTAAAGCATTTCACAATATTTGAATGACACATATTTGCTCCATGACAGTCAGACATGCCCCCTGCCCTCCCAACTCATTTCTCTCCCCCTCTTCTCCACACACAGGTAGTTATAACCTCAAGCGCTTCTCTCTCTCTCACACACACACACATACACACGTGCACACACACCACACACACACATACACACACACACACACACACACACACACACACACACACACACTCACACTCACAAAACACACAGACACAACACAACCACACACCACACCACAAACATACACACGCACACTGTGCACACACACACACACACACACACACATCACACACACACACACACCACTCACATACACACGCACAGTGCACACACACACACACACACACACCACTCGTACACACTCACTCACTTTGTTATTGATGATTGCACTGATGTGTGCATTGTGTTTTTCAGCGAGCGGTCATCAGTGTAGGTGGTGGAAGAGGACAAGGAAACATACCTGGATGGAGGATGCTGAAGCCTGGTGAGTGTGTGTGTGTGTGTGAGTGTGCCTGTGTGTGTGTGTGTGTGTGTGTGCTCAGTGACAAATCATTTTTTTTTTAGACTAGGGGGTAAGATGGACGAAAAAACTCTTTTCAAATTTTCACGCGGTCACAAAAATATTTAGGGGTCACACTTTATAAAGTGCGAAAAAATGTACAAGAAAGCACACACAACCAAACACATACATAAAGAGACAGGAGAAAGAGACAGGAAATAGATTTTTTTTTTTAAAGAAAGAGGTACCAATAATAAAGATAAACTAAAACACCCTAGATTATGCGAAAATTATTTATTCAGTATAAGTATTTTAAACTAAATGCAAGCTTCTACTGTCTCACATGATTCTTAAACCATGGGATGAACTCATTGAATTTTGTTTAGACTGACAGTTCATATCAGTCTAAGAGCTTATCCGATGTCTACATAGCAAGGGTATTATACATTTCATGGAAATGTAAACATTATAGAGTGTTCTGTTTACAAACTAAGAATTGTATGAAAAGGTATGTTTTCATGGAATATCAAGATGTTCCTCAGATAACGGTGATGGCATTTCATATTTGACCCATTCAGAGAAAGTGCACAGGGTGTGCTTTTTCCACTCTGTTACTTAATGGTGGAAAACAAGCTATTTCTCACACACATGTGACTTTCTTATTGGGAGTTTGAAGAAATCAAAAATGTTACATCAACAATCTTATTGTTTCTTCAGTGTTTCTGTAAAGGTAGCAGTTTGATAGTAGGAGCAAGGGGGGTCACTGGTTGTGATGTGGATTGAAGGGCGGGATAGTTCTGCGCTGCCCTGAGGTCCCTTATATTTTCATATGCAGATATTTAACCTTGATATTTCAAAAATGTAAGTGAATGATATTTGAAAACATTAATGAATGCTGTGGTACCTGTGATTTGTGTTCACCGCTACCAATTAGTTGTGATGTAGGTTTTGTGTGTGTTCTTGGGACCATTGGGTGGTGAGTAGTGTTAGTATGATATGTTGAGTTGTCTTTGCTTAGTTTTACATAAACAGTGCATGCAATTCTGCACAAATTGGGAACACATATTTTTAGGTGCCTTTCATTTTGCATATGTGTGTACACAGAGAACTGCTGACAAGCACTTTTCCAGTTGATGTTGCATCTCTGTGTGTGTGTGGCAGTGTGCAGTGCATGGTGCCTACGAGTGTGCCCGTGCGGTGTATGCCTACGCTCTCACTGTATTTTCCAGCAGAAAAAGTTCTGGTGGAGCCGCCCCACTACGAAAAGAACCATGCTCAAGGTAACTAGCTCTGCCCTTTCTATTGTTTTAAGTTACTTTGCTATGGGGGGGGGGGGTATGCACTGAACAGGTCAGGTGTCAGAGCCGTTAGTGGTTACTCTATAGTTTACTGCATCATCAATTGGGAGGTAGCCAGAGCTGAACTCAGGACAATGGTGGACCCGTTTAACCCATATTTGCTGTATTTTGTACAAGTTCTTGACTAATATGTGATGATTAAACAAAATATAAAAGAAAAAAAAAACAGTCAAAAGAAATTGCATTGGAGACCAAAGTTCTTGAGTGTTAGTTCGTGCTTGCGGTGTTGTAAACCATTGTGTTTGTTTGGTGTGCTAATGGTCAAAGAGCGCCTCAACTCTCTAGCTCAGGCACAAACTTGGTTGTCAGGATGACATTGGAACAGCAGTTGGGACCACAGGCTCTGAAAGTCAGCAGGAAAAAAAAAATGTTGAGAGAGCGGAGTTGTGGGAGAGCATGACTGATGAATCAGTTTTGGAAGTAAATTGTACGGAGAGAAACCTTTTTTTTTCTTTTTTTCACAATATAGGTGTTTTGTATGATCAAGTATCCCACTACTGTAAACCCTGTGTGAAGTCTGTCAACCCCCCCCCCCAACCCCCCCTCTCCATTCTCACCCCCCACCCCCGATTCCCTCGCTTTGTCAAAAAGTCGGAAGATGTCTACACACTGAATATCTGTAGGTTGCTTTTATCACAGAGAGTGGGAGATGTTACAAAGACTAAGTTAGTGTTACAGGGGAATTCTCCTGGGAGCTTTGCTTAAAGAGAGCTTTTGATGTTACAAATGCAAGTAGTGTGTTTTTCGGGAATCCTCTGGGAGTCTTTGCCGCATCCCACTTCATCAGAACCCAGACCGGTCAACTACTCGGCCCTGATGGGTTGTGTATTTTGCACTTTCTGCGATTTGGGGCGAGGGGGATCGGTTTATAATATCGGCAACAGACTTTGAGGCCCACCACCCACCGACCAACACGTGAAGTCGTTACGGAGTATTTATGATCTCCACCGCCTTGTTGGGGGGCGATGGGTCATATATGGCTACTGCTTTGCCACGCACCTTAACATAACCAAACTTCTGCTGTGTAGAAAGTGATCGGGTGGGGTATTTGGGTTTCGGACACCTGGCATCGGCAGGGGGGATGCGGCGATTGACGCGGCGTTTGAGGGTCGAGGACACAACACCAGTGAAGATTGAGTGAGGGTATTTGAATTGGTCCCTGGGGGGGGGGATATGGTCTCTGAATACTGGTTGCACTCCCTTTTGACTGAAAATCCCCAACCCCCCCCACGTCCCCGTGCCTTTGTTGTTCACTTTTGATTCCATTCTGGCTGTTGTCCCCCCCACATCGTGTTCATGTGACGTAGCCTCACATCAAAGGAATGTGACGCTCCCATCACATGTAGTTATGATAGAAACTTTCCCGTGTCCACAATTAAAGGAAGGAAAGAATATTAATGTGGCGTGACTAGTTTAGAGGGCGTCCAAAATAATTGTGGAGTATGACTCATTCAAGAAATCGAATGTGGTCATTGGGTTGAAAGTGACCACTGAGTGATAGTGATCCAAGGGCTGGTAAGGTAAGGTGATGGTCATGTGTTTTTGAAACTGAGTATGCACTCACTAGGAGAAGGGGGGAAAGATTCGTCAGTTTTAACCCAGCAGATGGGCTAGAGACTCGACCTGTCAGGACGGTGGTCCTCGTTGCTGACCAGTTATTACAGGTGAGCGGATAGATAGTTGGGACAGCTACAGGGGGAAACTTAAAGAAGAGAGGACGAATTCATATGTCTGAATTGAGAGCAGGTTTACTTACACGACCTAATTTGTGTTTCTGGCCTTCACCCTTTACCCTTCGCCTGCACCCTTAATTTTCACCACGTGAGGTGGTTGAAGATGGCCATAGGTTACGTGGGGAACACACGGTAGTTCAGCCCAAGCCCAGTACCAAACTCCAGGGAGAGGAGTGTAGTCGTCATTTTCGCAAGAGGACAGAAGAAGTCGCGGAAGAGAAGTCGAGACTCGTATCTCCAGGACAAGAGAATTCGTGAGGGGCAGTAGGCGGCAGTTATTGTCTCAGAGAGAGAGACAGGGAATTGAGAAAGAAGGGAGGCTTTTCTTGAGGCAGGCAGGTCCCTCAGTGATTCGGGTGTTATGTATTCTCTGGTCCGGAATTTGGGATAACGGAATGTGAAGGCATAGCTTTTAGAAGCGGGGAACTAGATTTTTTTTCTCTCAGTGTTAAAGAGAGTACAAGTGTGAAGGGACTATTTTATATCTCAGTGTAAAGATGCGATTCAATTGTGATGATGACTATTTTTTTCTCTCAGATGTAAAAGCGAGATACATTGTGTGAAGAATTTGATACGTCTCACGTGTGAGGAGAGATTACATGTGTGCGGATTTATTAGTCTCTCAGTGCGGAGAGAGATACTGTGTAACATCTGTTACAAGTCTGTTGTTGTGATCAGTAATGTGTTTTCCCTGAAGGGAGAGGGGGATGAAAGAAAACACCATTCGGTAGTGCTCCTTTTGGGTGATTGGAAAGATTGCGATGTGGTATGGAGTAACTGCTGTTCATGAATGCGGCGTATGCAAGAGTGACAGTGTGACAGTGTGGACCCCGGACTCCAGCTTCCACCGGCGTAGCTGCCGTTTGTTTCTCCGGAAAAAAAAAAAAAAGAAAAAAAAAAGAAAGATTTCTTTTGTGCCATTGGGGTATAAAAAACAAAGAATTATATTTGTTACCCCTCAAATAAACAGGGGTTTGAGAAGAAAAAAAAGGATTTCTATTTGTGCCCTCAAGGGTTTGAGGAAAGGGAAAAAAAAGAAGAAAGTTTAATTATTTTTTATTGTGTATTATATTTGATTTGTTGTTGTTTTTTCATTTCTATATGTGTTAGGGTGGTTGACCATTTGCTTTTGGTTGCTCTAACTCCGTTGTGGTTTTTTTTTTTGGTAGGAATTTCTTTTTGACCCTTTCCCACCTCAGACCGATAGCCTCAACCTTCTCTTGCTCGAACCTGGCATGCAAGGGGGCAGGGCGTTGAGGGAATCGCTGATCCTTCCCCTAGAGATTAGTAATTTTGTCCCTTTTCCCATGGAATGATAGCCCAACTCTTCCTGTACGTTTTTGCAGGGGGACATGGCGTTGGGGAGTCAATAGTCTTTCCCTTCTGATAAATATCTATTTCTTTCGCTTTCCAATTTGTTTCAGATTGATTTTTCCCTTGCCCCTCGAGTGTGGGATCAATTCTCCTCCGTCACGCTAGTAGTTTAGGTGGTGGAGTTGATTAAAGCTCTGCCAATAAACATCTTATCTTTTGGATCATTTTTTTTCTGGGTGTGGTGCGAGATTTTTTTGAGTTTGGGTTGAATGTGCATTTATTGATTGATTGGGTTAGTATTTTGTATTATTACTGTAGTTGTGTGGTGTATAATTGTGTAGTGATTTATTTTTTCCCGTCTCCAGTATCACAGGGAGACAGTGACCAATAGGGTGCTGTCTGTGGGCTTCTTTTGCTTTTCTTGATTTCTGCTCCACTATTCCGGTCACTGTGTAGCCTTTCATTTACCTTTTCACCCCCTTTTTCAAAATCTCTTAAACCTTCTCATCAATAAGCCTCCTATCTGTTTTCTTTTCAAAATTTTAATTTTTTAGGTGGATTTCCGCTGTTTGTGTTTCTTCCCTCTTTTTACTTGTTTGTGATTCCAATTGTTTTGTAAAATTTTATATTCATTTTTGTATAAGGCGGTACATTTTTTTTGTAAATTCGTTTGGAAATTAAGTATGAAGAAAGACTGACAACTAAGTACATTTTTGAGAACTAAAACTTTAAAAGAAATTATTTTCAGGAAAACTTTAATTGTGTTTATTTTTTTTTCTTAGGGAAAACAGTTTTGTATTAAACTTCATTTTGATTTGTAAATTCCAAATTGATAACAGTGCAAATTATTTTTGGAAGAATACATTCCTTGGATTTTCAATATCTACCCTGGTTTAAGTAAGCTGTTTTTTTGTTTAAACCGGGAAATTGAATTATGTATTTGTATATACTATAATTACGGTTTTGGGACACATAATATCATCATATATCGCCTTATTTTTATCATACTTTGAAGATTGTTTGGTGTTTATATCTGCGATTCATTATGGAATGATTTTTGATTAAATATGTTAAACAAGCGGAACGCTTGGGTTTTGGAAGGGAGAAAAACTTACTAACTATGTGCAACAATGCACAGATAGGGCAGACAGGCTAAGAGAGAGAGAAGAAAATAAGCTACAGAGTGGAAGCTGAAAAAAAAAAAGGCCTGGAAAAAAAAAAAAGGTAAAAAAAAAATAAAAAAAATAAGAAAATAGATTAACAGAGGGAAGCTGAAGCTGGAAGAAAGCCCATAGACTACAGAGGGAAGCTGAAGAAAAATAGACTACAGAGGGGAATTTAAGGTTGAACAGTTAGAATTAGAGGACTGATGCTGAATTAGAGAATGAAAGGCATCGATGAGAACCTCCAACCAGTCGGTTACGCAGCCATTGCTCAACCAAAAGCGGCATATATTCCAAAGTTGCCACCTTTTGAGGAAAAAACGTGCATTGGACATTGATAGTTTTCTTTTCGATTTGAAATCACGCAACGTCTTGTGGGTTGGCCAAAGGAAAAGTGCTACATTGTGATATTGCGTCGTTGTTAAGGGTAGCGCTTTGACACTGTACCACTCACTTGCAGCGAAACATAAAATTTAACTTGGGATTCAGTTGAAAGAAGAACTCCTCAAGAAAATTTCAATGTTCGGCTTGATAGTTTTCACGTACGTTTCGTCTGTGCGCCCTGAAAAAGGAGAATCGTTTCCATCGTTTCTGATCGTCATGAGTCATTGTTTGGTTCGATGGTTACGATTTGTCTAAAACGAACAAAACTTTTCAATCACTGCGAGATCTCCTTCTTAGAGAATACAACTTTTCAGAGCGTGAGCAAAGATCTGGCACTTTCTTAAAGAAAGGCAAATTTGAAAACGTGGAGGAAATGTGTCAGATGGCTGATCAGAATTGTATCGCTCACCCAGAATAAGGGCGTGGCTAGGAAAGGAGATTTTACTCCATCTCTTGAGGTCTCATGCGTCATTGTTACTATCCGAATCAGGACAGGAGGAAGTTACAGGAAAGGAAATCGTGGGTCATTTTTTGAGTCCTCAAGGATTTACCTATCCTAGGAACGGACAGAGGATTCTTTCCGCGGTTCGAAGGACTTTCGTCAATTTACGAGTACTCACCGCCGGAAAGACCGTTACTCCCAGCAAACGTTACGGAGGTCGTGGACAACGACACACGTTAGACTTTGGGGCCAGTTCGTGGACAGAACAGAAGTCAATAATCAGTCGGCTGCCGATCAGACAATGCGAATGTTCTTTGTGATGGCAAGCTTCCATTTGAGAAAAATTGCCATTTCAAACCAAATGATTTCAAAACCCGCTTTAGTCTCAACTGATTGTGAAGTAGGCCTTGTTTTGGCACCAGATCAATCTGTTGATGGACTGGTGTTAGAAAACGAGCCATCAATGGTTTGCAGGCTTCGGTTTTGCGATAAGACATGGGGTGCACTACTGCTGGTGTACGGAAATCTTTCGTGCTTCAAGACCAGTATCTCAACACTGTCCATAAGTTAGGTCGTTTGGAGGCAAGATGAAACGTTTCCGCTGGCGAAAATTTCAGTCGATACACCGTTCTACTCCGGTTTTCTTACCGCCTCGTGTTATTGATACCCCAGTCTGCGACTGATCTTGGGCAATTTGCCAGGTGTCGCTACAGTAACAGGTGGTGCTGGAGGATCGTTTGTTCCTTGTCTTGTGAGTAACTATATCAAACTGTTCATAGAGCAGGGAAAGGCTACAAAAGCCGCTAAAAAGGCTCAAAAATGGATGAACTACCAGATTACCCCAGATGATTTAAAACGAAATGCATGGGAAAAGATGGACGCTGACGACAATACTTTCTGCTGCTAAAACAGACTGTACTGACGATACAATAAGGACAAACAAGTACATACTGGACTCTGACATTCTCTACAGGTGTTGTACCTGGACAGGACAAACAGACAAGTTGGTGGTTCCAAAACCACTTAGAGAAACAGTATGCACACGCTCATGATGCTTTGTTCGCTGGTCCACTGCGGAATCAAAGAACATTAAAAGAGGAGTTCTTGATTCTATTTATTGGCCGGGTGTCACAAAGGAAGGAAGTTACGAAATACTGCCGCTCATGTGACATCTGCCAAAAGACATTCTCAGAAAGGTGGCCGTCCCATGTGCACCTTTGCACTAAATGCCTCTCATTCGTTCCATTTCGGAAGGTTAGCTATTGATCTTGTTGGACCGCTAACACTGTCTTCTTCGGGATAGCGCTATATCTTGACTTTGGTGGAACAGCAACACGGTATCCAGAAGCGATTCACTGAAGAAAATTGATACAGTATCTGTCGCTGAAAGCTTTACTTGGATTTTTTCACAGAGTGGGTCTTTCCAGACGAAATTTCTCTCGGATTGTGGAAACGCAATTCATTTCCGATCTCATGAGAGAAATTTACAGACTGTTGGCAATCTCTTCCATCTCAACCACGCCTATCATCCCCATCGAATGGCCCATGGTTGAACGTTTTCAATGGAAGTGAAGTCCAAGTTAGAGAAGGTTGCAAGGCAAGAGCCCCATGAATGGGATCGTTTCGTAACCGGCTTTGCTTTTTGCATACAGGGAAATGCCGAACGAAACGGCTGGGATTCTCACCATTTGAGCTTTCTTTTCGGACACTCACCAAGGGGTCCTTTGGATCTATGATGACACAATGGTCGGTAAGACGGACATACCAGACAGTAAAAACTGTTTACCAATACGCATTTATGAACTGGCATAAATCGTTTGAAGGATGCATGTGAGCTTGCTCAACAGTCAGCTGATAGAAAAACAGATGTTGTACAAGGTCTTTGCAGGACAGAAAAGCAAAGGCACGTTCTTCAGTGTAGGGGATATTAAAGTTCAGTGCTAACTAACTGATGAAATAACCAAGCTTCGTTTTATGTGGAAGGGTCCTTATCAGCGTGTCGAAAAACTTTCTGCAGTAAATTATAAGATCAAAATGGCAAACACTGAAGGTATTTCATGTGAACATGTTTTGATGAAGTATGTTGAAGTACCAAATGTTGCCATCAACCATGTCGGTTGAGTGGATATATTCCTGTGTCAGAAACTGATGTCACATGACAGACATTATCAGGGATGAATTTGTACCATGTAAGTACAGGGACAGATCAAAGGTTATGAAAAAGCAATGTAGGAATGTTAACAATCTACCAGTGCGATGATGTTGTACCCCTTCCTATTCTGTCTATCAATAGGTGAAACCTAGAGGATGTGGTTCTGTCGAATGATTTGTTTCTTCCAAGTCAAACAAGAACAGCTCAAAGACATTTGAAAGACTTTTCAGGATGTCGTTGACGGATACCAGGTACAGTAACTGGTATTGAACCCCTTAGTTTCAGTTAACTTTGAAAATACCAGTGCGAACCAGACCATACCCCCTCCCATTTGCAAAAAAAGAGGTGGTGAGAGAGAAATCTAGGGAATGCTGGATTTAAAGGTGTAGAACCTTCTACATCTCGTACTAGCTCACCAGTGGTATTGCTGGTGGATAAACCTGATGGATCAGTGGTTTCTGCATCGATTACAGAAAAGGTAAATAAGATCACTGTGGTTTCGATTGCGAGCTCTATCCCAGACATTGGAAGAACTTTCTTTGTCAGCTCTCGGAAGGAAGGTATTTGTGAAAAGTTACTTGACCAAAGGAATTTCAATTTATTGTTGAACCAGTGCCTGGAACCAAATTGTCATGGCAGATTTGTTGTCAAGTTGCTGTGATATTCTGGACAAGTGTAACATGTCTTCAAGGAAAGGACTATTCCTGTTTTTTGTCTTTCTTAAGGATTACGGTATGATCACTTTTGACGGTGCATTGTATGCTTACTGACGATTTTAATCAAGTTGGTATTTATGGCATAATTTGCTTATTGAAGTGACTACATGTTTTGCAAGAAACAACTTACTTGATGTTGTTGTAATACAAATTTATTCTTTGGTAAAAATGGAAATATCAAGTACTATTTATGTCTAATTGCTTGTAAGATGAATCTATATGTATGTGTGAGAGCAAATAAACTCTTTAGAAATGTATACTATTCATGTTTTGATTGTGCAATGAGACAAACCAATTGTTTTCATTTGTCACTGGTCAACAATGGAAAGCAGGTGACTTTTCAATGGACCATAACTATATTCGTGGAAAGAAATATGTTTAAACTATGTATATTTTGGTTACATGTCTATTTGAGAATCAATTACACTTGGAAATATTCTCATTTTCATGAGGTTTTGAAACATGATGTGAGACACAAAGATTCATGGGAAAATGTGCTTCACATCTTAAGTATGAACCACAATTTGTGCTTTGAATTGTTGATTCCTAATTGTTTATCATGTTATTGTGAAATGTATCTTGTGGAATATGGAGATCAATCTGTAATGGGGGTTTGTTTTTTTTTTAAAATAAAGTAATTGAAAGTTTGACGTATCCTATTTATGGTGGATCTTGGTGATTGATTCTATACGTTGAATTATTAATTTTGGTGAATCATGCTGCGGATGGTTACACATTTTGAGATTCATGGCTGAAGATGTGTTTAAGTGAAAGTTGTATATCCTTTTAAAAAATTTTCTGGAGGAAAATTTTTTCATCCCAGGTTGGGGAGGATGTCATGTGACGTTAGCTCCACATCAAGGCATGGGACGCTCCAACACATGTAGTTAGTGATAGATTCATTTCCCCGTGCACAATTAAAAGGAAGAATATTCAAGATGGTGACTAGTGTAGCGGGCGTCCCCAAAAATAATTGTGAGTATGATCATTCAAGAAACGAATGTGGTCATTGAGGTGAAAAGTGACCATGATTGCCTAGTTAACAAGGGCTGGTAAGTAAGGTGCTCGGTCATGTGTTTTGAACAAGAGTATGCACTCAATAGGAGCATGGGGGGAAAAGAGTCGTTTTAACCCAGCAGATGGCCTAGAGACTCGAACCTGTCAGGAAGGTGTCCTCGTTGCTGACCAGTTATTACAGATGTGAAGCGTTAGATAGTTGGGGAAAGCTACTGGGGGAAAACTTAAAAGAAGAGAGAAGATTCATATGTTGAAGTGTGAGAAGCAGGTTTACTTACAATGAACCTTATTCTGTGTTTCAAGCCCTTCACCTTTCCCTTCGCCTTCACCCTTCATCTTTCACCCCGTGAGGTGGTGAAGATGGCTCATGGTGTGGGGAACACAACCGGTTGTTCAGCCCCAGCCAGTTACCAACTCCAGGTGAAGGAGAGGATTGAAGATCGTCATTTCGCAAGAGACAGAAGAAGTCGCGGAAGAGAAGTCGAGACTCGTATCTCCAGGACAAGAGAATTCGAGGGGGCAGTATATTGTCTCAGAGAGTGAGACAGGGAATTGAGGGATAGCAGGAAGTTTTACTTGAGGCAGGCCAGGTTCTCAGTGATTACGGGAGTAGTTATGTATTCTCCTGGATCCGGAATTTTGGGGATAACGGGATGTGAAGGCCATTAGCTTTTAGAAGCGGAATAGATTTATTTTTCTCTCGTGTATAAAGAGAGATACAAGTGTGAAGACTTATTTATCTCCAGTGTAAGAGGAGATACAAGTGTGAAGACTATTTTTTCTCTCAGTGTAAAGCGCAGATACATGTCGTGAAGATGATTTGTCTCTCGGTGTGATGATGAGATATGTGTGCGGATTTATTTGTCTCTCAGTGCGGAGAGAAGATTCAAGGTCTGTAACATCTGTTTAACAAAGTTGTTGTTGTGATTAGTAAAAGCGTTTTCCTTGAGGAGGAGGGGGGTGAAGAAAAACATTCGGTAGTGCTCCTTTTGGGTGATTGGAATGATTGCCTGTGTGAGTATGGAGTAAATGCTGTCATGATATGCGGGTAGCAAGAGTGACAGTGTGTACAGTGTGTTTTTCAGGAAATCTCTGGAAGCCTTTGGCCACAGGAGGGGTAGTGCTATCAGCTCAGTAGGTGTTCCCAGGGTCTTTCGGAAAATTCACCACAGACAGTTTATGGTGTTACAAGGTTTTGTTCTATGTGCAGGGAATCTTAGAAAGAAGCTTTTGCCACTGAGAGTGGTGGTGTTACAAAGGTATGTGATGTGTTACAAAAGGTTATCATTGTGTGTTATAAAGGATGTTTGTGATTGTGTTCATGGCTATGTGGTGTGTTACAAGGTTATGTGGTGTGTTACAAAGGCTATAGTGGTTTTGTGTTACAAAAGGTTATGTTGTGTGTTACAAAGGCTAGTGGTGTTCGTTACAAAGGTTTAGGGATGTTGAACAGCTCCGCCGTTCTCCGGCCGTTCGCGTCTTTTAAAAAAATTCTCCGCGTTCGAAAAAAAATCTCCGCCGAAAAAAAAAAAAAGCTATCGCGATTTTTTTTGCTCCCAATCTCGGCGAGACGCCTCCGGCGAGATTCCCAAATGGGCTGGTTTTTACTCGGTTGACTCGGCCAAACCACTGCACATCCGCTTACAGCCCCCGCCGACTGAACGAGTTCTTTTGTGAGTCATGGCGTCGAACGGAATCGCAAAAAAAGGAAAAAATACTACACGTTGGAAAGGAAAATGGCTCGAGGAAGAGGTGTGTGGAGTAGAGTGGAGATAGCATATGCAATGCACGTAAGGGCAGGCGTTATGTGTTGCTTGCAACAAGAAAATCAGCTGCGGAAGTCCAAGTGGTGGCCTTCATTAGATTGCTGGTGTTAAATTAGTGTTGATTTTTGGACTAAGAATAGCCTTAGTAGTATAAAAAAAATAAGAGTTAATGAGAGGTGAATTTGACTAGATCAATTGAAAGAATTCATTCAGTGGTGTAGGTGTTTCACAGATCGTATGAGGCTCTACACTAAGAATCAACCTCTGAGGAACTGTAAATAAAGAAGTATCGAAAGACAAATGCAGGCATAGAGTGTGATTATTTTACAAGGACACACTAAGTTCCCTCCCCCAAAAGGCCTACTTTCTACTTCTACTAAGCAGGTAAGGCCCAAATTGTTTTTGTATTTATGTGCATTTTGCTGAAAAACTGAAAATATAGTTTAGTTTTAATAGTAATGCCTTGTGTGAATGGTGATTTTAAGTTAACAGAATGTAGATAAATTAGTTCCAATTTTAGATAAGAGGCTAGAAACGTATTTTTGATGGTTTTAAATGTGGATTTTTCGTGTTTATATATTAAAACTGTTCAGCTTCAGGGGGCGCTGCCCCCTCACCCCGCAGGGGCGTGCCCCTTGACCCCACTCCGGGGGCTTGCCCCAGACCCACAGAAAATTCCTCCTCTGCTTTTTTTAAAATCTGTTCTCATCCTGAAAGGTTATGTTGTGTCGTATTAAAGGCTTATTTGTTGGTGTTACAAAGGCTATGTGGTCTGTGTAACAAAGTTTATGTTGTGTTGGTTTCAAAGGCTATGTGCTGGTGTTACAAAAGGGCTATGTGGTTCAAAGACTGTGTGGTGGTGTTACAAAAGGTATGTGGGTGGTGTTACAAAAAATGCTGTCGATGGTGGTGTTACAAAGGTATGTGAGTGTTACAAAAGGCTATGTGGTTGTGTTGCTAAGGCTCGTGGTGTACAAGATGTGTAGTGTGTTTACAAAGGCTGTGTGGTGTGGTACAAAAGGCTATGTGGTGGTGTTACAACGGCTATGTGATGGTGTTACAAAAGGCTCTATGTAGTGTGTTACAAAGACCATGGGGTGTGTTGCAAAGGCTATGTGGTGGTGTTACAATGGCTATGTGGTGTGTTAAATTAGGTGCTGCATGGTGCACTGTATCAAGCAGGGT
Source organism: Conus ventricosus (assembly GCA_018398815.1). Classification (NCBI taxonomy): domain Eukaryota; kingdom Metazoa; phylum Mollusca; class Gastropoda; order Neogastropoda; family Conidae; genus Conus; species Conus ventricosus. The sequence continues at coordinate 41,495,219 of CM031622.1, forward strand.
TCATACGCCCCTGAAGACTTAAAAACCCTTTAAAAAACCCATGGGTACACAAGGCCCTTGAAACCTTGAAAACTGCAGATAATCTATTACCATCCCTTGAAATCCTTAAAAATCGTTTTCGGACCAAAACTGTCGGTAACATTTGAAGGCGAATCGGAGAAACAAACGCGAACAAGACTTCGGGACATCGATTGTTCGCCTCTCGAATCGTTTGTGCGTCGATCTGCATTTTCAAAGCAAAGGGAAGCACAATTTCTATTGTTGGTTATCGTTTGTTTGCGCATGAGCCAGTTTGACTTCCGGACAAAGAGCGCCATGCTCTACTATCATTTCGGTGAATTCCAGCACTGTTGCGTCTGTCTCATGCCTAAAGAATTGCGCAACTTGATCGTTGTGGTTACAGAAGGAAGAATATCGAAGCTGGATCCACTGATTGCAGAGACAACAAACATGCGTTTTTCCGTTTAAAAAAAATGTGTGCCAAAAAGACTGTTGATTTCGGGCAATGGCGAATCGGCGGCTCTATGCAAGTCACGGAAAGAGGAAAAAATTACCTGGGACATTGGAAAAAAGCGAGTAGGCTGGTAGTAGTTAGTCTTACGGACTTTGTTCGGCAATCATCAATTCATCAACATCAAGTCAGACCCTTTCCTCAGTAGAATCGTCAGCCAATCCACGATAACAGCAAGTGGGGACAGATGTGTTGGAAAGCTGAAGTGTTGTGGACGATTCATGCCCATCAACAATCATCACAGTTTTCCGATCTTGTTAAGAAAACATGTGAAACTGTGTTGCCAGCAATGTTTCCATATTACTCAATTGCGACGAACTATCGGTGTGGGGAAACCAAAAATAGATATCTTTGCAACATTTGCATTGCCTCCTTTTTCTGTCAGGAAACTGAAAAAAAAGAGGTGAAATCACAGACTGAATCTCTCAAATCAATCGTCACGTAGTCTCCCAATGTAGACACTAAGTGAGTCGTGTGTGCGCATTTGTAAAAAAAAAAAAATCAAAAAAAAAAAAAAATCCTACTTTCTTGATTTAAAAAAGACAGCATTCATACCCCCCCCCCCCCCCCCCCTTACAATCTTACCTACCCCGCTAGCCCCACCTCACACACACACAGACACACACGCACACACCACGCACACAGAAACACAGAGACGCACTCCACACAGAGTCGCAACACACACACATCAGACACACCACACACAGACACAGAGAGAGAGAGATGAGAAGACTAAAGAGAGAGAGACACGCACACCACAAACACACAACAAACGCACACACACACAAGACACACCCAGCAGACACACACACGACATACACTCACAAGACTACACACACACACACAAAACAAAACCAAACCAAAAAAATAAAAACAGTTGAGTGTGGTGCTGCAGGAAGGCTACCACGTTCACCTTTTCCAGAGGGGTTACCCCGCTCCCTATCCTGCCCCAGTACAAGCATTAGGATAGTCCAGGCCACCAACCATTCACAACACTTCCACACGGACACAACACATACAGGGGCTGTATTTTAAAAGTAAAGTTTGCTGAGCTCCCTCCCTGAAATGTGCCAGAGAGGGGGCCTAGGCTGCAGGCTGCGGAGAGATTAATGAATATGTCATGTTTTGATGAATCATTGAATAAGGGTCTTGAACAGAGCAGTGGACATCCCATGTCCAGATACCTGGTCCGGAAAAGCAGATTGAGAGTTTTCTTTTTCTGATTTCTCAATTTCTGTATAAAGACTTCATTTTTTATTTTTTGTATATGATAGGGAGCATGGACAAAGATACAGAAGTGTTAATCACCTTATCATCATGGCTGGATTACATGTGTAAGGTAATTATTCACTTCTTTTTTTTCAATTGTAGGCTAAAACTTTGGCCCTTAAAAATTAAAATATCCCCTTTAGAAACCCTTGAAAAACCCTGAATTTTTTTCCTGTGAGGAAGTGGGAAACCCTGTCAAGGCTCTGTGGCGGTGTTACATAAAGGCTTGTGTGATGTGTTATGTGAAGGCTATGTGATGTGTTATGTAAAGGCTACGTTGATGTGATTATGTAAAGGCTATGTGATGTGATATGTAAAGGCTCCTGTGTGATGTTGTAATGGCTAAGTGATGTGTTTTGTAAAGGGGGCAACGTGAAATGTTATGTAAAGCTATGTGATGTGTTGTGTAAAGGCTATGTGATATGTTCCGGGTTCGCGCTTAGGATTTTTGAAAAAAAACGGGTACCGTGGAGTTGCCATTTCAGAGAATATCTTGACCAACCCCCACAGAAATCGGTCCCCAGAAAATCAAAACCGGTACGCTCTGTGAAAAGAACGAAAACTATTGAGGAGGGGGGGGGGGGGGGGGGGGTGGGGGGGGGGGATTGTTTGGAACAAAACTAAATCTAAATTAAACAAAGACCTATATGAGCGCTAAGCGTAGGAACAAGAAAGAAGAATAGCATTGAATTTACGTCACCGAATGACGGTATACTGCAGAACAACAAATGACAGTGGACACAGGCGCTAGAAAAAAAAACATACACACAATAAATAAATCCTACCTATTTCCTGCGTGGCTTCATGCCCAAGTACGCGACAGTGGCAGCAGCACGGCAGTCCAATGTCTTGAGAGATTTGCCATGGATGTTGAGGTCTCATAGTCTTGTTACTCGTTCCTCATTTCAGTCGGCTCCTGCCCTCTGTCTTGACCATGTTCTGTACACTGTATCCTCTCTCAGCCTGTCACGCTGGATACAGGACCAGCCTAGCGCAATTTTTGCCAGCATCGGCAAAGTATGGATACTGTATAGGCCTGTGTTTCAGGATGGCGATTCTAAGGACATGGAGAAGCTATCATCACCACCGTATCACCAAGGGCCCGCTTAATTGGCTGAATCCAGCTGTGCGCGCGGGGCCATTGATAACAGCAGCAAATTGGCGAAGTCAGCACCTCTATCATCAGCTGCATAAACATCCAGTGGGCGGGGTGGTTGGGAGTGGAGGAGGGTAGCGCTGTCTGTCAAAAACATTGGCCAGGGTGAACAGTGCTTAGATGGACTTCAAGGGAAGCACCCGGTCAGTGATGGACTGGTATAGCTGTTCAGAAAAATCCCGTGCCTGCCGAAAAGCAGCAGCCCTGTCACGATGTGTGAGGCTTGATTGGTCTGAAACACACCCTCATTCTGATTGACAGTCATGATGAACTCCTGTTTGTTCTGGACTGGTGAACGTCAACAAATGCTGGAGGGCATGAGATGATACTCTCTAAGCTGGCCGGATGTCAGACAGGTTCACACATTCTTTCTGGAAAGTCAGGTTCATCCTTCCATGACGGAATCACGTCGACAGCATGTTAGGGTCATTGCCAGGAAATGCATACATGTGGCACGTTTTGCTCGATCCTTAAGCTGCTGTGTTCTTCGTGTTCCTTTTCTTCAAGTTCTATACACAGGGCTGGGTAGACGTGTTTGGACTGCATCCTCATCCTTGCCCAGGCTCAAGCCACACGCAACTATGATGGGATGTTTCCAAGTCACCTGTACTCAGTTGTCCCCAGTACGTCACACGTATCTTTCAAGCGGAGTGTGTGCGGCTCACCTGATGCTTGTAGAGCATGAAATCTGTTGCAGTGCCAGTCTGTACGTCTGCAACTGACTGAAACTTTTCTCTTTTCTGTTGCGTCTTTGGTAGCCAGGGCAACATGTGTGTGCTGCACGCCAGTGGATATGAATTAGGGCCGGTTGGATGCGGCCTGCTTCAGTCTAACACCCACACCTGTTGTGTTTCCCTGTCATGACGGAAGCTCCGTTCTGACCCAAGACCAGCCAGCTGCCTGTCAGTAATCCCCCACTCCTCCAGCATGCTCACACAGCTTCTCAAACACACACCCTTCGCAGTCCGTTACTGTGGTTGTAGTTTCCAGAAACAAAGAAATCAACAATACCAGTTCAGTCACTGTTGCGTGCATATACAATAAGTTCTTGTCAAGAGTGCAGTTTAATGTTTCATCAATGACGATGCCACAAACTCACTGCCTTGGAAGTTTTTCTTTTTCATTTCATTCTTTGGTCACTTGCTCCAGACATTCTTCCATCTGGTGTCACTGAAACTATGATGCCTGTATGTAGAGGCATTTTTCAAAGGAAGGAACTCCGTTGATTTCCTGGAGCTCTAGCAGAAGACCATATGTATTGGTAGAGATGTTTCCCCTTCGCCAATGCCAAACACTGTCCTAAGCTGAACTTGTAAACTGTCAATTTCTGAAGCAACATGCTGCCTCAGAAAAAGGCAACACAAGACGTCTGTTTCGAATGTTTGTAGCCACTGAGCATTGTGTGACACAGACTTGGCATGTTCTGTCAAGGCAGAATACTGAAAGGTTTCTTGATCCTCTCTGTAAATCCATTTTTCTGTTTTTCTTGATGCACTCTGAGCAGACATTGGTCTCTTTTTCGTCTGTTTGCAGCCAGCAAAATCTTTGTTTCAATGATTCCGAAAGTGTCACGGCTCCCAAGTTTCTGCTCCGTGCCGCACTTTTTTCAGCGTTGATGAAGCACTACTTACCACTGTATCAGCAAGTACTGGTACAAGGCTGAGTCAGAAAGCAGCCAAACTAGCACTTTGTGCTACAGCTTTCCACACGCATCTTATTCTCCCGATTGTTTGGGGGCTGATGGTTTTCAAAGGAAAGAAAAAAGTGCTTCTGGATCTTTGTTCGCCATTTTTTTTCGACTCCTCTCTCTCAAGCAACACGCAAATTCATAGTCATGGACCCTCTCTAGGCCCCGATTTGTCATTCTGAAATGAAGCCACTGTAGTGCTGAGAAGAGCCGCAACGCTCTATTCTTTGACAGCTAAGCTTGTACTGTTCTGCACGCTAAAGAAGGTTGGAGCCAAAAGAGGTGTCGGGCGATTGCAAGTGTTCGTCGGAAGGGCATGCGAATGGGGGGTGGTTGCGTGGGTACTGGCGCATGACTTATTAGTGCCTTTTCCGAAATTTGTCACGTCACAGACTTCTTTTTTTTCAGACGGAAAAATATAATCGGTCACTGGGCAAAACAGAATCGGTCCGTGGTACCGGCAGGCTTCGAAAATGTTCGGTATTCCTGTTTACAACCGGTATAAAATACGGCAATTACCGGTTATCGCGAACCCTGATGTTGTGTAAAGGTTACGTGATGTGTTATGTTAAGCTATGTGTGTGTAAAAAAGGCTGCCATGATGTGTTATGTAAAGGGCTATGTGATGTGTTATGTAAGGCTATTTGGTTGTGTTATGTAAGGCTATGTGATGTGTTATGTAAAGGCGTTTGTAAGGCTATGTGATGTGTTATGTAAGCTAGTGATGTGTTATGTAAGGCTACGTGATTGTGTGTTATGTAAGGCTATGTGATGTGTTATGTAAAGGCTGTGTTGATATGTATGTAAAGGCTATGTGATGTGCTTATGTAAGGGCTATGTGATGAGTTATGTAAGGCTCGTGATGTGTTATGTAATGTATGTGATGTGTTGTGTAAAAGGCTATGTGATGTTGTTATGTAAAAGGTATGTGATGTGTTATGTAAAGGCTATGTGATGTGTTCAAAGGCTATGTGATGTGCTATGTAAGGCTTTGTGATGTGTTATGTATGGCTATGTGATGTGTTATGTAAAGGCTTATGTATGTGTTATGTAAGGCTATGTGATATGTTAGGTAAAGGCTAGGTGATGTGTTATGTAAAGGCTATGTGATGTGTTAGGTAAGGCTATGTGTGTGTTATGTTAAAGGCTATGTGATGTGTTAGTAAAGGATATGTTAGCGTGTTACATGAAGGCTAATTGGTGTGTTCAGAGAATCTCTGGGAAGCTCTTGCTGCAGAGAGCGGGTGGCTCCGCTGTCCCAAAGCGGAAGAGATGCTGTGGCTGATGGGGGCCAAATCCAAATGGCTGGCTGTGAGTGCTCTCTTCCCTTTTTGGCTTGGGGACAGAGGAAAAGGGGGGGAGGGAGGAGGGCAGGGATGGGCGTCTTCTTATGCTGGTCTAGTGTATTGACATGATTTTGAATGGGTTAAGTGATTGTGTCGGAAAGACGAAAGTCCAGTGTTCACTGTACTGAGGGAGGGATGTCAGGGGTAAGAGGTTGGAGCAGGCTGGGGACAGAGGAGTTGTGATAAGGTTTGGTAGTTCACAATACTCATCTACAAAATGCGACTTACATCACACACCATGTCTTCACAAGGATTGGATCTCCAGTTGAAAGAACAAATAATAACAATTGAGGACCCCTCTGGAAGCAGGAAAAAAAACACAAAAAAAATCTGTAAAGCTAGAGACCATATAATATGAAGTAACTCAGGGCATACTTAAATATCTGTTTCCCCATAGGACTCCAAACCAACTGTGCCGAGGTCGATGGGGGACGTGCGTCTGCTAGTAGTATCCTGGCCCTGGCCCTTTCAAAGCCAACCCCAACAGCGAGAGTGATCGGTTGGCTGCCGTCAAGCAGGGAAGTGAGAACACGAGTCTGTGCGAGCCCGCTCGGACTGCTGCACAAGGAACGTTACTCTGCTACGGTATGCCAGGGTAGGTGGTTAGGTAACTGTATTGTGAAGATTCATTTGGTGTTGTGTGTGTGTGTGTGTGTGTAGAGTTTTTGCCTTGGTCAAGGATAATTGTGTTTCAACCTGCGCCTGTTGTTTGTAGTGTCTGTACAATATTAAGATGGATTAGAAGTAACCACTGAACAATTGTGGCTTTGCTCCACGCTGCTGGTTCGATACTCACCACACACACTTTCACAACATTTTAAACTCACACACTACAACACAACCTTCCACCTTTACCACAATATATAGGTATATCTGAGGTATCTCATAATATATAGGTATATATGGGTATCATATATGGGTCACTCAATCGGGTCTCTGGGTATATACTATATAATATATATGTTTCTACACATTGTCCATGATATTACACACACACAAACACACTTAACACACCACAAACAAGCACTCACACAACACACAAGCACTTTACACACACACACACACACATACTCACACACAAACTCACTCTCACACACCACACACACACACACGTACACACTCGTATAACATGCACACACCTCACACACTCACACTTAAACACACTCCTACAAACACACACAATTTAAAACACAAATTCCACTCTCTCTCATACCTACTCAATCACACACACAACACACACACACTCACACACACACCACACACCAAACACACACACACACAACACACACGCACTCACTCACTCTCTATGAGAGGAAGAGGGAACCTCATTTGCTTGAAGTCTGTGGAGCCTTTTTTTTTTTTAACTTCTTTCTTTTTTTTTTTCTTCAAGGTGTTCATGAAGTCTGTGGAGTATATGTCATTTTCTTTCTTTTTATTTGTATTTTCATGTATTTATTTATTCATTTTTAAATTGAAGGTGTTCATGAAGTCGGTGAAGCTGGAGTGGTGCCTGGGAGAGGTGTCCAGCGCGCTGCGTCTGCTGGAGGAGGCGGTGAACACTACCCGACTTCCCCAAGGTACTGCCTGCACCTGCGCCCTTCTGGGTCCCTGGGTCCATTGGTCTGTCCGTCAGTCTGTCCTGGTTGTGTGTAGTTGTGTGTCTGTGATTGGTCCGTTTGGTTGAGGGGGCTGTCAAACGTTAAGTTACCAAACATCCCCAAGGTTTGCATGTAGCCTGATCCTTCTAAGTCCCTCTGTCCATTGGATGGGCATTTGGTTGACTTTCCCTATAAATTGTTGTGTATATCTGTGTATGTGTTTGTCTCTCTCTCTCACTCTCTGTCTGTCTCTGTCTCTCTCTCGGTCTCTCTCTCTCTCTGTTTTATTTCAATATGTGTAAAAAAACAACAAAAGAACACCAGCACCTTATATGAAAGTGAGCGGAAAGTGAGGTTGGTTCTCTGCTTTTCTTTGCTGCCATTAACTGATTGTTAAGAATCAGTTCCTCAGCACTGTTATTGGTACCCTTCTTCTTTTTAAAAAAAATTATGTTTCAGCATCCACAAAGGAAAACATGCTGCTAATAACTTGTGCAAGATGGTGAAAGAAAAGATGGTGGTTGGTGATTGTGATGATGATGATGTTGCAGTTGTGGATGATGTGCGGTCAGATTCAGGAACAGCAAGGAGATAACGAAGCTGCCCGACTGCTTACAATAAAGGAGTGAGTTACTGCCCTTGTTTTTTTTGTTGTATATTTTGGGTGTCTGTGCACGCCTGTGTGTGTGTGTGAAAGAATGGTAAACTCTGCATTTTTTATTTATTTGTTTTGTCATATTCATAGAAGAGATTTAAAAGTTAATTGACCTTTTGATCTCAAAGTGCTGCTGAGAGAATTGCAGTGTAAATGCTTTAGGCACTGATCAACAAATTGAGCATTTCAAGTTAAAAGACTCGGATAACCAGTGAAGATGTTTTGGAGGCTCTGCAAAAAGGATTTGCCACAACGGATTGAGCATTGTGACCAGTCTGACATGTAGAGCACCTGCCGATGAGAGGAGAAAGAAAAAGATGGCATCCACAGGTGCCCTTGGAACCCACTGATTTTCTGTCCTCAACTGCCAAACCAACCTGCCGAGAGCAATTCTGAACCATCTTTGAAAGCCTGCGCTGCAGGCACACACAGGGCATTCCAATGCAGACGTTAAGGAGAGAACTGCTCCCTGGCAGATGCCATTGTGTGACCGTTGGACGTGACCCAACAGAACCCCCATGGAAGCGCCCTCAGGGCATGCCAGCCTGTATTTCATGACTGCAGAAGCCACCGGCCAAAGATGCTACCACCAAGCATAGTGCTGTGCACATCCTGCAGCCCCCACTCTTGCTGATAGGTGAACACAGTCATGCCGCCACCAAGCATAGTGCTGTGCACATCCTGCAGCCCCCACTCTTGCTGTTAGGGTGAACACAGTGATGCCGCCACCAAGCATAGTGCTGTGCACATCCTGCAGCCCCCACTCTTGCTGATAGGTGAACACAGTGATGCCGCCACCAAGCATAGTGCTGTGCACATCCTGCAGCCCCCACTCTTGCTAATAGGTGAACACAGTGATGCCGCCACCAAGCATAGTGCTGTGCACATCCTGCAGCCCCCACTCTTGCTAATAGGTGAACACAGTGATGCCGCCACCAAGCATAGTGCTGTGCACATCCTGCAGCCCCCACTCTTGCTGTTTTGCTGATGGGTGAAAACAGCGCAACTCCAGGCACAGCCTGGCTTTCTTTTGCGGCTAACGCAGCCATATCCATTCCTCTGCTAACCCCAAGAACCATTAGGGCACTAAGCCCTCCTCCGATTCCTTTGAATTCTGCTGTGGTCTGACATGGTAAAGTATATGACGCCAAAATGGGGAGTTTGTATTATACTCCCTGTTTGGCTAGTATACTTACCATGTCAGACTCTAATGCCCGCCCTACCTTCCCGCTAGCGCTATGGTTCTCGGGGTTAGCTTGCACATAGGCCTCGTTGAATGAGGAACAGGAAGTTTACACCGGCTTCTTCCCTGGCGGAAGTAGTGTGGGCGTCACGTGATGGTCTTATTACTGCATTAGCCACAAAAAAACATCGGCCTGGCAGAGCTGACTAACTGCCGTGGAATGCTACGGTCTGACATGGTAAGTATACCAGCCAAACAGGGAGTATAATACAAACTCCCATTTCTGAAAAACAGTAATTAATCTTTGATTAGAAGTACTTTTGATGACAAACTTTGTGTGACAGACAAACCACTAAAACAAGCCACTAGGAACTGTTGGTTTGTGCATGAAAAACATTGACAATAAATTTCAGTTTTTCTGGTCATGTGACATGTATGAAAAGTTGTTATATTGTTTATTCTTCTCCATCAGAGTTTTGTGTTGTCAGCAGTGCCTGGCGGCATGCTCTGTTGGTTTGTCTGTCAGCAAGAGGACCAAAAAACTGCTATAGAACTGATTTTGAGCAGAACGCGATGGACAGATAGAATGTGGTCCAAGGATAAACCCTTTAAAATTTTGGTACAGGTCTGGGTCGGAGGGCAGATCCAGCATTTTTTTTGCTCTGTTTCTTAACATTGCAAGAGGGGGAATTTTTTGTAAAGTTTCATAAATTTCTCAGGAATTTGAGCATGGATCTCAATTGGAAAAAAATGAAAATCTGTATTTTATGTACTGATATTTTTTAACTTAAAACATCAGGTACTGATTCGCAGTCAGAGAACAGAATAACATTCATAAAATTGGACAGGAGATGAGAGAAGGGGGAGGGGCAAAATTTACGAATCCCTGCTCTGTAACAAACTAAGTTAGAAACCTGCAGATGCCCCAAAAGCATAGCTGAGACAGTGAGGACTCGGTTAGATACAGTTTCAGTGTATCTGCGATAGTTTTGGAGATGTATGAAAAAATAGACATTAGCTTTGAATGGGCTTTGAGTGAACTTTAAAGAACTTTTGACATCTGGAGTTTTGTGCTCTCGTTATTGCCCTTCTAGTTTATCAGGTAATAGAAGAGAAAAAAACGACATTATTTCCTGATATCTCAACATTGGATATAAGATATAAACAATAATTATTTTTAGCACAGTATTCGGTTTGTGCTCATACATAAGAGTTGAACTTTAAAACATTTTTTAGAACATTTTATGATAATATTGAGGAATGAATTTTCTGGGTAAAGATTTATATTCTGGGGGCAAACAAACAACAATCTATTGAGATCTTTAATTTATTGGCAATGGCCAATAGATTAAAGATATCAAAGATTCTTGTAAGGTAAGATAAAAATACTAAGGTACACACAATTGATTAACATTAGGCTTTCCATATTGTGAAATGCCATCCAAAAGCATTATGTTTGTTTTTACTCAAGAAATTAGCTCAGCAGTCTTTATTGATTTCACTACACATGAATAATTATTTCTGCAGATATTCAGATGAAACTGAATATTCTGGATAGGATGAAAGAGAGTTCGTTCCAGTACTGACTATCTTGTAATCATGATTTGCAGGCATTTGAGAAACAAAGAGTGCCACTGATCTGTGTGGGCAGCAGTGAGCGACAACTTTCAAAGATATTGCCCTGTTTGTTCATCGATGTGTTTATGTGTGTGCATGTTTTGCTTGTGTCTTTTCTCTGTGTGTGTGTGTGTGTGTGTGTGTGAGTGAGTGCATTTATATTCTACATAGATTTAGGTGCTGTCAGTTTTTCATCAAATTCACACAAGCAGACTATTGGCAGAAGTAAAAGAAAAAAAAAGAGAAAAGCCAGCTCATTGCATGACACTGGATGACCCCCTCCCCCCTCCCACCCCCCCCCCCCCCCCCCCCCCCCCCCCTGTTCCAGCTGAAGAAGTGCCCCACGTCATGGCCGCTGTGGCTGTTGATGTCGGGGCTGGAAGAAAGGACAGGCCAGCTGACCCGTGCACGCTCCATCCTGGAAAAGGCACGGCTGAAAAAACCCCAAGACACCGCAGCTGTGGTAAGTCGGTCTGACCCGCCGCCATGGTGACCTGGGTGACGGAAGGGTTGGATGCTTCATCGGTCAAGCGGAGAAGTTTTGAACTGACAGATGACAGGGTCAGACTCTTAAATGAGAGTGGGAATGTCTCCCATTCCTGCCCTTTATCAGACGCTGAGCGATGGGAGGTGGGTGGTCATCTTTAAAACAAGACCGGGTGTTGTCTGTGTTCATTTTCCACATGTTAGCATCATTCTTTCTGCCTTTTTTTTTGTCCATTCCCCTGTAATGTTTCCCACAAAGTTTCTGTTTGTAATTCTTGTGGGTTTTTTCTGCAGGGCTCTTCTCCGTGAGCCAGGCAGTGTGATGACTGCACCATGAAGAACACACAGCTGCCTGTTGTGTAGTGTTGCAGGACCTCAGGGGGTTTTGTTCTCTGCTTTCCTTAGTTCTGGATTGACTATTGACTGGCTGTAATTTTCACCAAGGATGTTACGTTTTTGCCCGAATCCGTTGGTTGGTGTGTTTGTGTGTCGACAAGATCACTTCAAAACTGCTGAACCCAGTTGGATGAAATTTGGTGGAAAGATGGTACGTTGCTGAGGGATGACCCCATTAAATCTTGGTGTGGATCTGTGGTTGGAATCCTGCTGCGATAGTGGATCCAGAGCTCATTTGTCTTGATTGCTGAAAAAGTGATGAGCGGATTTCAACTAAACGTGGCAGAAAGATGAGTGTGGCCAATCCTGCCCCGATAATGGATCAAGAGTCCATTTGTCTGATTGCTGAAAAAGTGATGAGCGGATTTCAACCAAACGTGGCAGAAAGATGAGTGTGGCCCAAGGACAAACCCATTGAATTTGATGTGGATTTGGAACAACGGGCGCATCTATGATCCATTCAACCGTGGTGGAGGTCTGAACTCTCCCAAATGCTTTGCTGATTTAGCTCCCTTTGTTTGAATCTTTAATATCAAGAGATGAGAAATCATCCCAAATGCCTTGCTAATTTAGCACCCTTTTTTGGAATCTTTAATATCAAGAGATGAGAAATCATCCCAAATGCCTTGCTAATTTAGCACCCTTTTTTTGGAATCTTTAATATCAAGAGATGAGAAATCATCCTAAATGCCTTGCTAATTTAGCTCCCTTTTTTTAATCTTTAATATCAATAGATGAGAAATCAAGCTGAATGGCTGCCACCTCCAGTACGACGACTTGGAACAACATTTTTTTTTTAGTGGTGTAGTCAGTGTTTTCTGTTGTTGCATGGTTTCTGAGTGTTTCTTTTTCCGCCTGACCGATTCTTTTGTTTGTGTGAATTCGTCCAGTGTTTTTGTTTCTTGATTGATGTATGTGTATGCATTTTAGTATTGCCTAGTTGAAGTGTTACCAAGGCCTGACATGCTAAGTGTGCAGTGTGTTGGTCACAGGTTGGAGGCAGTACGTGTGGAGAACAGGGCAGGGCTGAAGAACATTGGACTGACCCTCATGGCCAAAGGTAGGAGATTCTGAACTGAGGTTTGACAAACATTACACTGTAAAGGTTTTCCTTTGGTTGGTTGGTTTTGTTTTTGTCATTCAGCTGCCTTGTCTTCTATGTGCTCTCGGTGTCATTTACTCCAAAAGTGCTCTTTCTGGCTGCCCTACACGTAGCTGACTTGGACGTTCTGCTCTCTGTGTCTCAGACTTTTGTGTCCACTGTCCATCTCTGCTTTGACTTAGTTTAGTTGAAGTTGGGGGTACCTCTTCTTCTTCCCCCCCCCCCCCCCCCACTTCCCCGCCAGACACCCACCCCCACCCCCACCCCACCCCCATCGTCACTCACCATCTGTGCCAATTCAAGTGAGGCAGGCTAGGGTTCAGATCTTTTCCCTCCGTGTCTGGGGACCAGTGGCACCTTGTCTCATCTGGGGGGCAACAAACCACATAAACATCCTCAGAGTTGAAGGTAGTCTTTCTTGCTCTGAACAGATGGCGATGGCAGGACTGTTGCCGTGTGCACAAAGCCATTGTGGTGGAATGTTTGAAGAACCAAGGCAGGACTGGCTCTAGGGTCTTGACAGGGTTCGTACGCCCCTTGAAGACCCTTGAAAACCCTTTAAAATACAACTGGGTCAAAAAGGCCCTTGAAAACCCTTGAATGCTGCAGATATCCCTACCATCCCTTGAAATCCCTTAAAAATCGTTTTCGGACCAAAACTGACCGTAACATTTGAAGTCGAATCGGAGAACAAACGCGAACAAGACTTCGGACATCGATTTTCGCCTCTCGAATCGTTCTGTGTGTCGTCTGCTTTTCAAGCAAAGGGAAGCAATTCAATAGTTGGTTATTGTTTGCGCATGCGCAGTTCGACTTCCGACAAAGTGCGCCATGCTCCCTAATCTTCGGTGAATGCCAACACTGTTGCGTCTGTCATCATGCCTAAGGGAAATTGCGCATTTGATCCGTTGTGGTTACAGAAGGAAGAATATCGAAGCTGGATCACTGAATGCAGAGACAACAAACATGCGTTTTTCCGTAAAGTGTGCAAAAAGACCGTTGATGTTCGGGCAGTGGGCGAATCGCGGTTGCAAGTCACGGAAAGAGGAAAATATGTGGAATTGGAAAAAGCGAGTAGGCTGGTAGTTAGTCTTACGGACTTTGTTCGGCAATCATCAAATTCATCAACATCAGGTCAGACCCTTTCCTCAGTAAGAAACGTCAGCCAATCCACAGTAACAGCAAGTGGGACAGACGTGTTAAAAGTTAAAAGCTGAAGTGTTGTGGACGATTCATGCCATCAACAATCATCACAGTTTCCGATCTGCTGAAGACGACACGAAACTGTTTGCAGCAATGTTAACATATTACTCGATTGCGACGAACTATCGGCGTGGGGAAACTAAAATTAGATATTTTGCAACTTTTGGGATTGCTCCTTTTTTCTGTTAGAACTGAAAAAAAGAGTGAAATCATATACTGAATCTTCAAATCAATCGTCACGTCGTCTCCATAGACACTAAGTGACTCGTGTGTGCACATTTGTAATTTAAAAAAAAAAAAAATCCTACTTTCTTGTTTAAAAGACAGCATTCATACCCCCCTACCCCCTCCCCCCCCAACTTACCTACCAGCTAGCCTACACACACACACACACACACACACACACACACACACACACGAGACACACACAGACACATAGAGAGAGAGAGAGAGAGAGACACACACGCACACACACAGAGAAAGACGCACACACACACACACACACACACACAGAGAGAAAGAGAGACACACACACACACACACACAGAAAGAGACACAGAGAGAGAGAGAGAGAGACATAACACACACACACACACACACACACACACACACACCAAACTAAAAAACAGTTCAAAAGGCCACTTTTGCTCCTGCATGTAATCAAGTATTTAGTATTTGTGTGTTACACTACATATGGTTGATTATAGGTCTTGTTTGCCCATGTACTCTCCACTGTGTTTTACAGCTTGTTTGTCCAACATCCAAAACTTGATTTAAAGCATGTTACTGAAAGCATTTGAAGTCACGCACAAACCCAACCCAATCTCTCTCTCTCTCTCTCTCTCTCTCTCTCTCACTCCCCCACTCCCTCCCTCCCTCTCTCTTTCTCTCTCTCTCATACTTTTTTTCTAGCTTTATATTTAATTCACTTATAATGAATATGATTTCTTTTGTGTATTTGTTATTGTCATTTTGTTTAAAGCAATTAAAAAAAAGTTAAAAAAAAAACAAAAAAAACAGTTCAGTGTGGAGCTGCAGGAAGGCTACCCACGTTCACCTTTTCAAGAGGGGTTATCCCGCTCCCGATCCTGCCCAGAACAAGCATTAGGCTAGTCCAGGCCCGCCAACCATTCACACACACTTCCACACAACACATACAGTGGCTGTATTTTAAAAGTAAAGTTTGCAGAGCTCCCTCCTGAAATGTGCCAGAGAGGGGGCCTCCGCTGCAGCTGCCGGAAGAGAATTAATGAATATGTCATGCTTTTTGATGAATCATTGAATAAGGACTTGAAACAGAAGCAGCTGGACATCCCATGTCAGATACTGGTCCAGAAAGCAGATTGAAAGTTTTCTTTTTCTGATTTCACAGTTTCTGTATAAAGACTTCATTTTTTATTTTTTGTATATGATATTGAGCATGGAAAAGACTACAGAAGTGTAATCACCTTATCATCATGGCTGGATTACATGTGTAAGGTAATTATTCACTCTTTGTTTTCAATCGTACGGCTAAATTTGCCCCTTAAAAATTAAAATATCCCCTTTAGAAACCCTTGAATTTTTTTCCTGTGAGGAAGTGGGTACCCTGCTTGAACAACTGGCAGGGTCTCTCCGCAGGTTCTGCCAGTCTGTGACTGTGCCAGTCACTGTGAAGCTGAGCATCCTTGCAGACTGTCTGTCTAGGAAGGATCTGGTTCTGCCTTCAGAACATTGGCTGAACAAGATTGTTTTCAGATCAACATGCCAAGTTTGGGGTGTGTGTGTACATGTATGTATGTGTGTGTGTGTGTGCGACAGCTTTGCAGGAGTGCCCCAGTTCGGGCATCCTGTGGGCAGAGGCCATCTTCATGGAGCCCCGCCCCCAGAGGAAGACCAAGTCCGTTGACGCCTTACGCAAGTGTGAGCACGACCCTCACGTCCTCTTGGCCGCATCCAAGTAGGTCTTCGACTGCTGGGCCGGAGAACGCGTGTGTCTGTGTGCGTGTATGTGTATGTGTGTGTGTGTGTGTATAGGGGTGAGGAAAAGCAGGAATTGTAAGTCATTAAGGCTCCTTCCCCTAGTTCTGGTATGAGTACACTTCATGCATGTTTCAAAGCTCAAGAATGGCCATTACCTTAGGGTGTATTTTGATTAAGCAGATAGGTGGCAGAATAACGCGGAACTTCATGTATGTCTTCAGCAAGTGAAAGATCATTTGTTATTACCTTTTGTTTGTGTTTTAAGTGGGAGAAAGAAAAGAGGCCGAGTTCATAGAGGGTATGCAAAGAAGGATGAAAAAAAAAAAAATGATGATTGGTTGGTGGAGCCTCTTCACATAAAAGTTTAAAGGCAATAGAGAAGTCTGGTTGCAATTTTTTTGTTTCATTTTAGTGAATCGTTAGACCATGACATGAAAGCTTGATCTTCCAGCCCTCATGCTCCATTTGCCTTGAACGGGAAGGCAACAAGTAGTCTCCCTTACTTTGCCATCAAGCTAGACTAAGCATCCATAGGACCCTGACTTTATCTCTTCAGCAGTCCTCATGACTGCTGCTTTCAAAGACTTAGGCCCAAGCACACCACAGACATGGAGGTGTTTGGGGAGAATCTTCATTGAGGTCACAATGACAGCCTGACTTCAAACCGTTTTCTTGTTTTAATGCAGATTTGTTGTGTGTGCATGTGAATAAGCATGTTGTTGCTAAATCTGAAATGAAGAAGTCCATTTGTGTGTGGGGGTGGACAGGCTGTTCTGGTCGGAACGCAAGATCAGCAAAGCCAGGGACTGGTTCAACCGCACAGTGAAGATCGACCCTGGCCTGGGCGACGCTTGGGCCGCCTTCCACAAGTTTGAGTCGCTCCATGGTGACCAGGTAATGTTGGGAACAGGTGTGATCAGAGAAGAGGATGATTGTGTTTATCCTTGAATTGTGTATCAGTCCACTGTCTTTTTTGTTGTTGTGAACTGTCGGTAACATCCTGTCACAAGCATGTTTCTGATCTTTCAAAATGACCTATCTGTCAACCCCACGTTACCGTAGTGATGATGCGGTCCATTGCTGATGACCTCATGTGTCTGCCCCGTCTCATCACAGGGATGTTACAGTTCCTCACTAATGGGTTTGGAGTCTGTGCCTACCCCCTTGACATCACCAGTCGGTGAATCTCAGATGGTGGAATGTCAGTTTGAGTTGACAATGCATCTGTCCTGCAAGGATGGAACTACAAAGCTGTTGTCTGAAATGTGTGTACCATGTATCGCACAGGACTGCCATGCAGACTTCACAATATATGTCTGTGCTTCTCAGTTCTGATGAAATATTGTAGGTCAGAGTGATTGTCTTTTTTTTCCCTTCATCCAGGTACTGAGGTACTTCTTGCAATTTCATTGCCTGCTTGTTTGAGACAGTTCAGTAATGTGTGCATGAATCGAGCCAAACGTGCTGCTGACCTCAACTTGCTTCATAATGAAAATGCCCGACCGTGTCTGATGGCTACCTTCCTTGTGTTTCATTCTTTTGACAGAAATCGACGGAGGACATTGTGAGTCGGTGCGTGTCCGCAGAGCCCCACCAGGGGGAGCAGTGGTGCCAGGTGTCCAAGGCCATCCCAAACTGGCGCCTGAAGACCGGGGAAATCTTGCGCCTGGTCTCCGCTGCTGTGCCGGTGCCCACGTAGCTCCTGAAGTGCATTCTCTGCTGGCAGACCTGTGGGTGTCCAGCAGTAAACTTTGTCCTGAAGGAATACCCAAGACTGTACAGTGATATTTGTTCGTTTTGAATTTGAATCGATGTGGGCTGTGAAGATCCCAGGCTGCCCAAGCATTTGTCATGAAGTCTACAACCCGCTGCTACGGGACAGTGTGAATAATGAGGCAAACCTCATGGACCTTGTTGCACCTGTTGGCACACCTGTTGGAATGTGCAAGGTTCTGAAGTCAAGTGATATCAGACTTTTAGACGGAAGATGGAGAGGGGGTGCTGGTTTAGACAAGTCAGGTTTGTATGCCTGTTCACAGAATGTAGACCATCTGCCCTGAAGATATAGACATGTCTGTAAAGGTCTCTTGAAATAGTCACTGGTCTGTAAAGGTCTCTTGAAATAGTCACTGGTCTGTAAAGGTCTCTTGAAATAATCACTGGTCAAGCCATTGTGTGTGCTCATTTATGAGATCTTGTTGCATCGAGCATTGTGTTGGGTCTCTGTATCAGATCTTATTACAATCTGTGAAAAGGTTTTGAGAACCACACATGCACACACACAGAGAAACACACACATTGTTTTCTTTAGTTTTGTTGTTTATGGTCAGGGTTAGATTTTGAAATTATGTGTTGCATGCATACATTGGACATAGTATGAAGACGGATAAATACATGCAAGTTCATCTGTATAGGTCTCAACGTATGCCTTTGTGTATGATTATCCTTTTCAGCTCTTGAAAAAAGTAACAAAATATGGGAGGGGGAGGGGTGGTGTTATTATTAAAGTGTGTGTATGAGTTAACTCGTTTCCTGTCATGATCCAGTCAGTCATCAGAGCATTTATTGGCTTCAGTTTTAGAACAGTTTCACTCAGTCTGGAGAATTAGAATGGACGTTACACCTATAGGATTTTAGAATGCGTGTCCCGTCTATGGGACTAGAAAGGATGTCACACATCCTGGGTTTTTAGACTGATGTCACATATGCAGATTTACAGTCAATGTTATGCAGTCGGGGGACTTGATGTTTGGGGATTTACCACGGACATCACACATCCTGGGGATTTAGATGTTGTTCATACTGTGGATTTAGAATGGATTTCACGCATCCTTGGGATTCTGAATGAATGTCTCATACCAGGATTAGATGTTTAACATCCGGAGTGTATATGATGAATTGATCACATCCTGGGGATAAAAATGGATGGTGCAGATCCAGGGGAGTTAAGCCAGTCTCACACACCTGTAGGACTTAGGACAGTGGTCACACACCTAGGGGATTTGTGTTACACATTAGGCGGAATTAGAATGAACAGCACACTTCTGGGGGATTTAGAATGAATGTCCTATCCTTGGGATTTAGAATTGACACACGTTTTGGAGATTTATGGAGTAGGTGTCGCACATGAAAGGGATTTAAATCGGATGTCTCGCATCGAGGACATCACATATTTAGGGGATTTCAGATGTCACGTATGTAGATTTCGAATGGATGTCACACATACAGGGAATTTGGAACGACTCTCGCATACAGCAGATTTACTGTAAAATGTCACACCTCTTGGGATTCCAAATGAACGCCACTCATGTTGGTGTCACAATGAATGTGGAGCATGCTGGGAAATTTAATTAATGAATATAGAACAGATTTCACTCATGAAGGGGATTTTGGGTGAATGTCAAACATTCTGGAAATTGATTATGAATGTCCCACATCTTTGGAGTCATTGAATGAAACTGCAGATGTCAATTCACTGACCAATGGCGGATACTGTGTGTACCCATGCATAGCCCGTGTCTGTCCATGTGGTTATTACTGTCTGTCACTTCTATTGTCCACTGTTCTGACGGTCATCCACCCTATTTCTTGGATGGGGAAACCAAGTCATTCATCATGGCGTCTCGTCTCGTTCTGCTGTCTGTGTCTTGTGGAGGATGGTTGCCAGCAGGACTGTGGGTCAGCTCCAGCAAAGAGCTGTCATCATGTGGAATGGTTTGATGAAGTACCAGCTGGTTGCCTGCTCTTTGTTTTGTCCATGCCCCATGATTTCAGTTTCTGTCTATTCCAAGCAAAAGGTAATGACGCAGCATCTGCTTATCATGTGGTAGAAGTAATCCACTCCAACACGATGGTAAAGTTCTTGCCTTTGAGTGATGAACAGACTGGTGTATGGAGATGTTGGTATCCACTCCAAGACAATGGTAAAGTTTTTGCCTTTGAGTGATGAACAACAGACTGGTGTATGGAGATGTTGGAGTGAGGTTTTCGGGGGGGGGGGGGGAGGATTTTCCATGATGGCATATGAAGTATTCTTTGGATGTCTTTTCAACCGTTGCTTTTAATAGTTTGCCTCGGCTTGCGTTTTCCAGTTAAGATCAGCATGTTATTTTCAGACTGCTCTCAGACTCCTGAGTGCGTAATTTTGATGACAAGGCTCATTCGGCAACGATGAAGGCTTGCAAGATTTTTTCCTCATGTTGGGTCCATCTGTTTCTTTTCTCTTCTGACATTGATAAGTTTATCACTCTCCCTTTTTTCCCGTTAAAAAAGTTTCTTTTTTTTAAATCCCAAAATTTCTAACCCCGGACATTTCTCAAGTATGCCACATTTCTCTGAAGGAATGCTGTTGTTCAGCATGGAAGATGGTATGCAAAAGAGTGTGGATGATGAGTATTGACCTCCACAGTTTGAAATTTTGATGGTTTTATGTGTGCGTGTGTGTATTGTATCCAGAGTTTGATGTCACTGTCTGTCGTTGTGGAGTGGTGGGCAATGTACAGTCAGCATCTCCTGTTGGAGTGGATGGAAGTGATGGTGACGTCACTGTCTGTCGTTGTGGGAGCGATGGGCAATGTACAGTCAGCATCTCCTGTTGGAGTGGATGGAAGTGATGGTGACGTCACTGTCTGTCGTTGTGGGAGTTGTTGTTGTTGTTGTCGTACCCTGGCTAAAAGACTCCAGGGATCATCCGAACAGCCGAAGCATTTGAACACTATGGCACAAATGCATCAGCTGGGGATGAGAACATTACGTGTGTGACCGTTTTTGATTACCCCGCCACATGGGCAGCCACACTCCGACTTCGGGGGATTTGGGAGACTGTGTTATGCTAGGAGCTTGTCACGACTGAAGACAATCCCCACATAACTATGCAGAGCATAACAACATTTTGATGTAGCCTTGGTGTTCTGGCCTATGTCAATTGGTCTGACACAGCCTTAAGCCAAGGCGTGTTGTGGGAGTGATGGGCAATGTACAGTCAGCATCTCCTGTTGGAGTGGATGGAAGTGATGGTGACGTCACTGTCTGTCGTTGTGGAGTGATGGGCAATGTACAGTCAGCATCTCCTGTTGGAGTGGATGGAAGTGATGGTGACGTCACTGTCTGTCGTTGTGGAGTGATGGGCAATGTACAGTCAGCATCTCCTGTTGGAGTGGATGGAAGTGATGGTGACGTCACTGTCTGTCGGGGAATGATGGGCAATGTACAGTCCTGTTGGAATGAATGGAAGTGATAGTGCTCGTGACCCCCACCTTGAAAATTTCTTCTACCTATTTCCCCCTTTCTATTACTCAAGATTTTCTATTTTTATTTCACTCTTTTCTGACTTTTTTTTAAAGCTGGTCATTTCAAATAGGACGTCATTACTCTTGCTGTGATGTTACATTACAAACAGTTGGGAGGACGTCATTACTCTTGCTGTGATGTTACATTACAAACAGTTGGGAGGACGTCATTACTCTTGCTGTGATGTTACATTACAAACAGTTGGGAGGACGTCATTACTCTTGCTGTAATGTTACATTACAAACAGTTGGGAGGACGTCATTACTCTTGCTGTGACGTCATTACTCTTGCTGTGACGTTACATTTCTCTTACTGTGATGTTACATTACAAACAGTTGGGAGGACGTCATTACTCTGTTATGTTACATTACAAACAGTTGGGAGGACGTCATTACTCTTGCTGTGATGTTACATTACAAACAGTTGGGTGGACGTCATTACTCTTGCTGTGATGTTACATTACAAACAGTTGGGAGGACGTCATTACTCTTGCTGTAATGTTACATTACAAACAGTTGGGAGGACGTCATTACTCTGCTTGTGTTACATTCACAAACAGTTGGGAGGACGTCATTACTCTTGCTGTGATGTTACATTACAAACAGTTGGGAGGACGTCATTACTCTTGCTGTGATTTACATTACAAACAGTTGGGAGGACGTCATTTATTACTCTGTTATGTTACTTGTGTACAAAACAGTTGGGAGGACGTCATTACTCTTGCTGTGATGTTACACACAAACAGTTGGGAGGACGTCATTACTCTGTTATGTTACATTACAAACAGTTGGGAGGACGTCATTACTCTTGCTGTGATGTTACATTACAAACAGTTGGGAGGACGTCTATTAACTCTATGTGTGATGTTACATTACAAACAGTTGGGTGGACGTCATTAGTTATGTTATGTTACATTACAAACAGTTGGGAGGACGTCATTTTTGTTATGTTACATTACAAACAGTTGGGAGGACGTCATTACTCTTGCTGTTATGTTACATTACAAATACAGTTGGGAGGACGTCATTTCTCTTGCTGTTATGTTACATTACAAACATCTGGGACGAATGGGGCCTCGTCAGGGCTGTCAACACATTGAGGAATTGCTGACATCCTCCCCAAAGCCGATGTGGCTAGGCTTGGCTGAGAATACTGCAGACAGCTCCAGACACCACCCTTCATTTTTTTTACTGCCAGGTGAAAACCAAAGTTACAGACAAGGTGATACAACAAAAATGTTCACAGAAAAGACTGGCCATATAGACACTGTCCACTCTGGGCAGTTGTACATACTTAACGATGTCTGGGGAGGGGGGGAGCTTGCAAGTCATAAATTGTGACCAGGAAAAAAAAAGAGTAAACAACTTTCCACAAAGACCGTTCCATTCAGCCTAACTCCTACTGTTTTAGCTCAGCTATTTAGCAGACTGTCTTTAAGTCAATTTCTTGCAGAGTAAACAATTTTTTGTTTTTAAATAAAATAAATCGGTAAAACAGGTTTTTCACAATACACACAAAATCTCTTCACACACACAAACAAAAAAAATGCAGGGTGAAGAGGATTTTCATGGAGTCTGTTGCAAAGGGCTAACAGCTAGCATGTTTGTAAATCCCAACAGTACAGAAGAACACGCTGAGCTTCCTCATCTTTCCAAAGATACAAGTGGCCGTTTGCTAAAAGAGTGGCCTGTTTGCACATAACAGTTTCTTCTTTACAGCCACAAGTGGCTTGGAACCATTGTAAAAGGTTCTTCTTTACCACCACAAGTGGCTTGGAACCATTGTAAAAGGTTCTTCTTTACAGCCACACAGGGCTTGGAACCGTTGTAAAAGTTTCTTCTTTACAGCCACAAGGGGCTTGGAACCATTGTAAAAGTTTCTTCTTTACAGCCACAAGTGGCCTGTAACCATTGTAAGAGGTTCTTCTTTACAGCCACACGTGGCTTGGAATCATTGTAAAAGGTTCTTAACCATTGTAAAAATTTCTTCTTTACCATCCACGCTGAGCCAGCCCTCTACAGCAACAACAATAAAGACCCGATAAAATCACAGACGTTTTGAAACATCGAGTGACAGAAAAGATAAAGTTGCATGTAAAGAACTTTCTGAGAACAATGGGAGCTATTCCTCCTGAATGAACTTCTAGCATCCCCAAAGAAAAGACAACTGCACCTGTAGGCAGAAGACAAAACAGCATCCCAAGATACCTTCTGGGATACACATTTTGCTTTGTGTGTGTGTGTGCGTGTGCACTGTAGCTCTGAAAAACAACCATAGACTCACGCATGTTTTTTTTCCAAATGCAAGTCAAGATGTCTGGCATAATCATTACAACCCATATACTTTTCTGTTAACAAGCTGCATAACGAGTCATGTGAAAACATACAAAAGGTGCAACAAAGGAGGGGTCATGCCCCCGACGTCAACTGATTACAACCAACTGCAGGGGAAAATTGTGCAAACAAAACATATTCTTCAAACTGAACACATCCAGGAATTACCGCCAATCTATCATCCCAAGTCGCACACACACCTCCCCAAAGAGGGAAGGTACATATCCTTGCCAAGATCATTTCCCAGACAGAACTCGACTACCTACTTTATAGTTGTAACATGGCAGCACCACCATTCCAGTCAATGCTTAACTTTGTCCAGCACAGTCTCAACAACAAATTACAGATTCATAATTTAGCAGCAACCGGTCGCTCAAATACCCTTTCAGTTTCATTGGTACCTGTAAGCAACACTATCCACACTCTTTCTCCAAGGCAGACGAGAGAAAATCAGGGAGTATAATAAAAAATATATGCTCCAAATACAAATGCATATCATTATAAGCCGTTTCCTTTTCAAGTACTGAAGGAGACTGACAACTGATGCTTACATCAAGACTGCCAGCTGCTAGTTCCCCACCACTTGGTACTGCCCAGCTGACCTGCTGTCTTGAAGTGGAGCGAGAGGGGGGAGTCCCATCCTGAAAAAAGAAACATGAAAAACGACGATTTGTTCATGCACAAGCAGCAGGTAATGGCAGGTAGACCGGCGACCTTGTCAAGGCAAGTGAAACCACACTGCCATGAGGGTGCCCGCCATTCTGCTACATTGGCTGCCACCTCCCCGCCCTCTCCCCATCTCCTCTCCTCCCCTATGGCAGAATAGACCAGCGACCTTGTCAGCAATGAAACCACACTGCCTGAGGGTGCCCCCATTCTGCTACATTGGCTGCCACCTCCGCCTCTCCCCATCTCCTTCCTCCTCTATGTAAAAAAAATATTAAAAAAAATAAACATTATATGCAATAAATCTATATGGGCATAGAGACACTACAGACAAAACTTTTCCACTCTTGATAGTGTGTACACTTGCGCCACCAGCTGACACATCATCACAAATGCTGCATATTATATGTTACCAGAGAAAACACTTTAAGACACCACCAAATGTTAAACTTACTCATCTACCTCTCTCCGCACAGGATAGGATGTAACAATTCATCAAAAGGGTCTGCACATCGGAGTGTTGCATCCTGAACAAGTTCAACCTGAACAACTGACCCTAAAATGGACACCACCAATGTCATCACTATCATTTCACAAATCATGACCTCAAAATGGACACCACCAATTTCATCACTATCATTTCACATATCATGACGTCAAAATGGACACCACCAATTTCATCACTATCATTTCACAAATCATGACCTCAAAATAACCCATCAGAATTGCATCCACTTCCTTTACAAATGATGACGGTAAAACTAACGGTTGCATTACAGCAAAGTCAAAGTAGTCCCATACTTGACTGCTTATTTTGATTCTATTTGTTTCCCCCTCATTAAACAAGATACTGCCACCAAATTTGCAATGCTATTGATTGGCCCACCAGTTTCGTAACAGCAATTCCCAACAAAATTAAGTCCCATACCCGACTGCTTGTTTTGATTTTTTTTTCTCCACAATCCAAAGTCTCATACTCAACTGCTGATTTTGATTTCTCTAACCCATACTGCTCTGTGTGGTGTGTGTGTGTGTGTGTTCGTGTGCATGAGAGCACCTCTGTCCAAAATTACTTTAGGAGTTCTTGTATGGTGTAAGACATGACCACAAACAACTGTTAAGAAAACGAATTCCATAAATATGAATGAAATTATCACCAATTAATTTTGAAGTTACCGTGACATCTTCTTCCAAGCTGGGCAACAAAGCCTACCAGCCCAATCAGCTCTTTTCCTTCTAGAACGATCACAAATAAACCATCACTCATGTTATACATCCTCACACATAAACCCCATCTGTTCCCACTAAGACACCTGATGAACACAACAAAAACCTCCATCAAAGCAACAACTTTTCTTTTACAGACAAAACAGAAAGAACAGAAAGCATGGACGATCAGGCATCAGTCATTCCTCTCTCTATATGTGCCAGACACACCAGCACTCCATGATCAAGAAATGGAAAAGAGACGATTTGCAACATTCTGTAAGCACAGAGCAACGGTCTCCTGTTCATGTCTGAAATGAACACCCAATGCATGCTGTGTACTCAGAAAGTCAGCCTAATGCATAGAAGACCATCATCTTTCACAGAAAGCTGAGTCGGCCTAATGCATAGAAGACCATCATCTTTCACAGAAAGCTCATCAAACTATTTGCAACACAATCTTGTCATTTACAATGCACAACGCTGTCCATTCTGGGGCAAACAGGAACAAACAAATGCTTCAAACTCTGAATCTGCAGGTCAAACGGATGGCTGACAAAGACAAACAGAAGATATCCTGCAGGTCAAACGGATGGCTGACAAAGATAAACAAGATATCCTGCAGGTCAAACGGATGGCTGACAAAGAACAAAACAATCAAATCCTGAGTTCAAACGGTGGCTTTGCAAAGACAACCAGAAGATATTCCTGCAAGGTCAAACAGATGCGGGACATAAGAAAAACAAAGTGATCCTGCAGTCAAACGGCATGGCTGACAAAGACAAACGAAGATACCAAATCTTTCAAATCCTAATTAGTGTATATGCCTGTAAACTATGCTTTTAGGCGTTTCGCTGGTTACTTTTGCATTTTATGTTGAAGCCAGCCAACAGTGTCTAAGGCTGGATAGTATGCATTCAATAAATCACCATTTCCCACACACAGGTTTGTGATTACAAGATCATGAACTATTACACTCTGTTGATTTACAATGCATGGGTGTTAATTCCTAATTACATCTATTCAACCCTTTTCCTACTCACACGTTTTAATAGCATTTTGATTCCTGAGTGCACGGGTCGAATTCAGTAGTTCACTCATCTGTTCCACTACTCATTCATTTATTAAGAGATCTCTAGATTTTTGCATTTTTTTTCTTCTGTTACCTTTGCTATAATGTGGTATGCATAATTATTTGATTTTGCATTCATTAGTTGATAAATAAACTGAACAAGTTAATACCACCCCGTAGCAGACAGTGTTTGGGCGGTAAAGATCCAGGGAAAATACCCGGTAATAGACACGGCAAGCAGGGAAGAGGTAATTCCTAATTCACGTCATTGATTCTACCACCGTCAGTTGGATTCCAATTCACAGTCGATTGAATCTAATTCAATAGTTGATGCCTACTTCACATCTGTTGACATCACTTCACATCTGTTGACATCTACTTCAGTCTGTGATTCCTACTTACTGTCTTGAACCTTATACACACCCTTGCCTATGAAATGATTTCAGTGATTCACCACCATTATGAAGAAAAGAAAAAAAAGATGAAGAGAAAACCATGCAGTGATGCACACATGAGTAATGCAGAAAGAATCATGTAGATTGTTAGAACATTTCACATTGCCCATTTCAGACATGAACATTTAATAGGAATTCTTTCACAAAGCCACAGTGTTAATCACTAAATTGAAACAACCATCAATAATCATTTCATATGTCTGAAATTTCTTTAAAACTTCAAAAAAAAAAAAAACCCAAAAAACCAACACTGAAAGCACGTAACTGCCCACCTCTTGGCTTTACCAGCTTCAAATTGAAATCAAATGTTTAAAACATACAGAAATACACTTGCACATCAGAATATCAATATAATGTATTTAATTATTTGCCTATACTTCAAATTTCCATCATACACATTTTTAGCAGCTACAAATTGATCATACAAACACCAAGTCATACGCACATGTGGTGGTTCATTTCTACATTGTCTAAACGCACTGATTTTATCGGACTTTCACATAGCAAATTCATGTACAAACACCAGTCACATGCACACATGGTTCCCCATGTCTATGTCATCTAAATGCGTTGATTGCACGAGAGTATCACAAAGCCAATTCATCATACAAACACCAAGTACCATACCCTCATGGTTCTTCATTTGTACACCTGTCTCCATGCATTGATTAGACAACTCTTTCACACAGAAGACCAGTTTAAACACTTTTTTCTTTGGGAAAAAGGTGGGGCAGAGGCGAGTCCTAACCTCTATGCTACCATTTGCATTAAATCCATGAACTATCACAAAAGTAACCATTTTTGCCACTGTCATCCTTCAAGCTTCACAAATGTCTAAAACAATTTCCAAGGAGTCAAGCCTCCACAGTCAACACAAAATGGTCATGTTCCAGTCTCAGCACGCCACACATTCTTGGCAATGTCCTCTGAAAGTCGTCCAATTGTGACAACCCGGATCACATGACCACCTGCATCTACACAGCGAGAGACTTGTCGGGGACAGACATCAACCCACACCTTTTCAAGACCCTGACACGCAGTGCGTACACGAGTGGCCAAGACCCTGACACGCAGTGCGTACACGAGTGGCCAAGAGTCAGCAACTGCAACAGACTGACCAAGCATTAAAGATTTGCCAGGAATAAACATTAAGGTAGATGCTTTCTCTCTACCACGAATAAAGAAAACATTCTCAAGAATCTGTAACACAGATCTCAACAGATATCGGCTCCATCTGGGAGTCTTTAAGAACCATATGAAAGTAAAAGGTAAAACAGATAAGAATCTGTTGATTTTAAACTTTAAAAAGGCAAATGCTGTAAAATGAATAGTATTTCAAACAGACCTCTGCTTTAATTTAGGTTCTCTACAAGGGAAGCACAGTGTGTGATCACTCCAAAGCAAACATGTGGCCATTTGGTCCTAGGAGAATTCATTCCTCAAGTGTGCTGAATACATTGATGTTTTAACTTTCTTTTCCATCCGGTCTTTCATGCTCATTCCCAGGCATCTCTTCCTCATCGCAGACTCCTGTTACACCAAGGCATCTCTTCCTCATCGCTGATTCTTGTTACACCAGGCATCTCTTCCTCATCGCTGACTCCTGTTACACCAGGGCATCTCTTCCTCATCGCTGACTCCTGTTACACCAGGGCATCTCTTCCTCATTGCTGACTCCTGTTACACCAGGGCATCTCTTCCTCATCGCCGACTCCTGTTACACCAGGGCATCTCTTCCTCATCGCTGACTCCTGTTACACCAGGGCATCTCTTCCTCATCGCCGATCCTGTTACACCAGGGCATCTCTTCCTCATCGCTGACTCCTGTTACACCAGGGCATCTCTTCCTCATCGCGATTCCTGTTACACCAGGGCATCTCTTCCTCATTGCTGACTCCTGTTACACCAGGGTATCTCTTCCTCATCGCTGACTCCTGTTACACCAGGCATCTCTTCCTCATGCTGACTCCTGTTACACCAGGGCATCTCTTCCTCATCGCCGATCCTGTTACACCAGGGCATCTCTTCCTCATCGCCGATTCCTGTTACACCAGGGTATCTCTTCCTCATCGCTGATTCCTGTTACACCAGGGCATCTCTTCCTCATGCCGATTCCTGTTACACCAGGGCATCTCTTCCTCATCGCCCGTTCCTGTTGCACCAGGGTTCATCGCATTACAGTCCCCAGCACTGATGTCCACACCGAGCAATCCACATCGGGTCATCACAGGTCAGCTGGCCAGCGACATTGGTCTGCCACTGTGTCACTTCAACGGTGTTCAGTGAAGTCTGTTCTGATCCCATAGAGGCAGGCACCACCTATCAAGCCCCTGACTGAAAAAGGATGACTGCTTAGTCCAGGTGTTGGCATCAAAAAGCATCCCCTCTGGAGCCCACGTACCACGTACCCCCAATGACAGCCTGTTGAATTTTCCCTTCACCATGACTGAAGCAGTATCCCCAACGACAGCCTGTTGAATTTTCCCTTCACCATGACTCTGAAGCAGTATCCCCAACGACAGCCTGTTGAATTTTCCCTTCACCATGACTCTGAAGCAGTACCCCCAATGACAGCCTGTTGAATTTTCCCTTCACCATGACTCTGAAGCAGTACCCCCAACGACAGCCTGTTGAATTTTCCCTTCACCATGACTCTGAAGCAGTACCCCCAACACAGCCTGTTGAATTTTCCCTTCACCATGACTCTGAAGCAGACTCAGCACAAGCTCCGGCAGCGACAGGCCACTGAAACTGAAGCACCACAACAAAAAGGCTTGAAGGGCCACAGAAGCTGAGACATGTTTTTCATGAGGTCGAGGATGAAGAAGAGGGGGCTATGATGTTCAAACTACATGACCAGGTTATACTTTGCGTGTCTTTTTATAATGTATCCCAGCATGGTTTTCCCTGGCCTACCGGAAGAAATACATGCATACATGCACACACACGCACGCACACACACAGCCTTTAGAAGATGTGCCAAGTTGCATTCTTCATACCCTATTTCAGTTTTAGCTGAAGTTCGCTTGGTACCTGAAATTTTAATTGACTAGAGTCGTGTGTTAACACTACATTTTGATACTGTAGAAATCAACTACAGTGAATAAAAGTGCATGATTGTATGTACATATGTATGCGCATGCACACAGGAATTTACATTTCTGGCAAGAAATTTTACACTTTAAATGCATGCCTTAATTCCTAAAAGTCTTTCACTAGATTCCCATCAAACAAGAAAAAAAAAAGGAAGAAATAAAGACAATACAAATAACTTTTATATATCATAGTATTGCTGACTATATCAAATAAAACTATTTGAACAATTCAGCACCAAAGAATATCAGCATCCATTCTATTTTCTTTTCTTTTTTTAATGGAGGTGGTGGAAACGTTTTTCTTAATAAAATGTTCCTACAATGAATCTAATATAAACTAAGTTTTAAAAAAAAAAAAAAAAAACTTAGATAAAACCCACGGCGGGGATGTCAAGGAAGGGTGGGGCAGCTGTGGTTGGGACGATGGGAAAAGGCTTCATGGCGTGAGAGAGTGGGGTTGGTTGGACATGGGAAAAGGCTTCATGGCGAGAGATGGGGAAAATAAGATTGTTGCTTATACTTCTTCTCAATTCCTTGTCCGTGTTCATCTTTCTCTAAGCTTCCCCTCCCCCCGCCCTCCTCATTGCACCCCCCCCCCCCCCCCCAAAATATCCCTTCCCCCTTGCCCATCTCTCTTCAACGCATCCTCCCCTCTCCCATCTTGGTCTTCCTTCACTTCATGTTTGTGCTTTCTGTATCAAAATTTGTTCCTACAAGATCCTGGTTTCATTTTTTTTTTAAAATAAAACTATCCTTCTTTCCTTACAAAAAAAAAAAAACCAAGAAACTTTTTCATCATCTCTGCATCAATTTCCACCTCCACATCAATAACTTCTCATTCAACCCATCACTTATTACAGAATACAATAATCATGCTATGGGGTAGTGAGTTTGTTTCAATAATCACAATCCTAACTTTCCACAAACTTATGGGTTTTTTCCTGGTCGCATCGGATTTGGCACATGACTAACGTTATATCCTCTGGTGCTCTCTCCCCTTTGACCCACGTTAAATCATGTTTAACCCTTTAACAACAATGCTACATTAATGTGCTCAGTCATATTTTTGGACCAATGCTGGAGACAAAACCAACAACTCTTTACAGTGGGAAGATGAGAAGTGTGTCAATTGATCAACAAAGAAAGAATCTGGCAGTTTTCCATGACTAAAGCAGCGAAAGCCTCTTCAGAAATAATGGGGATTACATGGCTTTAGCAACAGCAGAGCTTCAGACTCAGCTTCGGTTTGGATATGCCTCGTGCCCTAGCTGTTAGTTCTGAAGGGGTTAATTTTTCACTCGGGGGGGGGGGGGGGGGGGGGGGCACACACACACTCACACCTTCTTCTCTTTAGAGGGCATTTTACAGAACACAAACCTCTGCCAGATCAACCAGTCACCTTACCTTCACTGGGGCTTCAGTAAAATCCTATCTGAATCTACTGTTCATCTCTTGATGTATCTCTAAAACTATCACACACACACATCAACACAGATAACGGATGTCCATTATCCAATCCTCAATGTCTTAATGAATACTTGGGCTGTTGCAGACTTCCAGCTCTCAATTTTGTGTTCTTTTACTACGTAGTGACTGATGACATAAAATATACTTCCCTCACAGGTCTTCATCCAGATCAACACCTCCTCCTTTAAGTTCATAGGAATAAACATTTCACAGGTTCGACAAACAAAAAACAGAGATCCACACATTTTTTCTCTTGAGAAATTGTTTTTAAATATTGAAAAATGCGTCATCTCACAATCTAAACAAAAAAGTAGGGAGAAAAAACTAAACAAGCAAGCAAACACGATCGGCTCTAAACTCTGGATCTCAATTAAAATCCAAGTCGTTCTTGGGCCACATTCCATCTTTGTACCGCATTTCACTGAAATGGGTTCAGCAGTTCTCGCTGACAGGCCAACAAGCCACAAGACGCAGGTGAAAGCAAAGCCTTCTTGGCAGAGATGACAAAATTTCAATAATTCTCATTTCCTCCTTCCAACATGGGAAATCCTTAACCTGCGTCCACTCTAATGCTCCTCCATACTGATTTTCTACAGATCCTTCAGAACGGGGCATCATGACCCAGTGAATACAACAGAAGAACAGTTCAGTCAAACCAAACCTTTTGAGCAGAGAGGGTTCATGTTGGCCACGTCTCTACTAGAAGGTTGTATCATTATGGTAATCGCCCAACACACAGCAGTTTCCAGGCTTTCAGCAGTCAGGGAAAAGAAGTCCTGTTTTGAAAAAAAAAAACTGCAGTTAACGACGATTTCCATGCTCACTGTGTAACACAGTGACCAATTTTGATAGAAACAGACTTCATGCCCACTGTGTAACACAGTGACTAATCTGATAGAAACAGACTTCATGCCCACTGTGTAACACAGTGACTATTCTGATAGAAACAGACTTCATGCCCACTGTGTAACACAGTGACTAATCTGATAGAAACAGACTTCATGCCCACTGTGTAACACAGTGACCAATCTGATAGAAACAGACTTCATGCCCACTGTGTAACACAGTGACCAATCTGATAGAAACAGGCTTCCATGCCTCTTTGTAACACAGTGACTAATCTGATAGAAACAGACTTCATGCCCACTGTGTAACACAGTGACTATTCTGATAGAAACAAACTTCATGCCCACTGTGTAACACAGTGACCAATCTGATAGAAACAGACTTCATGCCCACTGTGTAACACAGTGACCAATCTGATAGAAACAGACTTCATGCCCATGTGTAACACAGTGACCAATCTGATAGAAACAACTTCATGCCCACTGTGTAACACAGTGACCAATCTGATAGAAACAGACTTCATGCCCACTGTGTAACACAGTGACCAATCTGATAGAAACAGACTTCATGCCCTCTTTGTTACACAGTGACTAATCTGATAGAAACAGACTTCATGCCCTCTTTGTACACAGTGACTAAACTGATAGAAACAGACTTCATGCCCAATTTAACACAGTGACCAATCTGATAGAAACAGACTTCATGACCACTGTGTAACACAGTGACTATCTGATAGAAACAGACTTCATGCCCTCTTGTTACACAGTGACTAATCTGATAGAAACAGACTTCATGCCCAATGTGTAACACAGTGACTATTCTGATAGAAACAGGCTCCCATGCCCTCTTGCAACATTATCTTATCTTATATGTGTACACAGTGACTATTCTGACAGAAACAGGCTTCCATGCCCTCTTTGTTACACAGTGACTATTCTGACAGAAACAGGCTTCCATGCCTCTTTGTTACACAGTGACCAATCTGACAGAAACAGGCTTCATGCCCACTGTGTAACACAGTGACTATTCTGACAGAGGGAGGCAGTGCTGGGGCTCTAGTGCTTCCCTTCATTTTTCAACTCCTGAAAAAACCATTAAAGTGAATGTAAGAGAAGAAAAAGGAAAAACGTCACAGAGACCCTAAGGATAACTCAACACCGCAACATTTGTCAGCCAGCGTCCACTTTGGACAGTATTTTTTCAGTACCTCATCGCCAGATTACAATACTAAAACCCAAGTTCCACAAGAGAAAAAAGTGTACAGATTTTCTTGAATAAAAACAACAGCTGAAGGGGCCACAAAGACAGAACGTTGGTGATCGACACAGAAACAAACAAAAAGGCAGAGTGGAGCCAGTTGACAGAAAAGTAACAATGACACGCAGAGAAGCTGCAGAAGGAAGGGACAATGTATGCCATTCATACTGAAACAGCTCCCAGCATCCTCTGGGGCGACTGCTAATAGATGACACTTCACCTGTGAGAAGGAAGACGGTGATTCATTTAAAAAAAGACCGCAACGACTTAAATTCTTGAGGTCCCTGCACACTTGCCCTCAACACAAGTTTCCCCCTATTCACGTGCCTTCCACACAAGTTTCCCCCATATTCACTTGCCCTCCACACAAGTTTCCCCCATATTCACTTGCCCTCCACAAGTTTCCCCATATTCACTTGCTCTCCATACAAGTTTCCCCCTATTCACTTGCCCTCCACATAAGTTTCCCCCATATTCACTTGCCCTCCACATAAGTTTCCCCCATATTCACTTGCCTCCACATAAGTTTCCCCCATATTCACTTGCCCTCCACACAAGTTTCCCCCATATTCACTTGCTCTCCACACAAGTTTCCCCATATTCACTTGCCCTCCACATAAGTTTCCCCCATATTCACTTGCCCTCCACACAAGTTTCCCCCTATTCACTTGCCCTCCACATAAGTTTCCCCCATATTCCATGAGTCGTTGGCCTGCAATGGTCCTGACTGAACTTGTCCAGCAATAAAAATGTTCTCACATCAGACTCACAATCACACATGTATGCACACACCGTCTTTAACGTCACAAAGCTCAGCTGCAGCTACCTCGCTCTGGCAAGTCTCCCGCTCACACTTCTTTTTGATACTCACAACAATGACCATCAGATAAGCCATCACAAGACGATACGATCCAATGAAGACTTGACCATGCTCGGTTTTCATGACCATGACCATGCTCAGCTTTCATGACCATGACCATGCTCGGCTTTTCATGACCATGCTCGCTTTTCATGACCATGACCTCTCGCTTTTCATGACTATGACCATGCTCGGCTTTCATGACCAGCTCGGCTTTCATGACCATGACCATGCTCGCTTTTCATGACCCTGACCATGCTCGGCTTTTCATGACCATGCTCGCTTTTCATGACCATGCTCAGCTTTTCATGACCATGCTCGGCTTTTCATGACCATGCTCAGCTTTTCATGACCATGCTCGGCTTTTCAGACAGGACACACGCACAGCAAAGGTGACTGGTCAATCAGAACAAAGATGAAGGTCAGTGCTCAGCAACCCACCATCTCTCCATGATTTTACTAGTTTCTGTCGTTCTTCAGCAAGATAGCAACCCATAATCTATCCATGATTTTACTAGTTTCTGTCGTTCTTCAGCAAGATAGCAACCCATAATCTATCCATGATTTTATTAGTTTCTGTCGTTCTTCAGCAAGATAGCAACCCACAATCTCTCCATGATTTTATTAGTTTCTGTTGTTCTTCACCAAAATAGAGAATATGTTCTCACTGGCAGATTCTGTGCCAAACCGATTCTACTGTAATTCTGTACTGTTCACTTAAATCATGTGAACAGAACGCCAGATGAATATTGGGAGTGAAGCGCTCAGGTGAAAAATGAGTTCCGCATACGAGTCATGTGACCGGTCAATCCGCATACTGGCTTCCTGCGAACTCTCCTGCTATGATCGCAAACTGGCGAGGCGAGGGAAATGTAGAGCGCTGGAACAAATCATCCTTTCAGTGCTTGAGCAGGAGGCTGGCGGTGTGTGAGCGGGGAGTAAGGGCAGGACAGCAGCATCAGAGTCACACATCAAGTTTTCTTCCTCCATTCATGGGCATAGCTTTCCCACAGCTCGGGAACACAGAGCACAAAACCATGATAATCATTCCCTAATGCTTCAGTCAACATGCTACGCAGTTTAAAGCAGACATGATACAATCAGTATCAAAATATTTTTTAAATTAACACACACAAAACCTGATATGACCAGAAGATTTTTCTTCTGTGTACGCAGACTGATGCTCCTGCGGACACTGCCTGTATAGAAAGGCAGTGGAGTTTTGTGTGTATGA